>OX608074.1:38194883-38794883 GCA_951509635.1 Eupeodes luniger
AAGATGCAAAATATTGAAATGTAGTAGAATAAAAATGCAGATTATAGGATGTGCCATAATGCAGATGTAAAGATAAACATTTTCATCCTCGTGGAGTCACTCTTTTACTCTTTGGGTTTGTTTGGCATTTTATCTATCCCGCTCTACTTTTCTTCATAATTGCAAATGCAGACACATGTAAATACGCCATAACTCTTTATTTCAAAAATGTCAAAATAGAATTGACATTTGCCACCATTTTAAAAAAGTTATAGCATCTTCTGATAGGTGATGACTTTTAAGCCAGCTTATACACTTATTTGATGAAAATGGTTTATCAATATAATTTAAATTTATTTATTTTCGTGACTATTTAAATTTCAATGAATGTTAGTATTTTTGTGTAGGCAGAAGAATCCGTATTTGATAGCAGCAAACGAATCACAAACAAAAGATCTTAAATACATTTTTATGGTTTTTGAATAAAAATTCAAACGCTATAAATCTGATTTTATGGATATTAGTACATATGTAAATATCAGCGATAATGGTGAAAGTGACAGAATATAAGAAACAAAAATTCCTTATCTATGATCTACGATTGAATATTCAATTTGAATATACATACAACATATATTTTATAGTAGTACCTCTTGCAAAATTAAAGATACTAATTTAATTAATTGACGTACAAAAAGTGCCGCGAAACAACGAAACAACTCGTGCTAATTCTATTTACTCATTTTGTCACGCCATCACCATTGCCATCGCCGGCCGCCCGGAGCTGCCGCCATATACAAAGCTTGGAGTCTGAGTTAAATTGAGCACAACCCGCCAATTTTTTGTGTTTTAATTTTTTTTTATTTGGCAGACCTTTGCTCGCCATTATTTATGCCTTTTTAATGTTCTGTGTCTTCATTGCGAAATCGAATGAAATAAAAGACATCAGATTCCGCTTTGAATGGACCATGGAGTGACATTGAAAATTAGAATAAACCAGCTCTTATAAATACATATAGGTAGCGATCATGATGTTGTCTCTATGTATAATAATTGCATCTGATTCTATTTGACGTCTGTCAGTGATTTTGATTAGTTTTTATTTTTTATTATACTTCAAAATTGAAAAAAAAAATTAATCAAAACTATGCAGTATGCTTTCAAACTAACCACACACAGCTGCTGCTTCGTTGATTATTATCTGACATTGAACTTAACATTGAACTTGAATTTCGTTTTTTTTTTTTTTTAATGAAAAGCTCTTGAAGTCTGTCATGAGGCAATTATATATTTGATAGGCAAGTGTGGACCTTGAAATAAATATTTGATTTGCTATATTTAATTTGAATATTTTTTGCGCAGCAAGTTGTCGTTAGATTAAATATATAATAATAAATCAATTAATTGACTGCAACTCAAATGTCAACAAAAACTTGACCATATATAGACACCAATGATAATGTTGGTATGCGTGAGCTGTGATGAAATATACACTACAATAATGTCAAAAAAGAATTGACATTAGCCACCATTTTCAAAAATAATATATGTAACGTACATGTTATGTTATACAGTGATGTGTGTCTTGCTGAAGTTTATTTTTTAACTCTACATATGTATCAAAAATATATAAGTAGAATTGACATTTGCCGCCATTTTGAAAAATTATAGTATTTTTCAGTAGGGTGACATTTTTTCAAAAAACTTAAGAAACGATTGATGGGAGTATATTTTTGAAGACAACTTAAGATCAGCCATTATTATAAAGTTATGTGTTTGTGTTCTTGTGTTCTGACAGTAGAATTGACATTTGCCACCATTTTGAAAAATTATAGCATATTCAAGTAGCGTGATGATTTAACGTCTGGTGACATCTCTGCGAGGAGTTATAAAACAATGGATTGGGGTATATTTTTGGAGAAAACTGGAGATCAGTTAAGTATTTTAACAACTGTCATTTTCTTTATTGGATTAGAATCGAACAGACCCAAAAATTGTCTTCTAATAAATGTCTTCTCCTGGGTGCTTAAGGAAGTTTTCAATGCAAAAAATCGTATTAATTTGATATCTATCCCATATTATAACCTTGGATTTTCAAGCATTTTTTGTTTGAAGTTTCTACACAAAGGCCAATCTAAAACAAAATCCATTTCGCTTCGAAATCGACACCACAGTCATGGGTCGCGACGATTTTCAATTACATATTTTTTGAATTTCAGGAAATACATTTTTAGCAAATCAATCAACTTTTAAGCTGAAAATGTCCCTAACGCACGCAAATGAAACATAAATAGGAAAACAAAATACCATCATTCCACCTATGGTAAGGTATACAAGAGTTATGTAATAATCTCTTTCTCTCTCTGCATATAGCCCCTAGCGCGACATCATCGGACCAGCCTTTGGTCCACGGATGTGACTAAGTCAATACGGAATGCACTGAACTGATGTGAGCTTCTTCTATACTTAACTTCCATTTACAATAATCGTATACACAAAAAAAAAATAAAACCCTCAAATGTAGTAACACAAGTCTTCTAAGTTTACTTTAGTGATTTGTTTAGCCACTATGTGGTCTATGGTCTTCAAAGGAAGATATTAGGCTCATTAGAGTTTTGTATATCCACAGATCCACAGAAGTGCCAAAGCAGGTTCACTCATATGTCCAACACAAGATCAACAAACTACCAGAAGCATCCAGCATTCACATACTCGTAAGTCGTAAGTATACAACTGATGCCTGATGCTATTGCCTGCCTTTTGAACAGATGATGATGATGAAGGTATCACAAGAATAATCGTGTGAATGAATCATTCCAGTGTCTCGAGAGATGATTGTGTTGCTGTTTCTGCTCTAACCAGGAGAATTATCATCATGCAGAGGAATAGCCAACACAGCACAGTGCCAGTTTTAGCATCAGTTGTAGGTTCATACATATATTCCTGATGTACAAAAAGAAAATCGCGAATGCAACACATTCCGTAAAAGTTCAATGCGCTACCTGTGGTCAGCGCAGGCTTCAACGTTCAGCGTTCAGCGTACATATCGTCATCATCACAGCCTATACCTTTACATCCTCGTAATATACATACATATTCTCAAGACATCAGAGTACCTACATATTATATAGAGAAAAGAAAAAGAAGTTGTCTTTTCTGTCTTCATCATTAAAGCTGGACTTTAGTCAGGCTACTCATGGCTTGACCAGATTACCGTCAGGGAGCGTTTTGTGTGTTTCTTTAGAATTTTTGTTTGCCAAATTAGTTATTCGATGATAATTCATGATGGTTGAATTTTTTTCGGCTCTTTTGACATATTTTTTCTTGTGAGCTGCTGGATGTGGATGCTCGCTTGTTCTGAAACGCTTCATCATCCACAAAAATATATGCAAACAAAATAAACCATGTAGTTTGTAGTACACAGGCCTTCTTCTTTCGAACTGTCATCTTAAGAAGGAAATATACAAATTATAACACGCACAGAGTTAACGAATGAAGATGGCTTAATTCTTCGTTCACAATTTGGTGTGCTGCTATTGTCGTCTTTTATGTCATTGAACAGAAAGACCGATGAATATTCAGTTCTCGAAAGAAGTTTCAGATAATAATCCATCTCAATACACAGGGTGGCGACAAAAAGTTGTTACTCAGCGCAAGTCACCCATTTTTTTTTTTTCAAAGATGGGGTCTTTTTTGAGGCAGTTCATTTTGATAAGTCATCGCTGTATCTCACTCCCACACATTTTGTAAGCAATTTAATACTACGTTTATACCGGGCACTAAACCGAGATTTAGCTAGATTTGTCACAAATCTCCTTGAAATCTAGAAGTTTTACCATACAAATTTTAATCTCCTCAAATGAAGATTTCAAATAAAACTCCTTGAAATCTACTTGAAAACATTAGTTTGTCAAATCAAACAAACTTTTTTTCGGAGAATAATTGTTGAACCGACCCATTTAAACGCCAATTTTGTTTATTGACAGATGGAAATGTCAAAAACTATCTGTCTCACTTCCATATGACTCAAATTCAAAACAATAAACAACTTTCAAGAAATCACTGATGAAATAAAATGTAAGTATACAAAAATAATAAATATGTACAAGGATATAATAAAACTAATTACTTACAGATGATGAGTGAACAAATACATATTTTTTTTCTTTTCGAAAGGAGAATAATTTGAAGTTTGGTTGTTATGACATAAACCAAACGTCAAATTAATCTCCTTTTCTTTGGTGGAAACACCTCATGATTTATTTTAAATCACTTGCCTTAAATCTCGGATTATTTGTTGGTGGAAACGTACTATAAAAATACCTGCCTAAATCTAACCACTTAGTGACAGCTAGATAAAATGGAAAAACTGTCAACTCAAAGGAGTCGAATGCGGCGAATACCAATTAATCTTTGACATTTGCGAAGTAAAGTGCGATGAAAGACTTAAAATGCCTGTCTAATTTTTTTATTTATTCTCTACCATCAAGTTTCTAGTGAGAGGCAGATAAAATGGCGAAATGTCACTCAAAAGAGTGAAGTTTTAACAGTCAAATGCGGCGAGCATCAATTTTTGACATTTTTCGATTAAAGTGCAATAAAAAGTCAAAACATTTGTAATATAATTTATATGGATGATGACAATTTTTAGATTGGGTGACAACTTCTGTGGTTATCTTTCTAATAATTCATATTTTTACTGTAGACCGCATAAATGATGAAATTTTGGAGAATTCCCTTAATAAAAATTCTGTACACAAATAATGTCTTCTGTTGTCAAAAGCAAGGCCAAATAATGTTATAGCCTCGAACAATAAAACCAAGTACGTGCGATCCTAAAGTAATCTTCTAGTTAAGTTAAATTGCACTTTTCAAGGTTACACTGGAGAAAACAAAATAACTCTATGGATGCGTGCATTATTATAATACACTCTTGTGATGCCTTGGGGTGTCGATGCTATTCATGTTCTGTTCATAATATCCTTGTGGTTTTTCTCAACGCTACTCACATCAGCTCAGCTCAGCGTGGTCGTCGCCGTTGCGTTACCATACATGCCATGGACTGGCCATACGTTGCATCGGTCTTGTTATGGTTGATCGTGCGCCTAGCCGGCCGAGCCGCACCGCCCGCCGCCGCCGTCATTATGGCGTGTGTTGTTTAAATTCTTCGCCGATCTGTCACTTCGTTGTTACACCAAGCTCTGAATCTTAATTGATAAATAACAACAAATTGGCTATTTATAGAATTTAAATCGCTTGTATTCAGATAAAACATGATCTGTTTTTAATTTGTTGAAGGACTTTTTAATGCCATCCCAGAGAATCATCATCTTATTCAGTTTAATATACATACATATAAGAGACCATATAGATTTTAAATTTATGACGCCACCACCAGGGGAACTTGTGTTGATGGTAAACAAAAAAGAAGCTGCGGTTAATAAAGATAGAGTTAAAATGTTAAATGCATATTCGTAGACATTTATATATTTCCAACACTGCGCGCCGCCACGCACCGTTGCCATTCTTTATAAATCGTTTTAATTGCAATTAGTAGAGTAGTGGTGTGGAGCGACTTACGTTTTGAAGTTCAAGGTTGTTCATTTTAAGTGTATTTTTTAATGTTTTTAATTGGGAAACAAAAAATCATAAAATTCTTAATGTTTCTTAATTGAGATTTGACATTTTTGAACTTCTTCTGTAAACATATCCTTAAAAATGATCAAACTGTCAAAGTCAATACATTGCTCAATTGCATGGAGTAGACATATTTTCTAGCTGTCATTATGTTACAGCAATGTATGACATTAACGTAATGTAATCGTAAACTGACAGTTCTATAAAAGCTTTACTTTGATTTTTCTGGAACAATTTACTTTTTTGGTAAACATGCTCAAATACAAAAGACAAATATTTCTCACGTCTTTTGCTTGCATAATAAATAATAAGTAATAATAAATCAATATAACGGATTTCTGTTTAAGAATATCTCTTACAAAACAAAAAATAAAACGAAGAAATAAAGTAACCGTCTTACACCTTCTTAACCAAAACCATATATAAAACGTTTTAAAAGGGCCCCGTACATCACAAGGATAAAAACAAAACAAAAAAACACCAACCTAATCAATCACAAATGCAAGTAACATAAATTTCCAAATAATAACTTGTTTTCAGGATCATTTCTCAAGAACCTTAAAAAAGGGTAAAAAAAGAGAAAAACAAACAGAACTTACTGCAAAGAACGTCGAATTCCAGTAAAAACCAGTGACACTGACGTTTGAATGATTTTTTTTTGTTTTTGAAATTAGTATGAAAAAGAAGAAAAAGGACAGAAGACACTCACTAACAAGGTGAATTCAGTTGTATATTTTTTTATATTGCGGGGGAGACATAAAGGGACATAACCAAAATTGACAACCATGTTACCGATAATACACGGATGGTCTCTGTGTGTCAATATGGTGTTGACATTCAACGGTTTACATATATCCGTAGAATGGCCATCGTAACCCAACTTTGAAAATTATTAAGGCAAAAGAGAAAATAACTTTTCACATATTCGATTCGTTGAACATTTTGAATTATTGTATTTTTATTTGCCAAAAAAAAAGTAACGCATCTCAAATTAATGAAACAATCAAATATTATCTTGTTTTGTGTACAAATAAAATAAAATAACCGTATTCAATATGAAACAACATTACAATGGCGATGGCAATGGCGGTGGCACACCTTCCTTTGGTTTATTTATGTGATTCATTTGACTCGAAATGTTTTTTTTTTTTGAATAAGTTTACACGGTTTTGTGTTTATTAAGTTATTTTTTCTTTATGTGAAAAAAAAAATAAACAGAAAATAAAATAAAAATTAAATTTTGACATCGTTTCCTGGAATGTAACGCTCAGTTGGATCAAAAAATAACAAAAAAAAAACACTTTTTTTGGTGATTAAAATGTATTCTCCTTTTAGCTTAATGGAGTTTTTAATGTTAAAACTGATCATAAAATTGTTGCAAATTGTATTTTTTATTGTACAGGAAGACAGAAGACTTATCCACTCTATTGCTTTTTTTATACCTACATTATGTATATCGATTTGGTTGTTTTTTGAGCTTTAGTCAATGTTTTTAAATTTATTGATTTGAAACTGAATTTTAGTGAAACTGATTTTATTTCACATTCTAACAATAAAAGTTTATTTATTTTTGTATCGCAAAGATTTCAAAAAAAGCTAAGATCAAATGTCACAATATGATATAACTGTTTATGACTGTCATAAAACAAGAAACTTAAAACTAGACATTCATCATTTTGTAATATCTCAAAATAGCAAAGTGATGTGACAATGTGCTCTTCAAATGAAAAGATAAACAATGTTTTTTTTTCTGTTTTTGTGCTTAATTAGTTAACATTGTAATATTTTATGATCGACAAATTTAACATTATTTGTATATGAGATCTTTGAGGTTATTTCAATGTTAAAACGATTCAATTAGAATTGAAAATAAAAGCCAATATACATACATATATTTTATTATGATTGACAGCAATTATTATTATTATTGTCATCTACTTTCTCTATCTCTCTCTGTATTTAGATGGTAATGATTATGATATGATGTCAACTTTGAATAGATGCTTGCTTTATCGAAAGTGTCAAAATCATGAGTTTCTTTTTTGATTGGCATCAGAACAACTATTATAATAATAATAGATTGATTACTATCCATCAGAAATAAGAGAGAGATGGGCAGAAATGTTTGTTGGGGTTTGAAAAATATTTACTATTTCATTATATGTACTTACATAAATATTTAAAGATGTTATGGACACGACATGAATCTGTTAGATAATAAGAAAAATACATTAATAAGTTTCAAAACGTATCAAAATGTTAATTTCGGGCAAGAAATATGAAATATAAGTGATCTACATGACAAAGAAAAATTTGATGTGCAAATAATCATCTAGGAATGCTCATAAGTATACCTTGAGGCTTACTTCGGTGGTACTGTCAAATATAGAGATTCGTTTTTTAGCCGTACTACGTGAATGTGAAATGACTTATCACACTCTGTCTTTCCCAGTCATTGCAATATTCAGAACCAATGTGCACCGACACCTCCTTTTAAACTCTCTTTCCTTTTTCTAATGTTTGCACTGTGTTTCTGTATAATAAGGGTAGTAATATCCCCTTGTTGGAGTAGTAAATTCTAAGTTTATGGGTACTACTATTAAAAAAATGTTCCACATACGCCGCAGTATACCTTTAATAAGCTTTATGTTGGACTTTTTCGACGATTTGATAGACTTACAAAAGATTTAATAACACAATGTAAACTACGATGTTCAATATTACACGCGTTGGACTGATTCATTATTTGGTTGTGTAGCTTATGGCGCCATCTTTAGAAATATCGCTGTAGCAATTTACTTAATTGTTACGTGACAAATATCATCTACCAACAAAATCGAACACTGACACCAACACCACCATACAGTTATTATTTACAGATAAACTGCTGTTTCTTTAAATTTATGAGGGTTTTTCTTCTGACCATATTTAAGGCATTTACCCAAAAAAGTTTTCATCACTGCACGATAACTTTAAATCTTAAAGTTGACAGTACTGAGTGGGAGTTTTAGTAATAAATTTTAATTATTGGTTAACATTTTTCTTTTATAAACATTACCATGGTAAAAATATTATTTTAAAGCGAGAAACAGATAAATACAGCAACTTTGACAAAAACTTCACACTTTTTAAAGCAACAGAGACATCAACTTTAGACCTAACCCTAAATTCGATATCGCTGTACAAATGCTACCAACATTTAAGGTGAAATGTTCAGGTTTATCAATACTTAAATCAAAATGTAACAACCATCATTTTGTTTCGTTTATTTATTTTGGTTGTTACAATGGAAAAACAACTTATAGAACAAGTCTTATAAAAAGTCTGAAGTCGAAAATTTCATTGCTGTTAAAGTTGGTGTGTTGATCTGTTTCTCTTACAAATAAATGTTTTGACATTGAAAGTTAAGTTATTGGCTTAATACTACGTTTCCACCGGGCACTAAACCGAGATTTAGCTAGATTTGTCACAAATCTCCTTGAAATCTCGAAGATTTACCATATAAATTTTAATCTCTTCAAATGAAGATTTCAAATAAAACTCATTGAAATCTACTTGGAAACATTAGTTTGTCAAATCAAACAAACTTTTTTTTCGGAGAATAATTGTTGAACCGACCCATTTAAACGCCAATTTCGTTTATTGACAGATGGAAATGTCAACAAAAACTCTCTGTCTCACTTCCATATGACTCAAATTCAAAACAATAAACAACTTTCAAGAAATCACAGACGAAATAAAATGTAAGTATACAAAAATAATAAATATGTACAAGAATATAATAAAACTAATTACTTACAGATGATGAGTGAACAAATACATATTTTTTTTCTTTTCGAAAGGAGAAAAATTTGAAGTTTGGTTGTTATGACATAAACCAAACGTCAAATTAATCTCCTTTTCTTTGGTGGAAACACCTAATGATTTATTTTAAATCACTTGCCTTAAATCTCGGATTATTTGTTGGTGGAAACGTAGTATAAGGGTGTGTTTAAAGTAAACATTTTCAAATCTTTAAGGTATACTTCTTTTAACATTTACACATTATCAACAGGCAAAAACAAAAATTATGTCGATCTGTTTCTCTTACAAATAAATATTTTGACATTGACAGTTAAGTTATTAGCTTAAGGGTGTGTTTATAGTGAAAATAGAAAATTTTCAAATCCTTAAAGTATACTTCTTTTGACATTTACACATTATAAACGGGCAAAAACAAAAATTATTTAATAATTCTTATTATTATATTCTAATTAACTTATTACTAGTTCGGAAGTTAGGAATAATAATTAAGAAGCTGAACTTCGGTGTACAAAGTGAGGCCATAATATAATTCATTTTGGTGACCAAAATTAAAGTGTAAAAACCTTCAATTTGTTATTTGAAATTTTGTATGTATATTGCTTACAAAGTCGTCCATCTGTGTACGTAAGCCTAAATCTTTTATTTTGCTTGTTTGTAAAATGCAACAGTGTAAAATTAGTAAAGTTACTAATTACAACAGGTTTTTAAGTGTATTTATTTATGTAGCTCAATGATTATAACCTATCTAACTTAAAAAAAAAAAATCAATTAAAATTCATTAGTGCTAAAAACAAGCTTTTAAGTGCAAATCCGATTTTGAATAAACCAAACCACACCATGCAGCAGTGTTTTGATACAATTTAAACAAAATTATAACCTTCGATAATAAAAAATCCAAGCACAAAAACAATTTATACGAGTATACCCAACGAACGCAGCGCCGCCACCGCCATATTCAACACGCAATTGCATTGGAATATGTAGATATATTAATTAACCTCAATTTTAATAATTAATTATTTTTATTGTTGTTGTATTTTTCGTTGTTATTGCTGTTATTAAAAAAAAAAACACTCTTTGATGCCTGATGTAATCAGCAATCTATAGCAAAACAGAAAACGTGTAGTTATGTTAGGGTCTCAAGAAATTATTTTAATGTTTTTATTCAATTAATGCAAAAAAAAAACGTCCAAAGAAATTCATATTGTGTTCCTCCATTTAATGTAAAATTACTTCTGTCAAGTTGACACTGTTACGAAAAATACACACAAAAATAAATGCATTCTGAGAAAAGAATTGTTATTGTGCTGAAGCTGATATGTATGTTCTTGACAGCTCGTCCCAACATCATCACATTGCACATCTATAGTGAACTAGGTCAGTGAATATCATTTATCCGCCTTGTGATTCGCTATCGGCAATTTAAGCAAACAGTACTTGTTGGTCGTTGCTATCTCAATTTAAAGGTGAAGTGAAAAGACGGTGGTGGCGCTGTAATCGCAATACCCATTTGTTGTGGGAGAGAAGATGCTATAAAAAAAATGCATCACCACAGTTGTTAGTCCACAGCAACTCGCAACAAATAAATGCTTACGCATGATCTCCAAAATCTGATGCATCTACTAACTATTTTCTTCTTCTCGTTCAAGTTGCTCCACAATCACCCCAATGAAAACGAAAACGGATTTCACAAAGGACAAAAAAAATGAAGAAGAAGACTCAACATCCATTATGCAGTTTTCATGTTTATGCCACTCCACACCGCTTCACTCGGGGTCTGTAAACTTTTTCACTTACGCAAATGCCTCGCCTTGATCTCAAATTATAAATACGCACCACTTTTATATGTTCGAACGTACATTATGTATATATGTACGTCGAAGTGATAAATGGATCTTTGAATATCTATGCGCGACTGTTGAAGCATTATATTTATATGGAATCAGAGAACGAGAAGATGTGCCAGTGCTGCAGGTTGCTCTGCTTTGCTTTAGTTTATAGTTTATTATGTTATGTGACCAAGTTTCTGACAGGCCAACTGACAGATGGAGAAAAGTCAGACGGTGCATCGTTCGGTTTGTTGGTTATGTCTTCTTATAGGATCGAAAGCGACAAGCATGTAGAAATAATAATAATTATTTCATGTGTTTACGCAATTTGCGATGCAATAAACTGACTAGCACACTGACCGGATCAATGGCATTTGGCAGACCACTTCGTTGTGGATTCTTCCCATGTTATGGATGTGGGTTGTGTGTGTGTGTGTGTTATTTTATTGGATAGTTTTTTCTTATACATATACATATGTATTTTATATCATTGATTCCAATAAAACACAGAATTTTCATGATTGTCGATATTTTCTTTTAAAGTGAGATATTGATTTATTATTGATAACTTGTGAGAATAAAAATGTACTTTAAATGAACCTCGCAATATGATGTTATACTGCGTTTCCACCGGGCACTAAACCGAGATTCAGCTAGATTTGTCACAAATCTCCTTGAAATCTCGAAGATTTACCATACAAATTTTAATCTCCTCAGATGAAGATTTCAAATAAAACTCATTGAAATCTACTTGGAAACATTAGTTTGTCAAATCAAACAAACTTTTTTTTCGGAGAATAATTGTTGAACCGACCCATTTAAACGCCAATTTCGTTTATTGACAGATGGAAATGTCAACAAAACCTATCTGTCTCACTTCCATATGATATAAATTCAAAACAATAAACAACTTTCAAGAAATCACAGACGAAATAAAATGTAAGTATACAAAAATAATAAATAATAATAATAATCCAACTAATAAGAGAAACTGATGAAAAATTGATTTTGTGATTGAGGAGAAAAGAAACGCAATATTGGAAAGAATTGCAAAATCTTGCGAATCTCTTCAACAAGATGCTGCACCTTCAAGCCAGAGGAGTTTCTTGGGATGAATTTGTGATGTTTTTTTGATTATGTTGTGATAACAAACGTGCTATTTTGAATTAATAAATTGATGTTATTTATGTATGTACATATGTAGGTAATTTATGTATATTTTTTTAATTTCATATTTTTTTTCTTTTCGAAAGGAGAATAATTTGACGTTTGGTTGTTATGACATTAACCAAACGTCAAATTAATCTCCTTTTCTTTGGTGGAAACACCTTATGATTTATTTTAAATCACTTGCCTTAAATCTCGGATTCCTTGTTGGTGGAAGCGTAGTATTAATGAGTAATACATTATATAGAAAAAGAATTTGACATTGCATCCCCAATAACTGGACAGTATTTCTTTAACAATAGCTGCAACATGAACATGTCTAGTGTAAGGTCTGTTCCTTGACTTTCAATGTAAAAGAATTAAGATGCAAACGTCAAGTAAGTAAATTAGTAAACACATACTTTTTTTTGTCATATTTCGCTAAATGTCACTGAAATATTAGTTTTTTGTTTGTTTTGTTTGTTTTACCTTTGATGTATTAAATATTATAAAACTGCTTTAAATAGAAATAATTACGGAATTCAAAAAACCAGATTCAAACAAATAAATGATATTGAATTAATTTTTAAAACTCCACTGTACTATTCATGTCTGGAATCTGGACTGGAATCAGAGATAATTAAAACAAACAAAATTTATTAAAATATGAATAGAATGGTAAGACTCTTCCATTGAAATGACTTACTCACACACCAATAGTTTAATGGAGAAAAAAAACATGAAAATCAATGTCAACTGTCAGATTTATTAAATGATAAACCCGAGCAATGGTTTATTTTATCGATGTACTAGTACTGTTTGTTTACACAACCACGTTTACATTGTTTTATAGGAAAA
The DNA here is from genome assembly GCA_951509635.1 of Eupeodes luniger. Classification (NCBI taxonomy): domain Eukaryota; kingdom Metazoa; phylum Arthropoda; class Insecta; order Diptera; family Syrphidae; genus Eupeodes; species Eupeodes luniger. The sequence goes on from OX608074.1 coordinate 38,208,137, forward strand.
AAACACGAACATTTTAAATGCACATTGTTATGTCAAATACAAAGTTAGTGTCAAATTTATTTCCATTTTTTTGTTCAAATTATGTCAAACAAAGAAAACTTAATTATTGAATTTATATTAACAACACTAAAAACATTTGCAGCTCCACAAACTATTTTGATGAAAAACAACAAACGCGCACGTTAAAAACGCGACGACTCATCCCGTCTGCATAGAACAAGTTATATAAAAATAATAATACGCAATCATTCTCAAATTTAAAAAAATGCGTGCATTCCAAAAATACATTTCACACGATCCCCGGTAGAACTGCATTTTTTTGTGTATGTTTGGATTTGTTCTTATTTTAATTTTAAATTTGTACTTATTTTCTTAGTCATCTTCGATTTTGCTAGATTCATGCGCACTCCCGAGACTTTCCCACACTTTCGCTTTAGCCGCAGCAGCAGTGATGACGACGTCGGTCGGTTGGCGGCGGCGGCGGTGACGGCGAAGACGACCGCAACTTTGTCGAGAACGTCCTATACAGTCGTGATCGTGGCCATGTTATGAGTCTATGTCTGCTTCCTTATATCTTTCGCTCGATTGAAGCTTGAGCCTGCAGCGTCTGTGAATTCTAATAAAAGGTCCAACAGCTTCCTTCCCGCAAAAAAAAAAAAATAAAAACAGATCCACTCCACATTCAGAAAGGCTAAGTTTCAAAGCAAAAGAGATCTAAAGCTAAACCGTGAGGAAGATGCAAGCAAACAACCACGACGACACGACGGAGGCGACGAAGACGCGACGACCGACGCACGACGAGAAATAAAATAAAATACAAAAAAAGGAAACAGATCGTTCTGCTTACAAATGCGGCGCAAGGCGCAAGCGACATCAATGCAGTCTGGTGTGGTGCGCTTCTTCCCATAAGGAAGAATATTTTTTACGACGGTAATCCTCCCATTTCGTATGTTTTTATGATTCTTATGCAATGTTGGAAGTTGGAACTTGGAAGCTGGAGAGGAGAGCTAGAATAGTGCTTGCTTTACTCACTGATGCTGGACCGATCTTAAAGACTTGGGGATTTTTCTTTTGTTTTGGTTTCTGCTTTAGTTTTCTGTTTTCGTTCTTTTTGTTGTTGTTGTTATTGTTAAATGCATAAACATGATAAATGCCATGCATAGGAAACTGCAACTGATGCCAATGAAGACGACGACGACGACGACGACGACGAAGATGATGATGATGGTGTATTACTCTTGAGAACTGCAAACGCGCGATAACAAACGCATTCAGCAAAGAAGACCAAATAGAAGATGGTGTTGTTGGTGGTTGGTTTACGCACCGCACCACCACTGCACCGGTTGGCACCGGTTCCGTGATTTTGAAAAATAAGAAAAAAAAAATAACGTCTTTGGTATGCCAAATATAAAAACAAAAAGTGACGCTAATCAGCTTCAAGGCAGCATTATGATCGGAATGCTGGTTCTGTTTCTGTTGCATCGCCAATTAAGTTCAATAAAAAATTATAATAGGTATATTATATACTACACTTATTTTTCTATACAACGTGTCATTATTATGCCCTTCCCGAGCAATGTTTGAACTTGAAACAAAAAATTAGTCAAGCAGTAAAGGAAAAAAGGAGAAGTAGAAGGGTAGAATATAAATTACTCTACTAAATATGGAGAGCAAAGTGGAAATGATGTAAAAAACTAAAGCGGTTTTCAGTTGAATCTTCTTTTATTTTGTTCCAGAAAAAACTATGGACCTATAAAAAGCGAGAAACGTCTAAACTTTGATCACTTTAAGTACGTATGATTCTAAAATCTAAAAAAATTCAAATGGATTTGACATTTGTTTTTTATTTTTGACGTTTTACTTGTGAGTAACGTAAGACTTTTTTCCTGTTACTATACACTGTTGGTTTTCTTATTGTAAGATTTAGAGTTAAAATGTCCTATAAAGTCGCAATTAAGGGATTAAAATCTCTTGAGCAACTCATTGTGACATTTCATCATTTCCACTTCTTTCCACTCATTTTTTAAACAAATTAACAATATTTAAATATATCTTTCCTTTTTCACTTCTCAAAAAAAAATTAAGATTTATCAAAATATGTTGCATTAAGAGAATTAAATCTAAAAATCCGTCAAAAAAAGTATAAAAACTTCGATTTAGTTTTTACCCTATTTTAGAAAATATTTAAGCAAACCTGGCAATACTGTAACAGAACCAAATGACAGCTCTCTGTAATCTTATCTGGCATGTCAAATCGACATATCAACCAAAGAAACATCCAAGAAAGAAGGCAAAAACACGTATAGCCGTTTTGTATAGCACCTGAGATGAGCTTGAATTCGAGGAGAGGAAAAATATCTATTTAATTTTGGAATTACATATTTATCTTAATAAAGATGTATATGCAGTTGTATATATGTATATGCAGACATATTGATAATATGCACTCAAAGCCAGCAGAGACTGCATGTCTTTTACTCTTTCTACTATCATGTCACTCAATATAATGTTTAATAAACGAAAAAACAAAATACTCTCAATTCTGCATACTCAATACTCATGTAAAGTGCGAACTTGCCTTTATTGTCAATATTTAAAGCAAAACAAACTGATGTCGTGCGACCGTCCGTCGTCTAGTCGCGTCAATTTGTCTTGGGTTCGGTCAGGTTATTCTTCAATAATTTTCTAAGAGAGGTAGGTCAGCAACACCTAATTACTTCACATAATAGTACACAATACACATACATTCTCCATAATATAAGTAAAACGTCAGAATTGTTGCACTTTTTTGCTGCACATTTTCTGCATCTTTTCACTCTCAAATAACTGCGCTTGTGTGCAGTGGATGAGTGTCAAACTTGAGTAAAAAGAGAGTGCAAAACAATTGCAGCAAAAGCAATTGCTGAGCTTATACTCGTAGTTGGGCCAAGCTGATGCATTTTTGCATTCACTTTTCTTTGTTTCTCAATTTATACCTATACCACTTATTTGCAATTGTATCTGCGAATGCATGTGTAATGCAATGAGTGAAAAAGTGCAAAATGTGTGCAGTGCCATGATTGATAATAATCACGAGCGAGAGTGCAAAATTCAAAAGAGTAAGAGAGAGTGCAATTTTCATTTTATTTTTCGCTCATACTTCGACTGCGCTGCTAATGTTACTTGTACTTGTAGTTGTACTTCTGCTTATGTCAAAAAAGCGAAAGGAAGAGAGAGCGTGTATATTTGCAATATGTATATTGCAATGCACTGCACAGCAGCAGAATGCGCCGATGCACTTTGCGCAGTGATGCTTTTGAGAAGAAAAAGAGAAAGAGATAAAAAACATAGAGAGTGAAGTAGTATGGTGGATTCGATGCACTGAAATTATGTGTTTTTATATTTAAGTGATTTAGATTATATAGCGAGATGATGACAACTACTGACAACCAACGAACAAGGGGATTCAAAACAACAAAAGTGCAAAGGACGAGTCCAAATGTAATACATGTAATTGGGTTGGGACTAGGGTAATAAAAAGAACAGTGCCCTATAGTTTTTTTTTTCATTTCCTTTTTCTTCATGACAACCGACAACGATGACGATGACGATTGTGGATGGATAGAGTACATCAATATTCCGACGTTGGCGATGACATTTAAAACCCCACCCTTATGCAGACAAATTCGTTCACAACATTTAAACTGTATCATACATATTTTATGTATTGTGTTATTTTTTTTCGTCAATTGCATCCACATTGATTGGTTCTAATTAATTGGAAGATTATGATGTACTCTACGTTTGACAGTTGATAATCGTATGTGTTTGCTCATAGATTGTATCGGTATATCCAATTCTAACCTAAGTTTTTATACATAGATATGCATATGGAATTGTCAGAGAAAATAGCGTCTGATACCTTAAGTCTAACAATAGACAAATTCAGACGACACAAGGGACTTGAAGTTAAGGCAAGTTTCTAGTATCTAATTGGCCAGCTGCCAAAAAAATTAAATTCCAATTAAGACAACTTTTTTGGAAAGTTAGTCAAGAAAAATCTCCCTAGCTATCAAGTCAAGTGCACTTACATATGTACATATGTCAAAATGGCAGCTGATCATGTTTTTTCATTCAAATGAAAGCTGAAATTTATTTTTCCCTGGTTTAATGTTTTGTGTGAAAGTGTTTCTTGTCAAATTGGAACAGGAATAAGTAATATTTCCTTATAATACAAATTATAAGTCGTGATGGACTTGTAGCTTGCCTTAGAAGCGTTTTGTAGACAAACAACTAATTTTTTTTTTGAACGATCAACTGAACGTAGAGATTAGTGAAGTAAAGTCTCTAATTTGAAAATTATGACACTTGAAAAACTAACTAGTTGGCTTGGTCAAAATGTTCTTTCGAAGAATGCAGTTGACTGCAAATGAAGCCCCTTATGTTGTTTGAACCTGTCCAATTTTGTTGTTTTCTAAAGTCTTCCAACCCTGCAAACAGACAATTATTAATTGGAAAATCAACTAACCGTAAACGGACAATTTTGACTTGATAGAAATTGACAATTGTCACATAATTTGATGCTATTTGAAGACTTTTGACTTTAGCCAATATTGGAATATCTTTCAATCGTGTATACTTAGCTTTAGACTATTTTGAAATAGAAGAACGAATTAAAATTTAGCTATAGGTATGAAATTACGTAATGGCTGAACAAAACCAAAATGAATATAATGTGAAGAGACATATGTAAGGTATTACGCAATAATATTTACCCTATAACGATCAAGTAAACAAACAGAACTTTATAAAATTGGCAGCAAATTCGTTTATTTAATTTTCATTGTTTACATAATGTAAAAATTCTTGAACCATAATAAAATACCTTATTATTGGATTATTGTAAGTATGTATAATGTAGGTAAAGTCAAACAAAATTTTCTAGCATTAGGCGCTTTGTGTATAGTTTTGACATTTATGACGTTTTATATTTTTAGCGATTTTATTGATAAGTTTAGATGGTGTTATATCTGTTTATACTTTCAAATTTACACATATTATGGCATGAAATAAATTATTCACCAAATAAAATATATAATGACATTTTTTTAAATATCCATTTGTTACTGACCTAATTATAATTTACAAATTTTTCCCTGATTCTAAAACATAAACAAAAGCATAGCTCTAGTTTTGTATAGTCATCCAGACAAAGTGTCAACGTTGAGCACTATAAGGACTTTTAGATAAAAAAAAAGTTATCTACATTCATATGAATAAAGACGGAAATACTTCAATCTTCACCCCGCCGAAACCTACTTAGTTCATCTATTACTGGTAACACGCAATGGGGACTATGTCGCGTCGCGTTGTCTCGCCACCACCTCCGCCATCATCGTCGTCGTCGTCCGTCGTCTTCGCCATGTGCATATAATACTCCTTACAAACTTCTATGCAAGTATTTATATCCACAAATATGTTCTACATATCAATCACTGCAAGTACTATGATAAAATAAAAAATAATCACTTGAAACGTCACAAGATGACAGTTCCACTACTAAACTAGTTCCCCAGTGCGTTAAATGTTGACAACTATAAAAATAAAAAAGAAGAAACCCCCAACTCAATGATCGCCTCTATATATCAACATAATAATGTAGTGCTTTATTTATTCAATTTGTTAATAGGGTATATGCACATGGATTCAGTATAATATCAACAAATAAATCCATGAATGAATAGTAGAACGAACGAATGAAAAAAAAAAACACAACAATTTCACTTTCACTAATTATGTCAGCAGCGTGTAGTGCAGTGCAGTGCAATGGTAATGCATTTTTTTTCTCGCTATTTATCTTCTTGGTTGATGGACTTTTTACTTAACACGTTTTTTTTCTGTGTCTATTTTGTTTTCTAGCATGTTGCACTTTTTCTTTCTATGGAATTTTAATTGCAATATAGAAAATATACGCAATCGGTAATTATACGGGGGGGCACGGAGACGGGATACAACGACCGACAGAGTGTGTACATTTTTCACAACAAAACAACATGAAAAGAAATTATGTATTTTTCTTTGTTGATGAATTTTTATAATGCAATAAAAATTATGAGTGATGTTTAAATTATAAACATCACTTGATTTGACAGCAAAAAATACTTTAGAGCTTACCTTGGGTTGTTTGAAATTACTCAAGTTTCAGCTTCTGGAAAGAGAAAAGGAAAAATTGAAATAAGTTTCAATTTTAGATAGAAATTCAAGCTAAAAATATATTTTTCTTTAATTTAGTCTGCTGAGAATTTCATGTAAATCTCAAAAAATCAATTACTACGCGAGGAAAGCGGGAAGTAATTGCTTACAATTTGTATTTCTAAAAGTTTTTACGAATTTAAAGATTTTACCAACACACACATACAATGTTGGCCAAAACATTAGCTAAAAAACTAAAACTACCTCCATCTTTATGTCATTCAAAATTGAATACCTTAAACAAATCATGTTTTCCAAAATGTAATACATTATGTATGTACATACATATGTACTTCTAAATAGACCACAAGAGAATATAGTTTTCATAACGGTCCATTTAAATATGACATAAGTAAGACAGTTAACCCAATTTTGTGTTGGTCAAATCAAAAGCAACTTTTTATTGCTATCTCTCTTTTTCTTATTAATAGAGAAAAGTTAGTCCGTTAACTACAAAATCCATTGCTCATATTAAAGGTGATGTTGAACGAGTGTAGTTGAATCTATTTATTAGGTGTTCATTAGTTCACGTTCAAGCTAATAAGTGTTTTAGCTAACTTTTGTAAAATGGCCGGAAACAAATACTCTAACGAAATAAAAGAAAAAAATATAAAAGAATATTAAAGTGGAATGAGTAAAATTAAAATATCGGAAAAATGTTCCATTCCAAGATCAGTGATTTGCCGATTAATAAAATTTTACAAATCCAAAAAGTCATTCCAAACGATTCATCGAGGTGGTAGACCAAGGAAAACGACAAAACGAGAGGATTCTGCAATAATAAAATCAATTAAAAAAGACCCTTTTATATCATCGAGAGAAATACGAACCCAACTCGACCTGAACGTAAGCGCGAGAACAATTCGGAGACGAGCTGTTAATGGTGGACTAAAATATTTCAAAGCTGTAAAAAAGCCTTTTATTTCCACCAAAAACAAGCTGGCGAAATTATAATTTTCTCATTACTACATCAACTGGACCGTTAGAAAATGGAGGAACGTACTCTTTTCAGACGAGTCCAAATTCAATTTCAAGGGTTCCGATGGATTCCGCCGTCTTCGCAGAAAAGCCAAAGAGGCGCTAAATCCACGTTACACCAAAGCTACTGTGAAACACCGAGGAGGTAACGAAATGGTGTGGGGATGTTTTTCAGGACATGAACTGGGAGCGATTCACCAAATAGATGGTGCAATGGATCCTGGCATTTTACAAAGTGTAATGCAGCCTCACGCTGAGGATCAGTTGTCTCTGAAATGGAGAAGGACAACGACCCAAAGAACACGTCCAAAACGGTTAAGACATGGTTTCAAGAAAACCGTATTAAGGTGTTACAATGGCCATCACAGTCCTTAGATCTCAACCCCATACAAAATCTATAGGAAATTGTAGATCGATTACCTCGAAGGTAAGCCTCTCACTTCCGGCTCGAAGGACCAAATGTTCTCGATTAGAAAACTTAAGCAAAGTTTTAGAAAAAATGCTGGTTTTAAAATTGTCCCAAATGAAAAGACAGTGTCTTGTTCAAACTTGTAATTAGAATAATCTTAAATTTTTATCATATGACCTAGCGTACAATCACAAATATATACAATCCATTAATTTCGTTATAATCTTGACATTCAAATGGTATTTTTATCTTATTTAACAATTTGTGGAACGTATTTATTATTATTTGAAATGAACTAAATGAATTTAAAAAATGTTAAAGTATTTTAAAGTTGTGCTTGCATATGCGCAAATTATTTACATTCGCACATATTTATTTAAATTTTAAAAACAAAAATATACAAAAATTTATTCCTAAATTTATTTTTTTATTTTATTTAATAATCGAAGCAATTCAAGTTGTTTTGACCAACACTGTATGTATATTCACTAATCCACACATTCACACAACTATTTAATCGCGTATGCGTCAGAATGAAAAGTGACAGCTCTCACTTTTTGTCTTTTATGACAGTTTCGCAAAAACTGCACCAGAATGAAAAGGGACAGCTCTCACTTTTTGTCAATTATGACAGTTTCGCAAAACTGAAGTTATTTTAAGATAAAAAAGACTTCCGCCAAGCTGTTCAGGCGCACGTCTTTTTATTTCATCAATTATTAGATTGGTCGTTCATAAGTCTTTTCAACTTCAGAAAATGACAATTTTTCTGCAAAATAGAAGAGAAATCGTCTCTGGAATTGAAATTTCAATCGGACAGAAGTACAAACACAAATTTCACTAAAACAAACTTCTACGCAATTTCCGAAACCGCTTTGATCTGTTTCAATCATTCGTTGGGAAAATTTATTCTTCCCGATGATTTCCCATGAAAAAACTATTACTTGTGCCATTTTTCTCGAATTTTGTAAATATTGCATTTAATCTTCTTTAAAATTAAATGAATGACATTTTCGACTGACAATTCATCAGATTTGCTCGGAATGCGTGTAAATTTTGCCAAAAATGAGAAGAGGAGAGAAAGAGTCTTACATTTTCAGGATGGAAATCACTACAATTGTACTACGTTTCCACCGGGCATTAAACCGAGATTTATCTAGATTTGTCACAAATCTCCTTGAAATCTTGAAGATTTACTATACAAATTTTAATCTCCTCAAATGAAGATTTCAAATAAAACTCATTGAAATCTACTTGGAAACATTAGTTTGTCAAATCAAACAAACTTTTTTTTCGGAGAATAATTGTTGAACCGACCCATTTAAACGCCAATTTCGTTTATTGACAGATGGAAATGTCAACAAAAACTATCTGTCTCACTTCCATATGACTCAAATTCAAAACAATAAACAACTTTCAAGAAATCACAGACGAAATAAAATGTAAGTATACAAAAATAATAAATATGTACAAGAATATAATAAAACTAATTACTTACAGATGATGAGTGAACAAATACATATTTTTTTTCTTTTCGAAAGGAGAACAATTTGAAGTTTGGTTGTTATGACATAAACCAAACGTCAAATTAATCTCCTTTTCTTTGGTGGAAACACCTCATGATTTATTTTAAATCACTTGCCTTAAATCTCGGATTATTTTTTGATGGAAACGTACTATTAATTATAAACTCACTTGTATTCACCGTGTTAAGCAAAAGAAACACTTTTAAACTTTCAAATCAAATTGGATCTGTTTGATAGCTTTATTGTCATATATAGGAGAGTTCTTTCAAATTGGCATGACAGTTGCTAAAGTGAGGCTACTACGCATTTATTTTGATATTTAAGTAGCAACTAATCATCCTCCTTGCAAATGCTTTCAACATGATCAGATAGGATCATTTTTTTTCTTTTAACTAAAATTTTGGTTAATAATATGAACAAAAATATTATATCTCCATAATAAATTTTGAATTTTTAGTATCCACTGTCAAAGGAAGAATAACAACAAAAAAAAAAAACAACACTTAATTTGGCGGTACAAGTTGAAGTTCGACATTCTTTCCACAACATTAAGCTCTAAACCGAGACCGAACGGACCGCGAGAAAAACCGACCCATGCCATCTTCCATCGAATTCCAAAAGTATTTCCATTTCCAGTCCATCCACTTCAAATTCTGTTTGGAGTTGGTGCGGTCGCTGCAACGTGCAACGCGATGTTGCAGTGTTTTGTGGTAGCTTGTGGCGCTCTACGACAACTACATATACACATCTGTAGTATACACAATCACTTCAAGAGTACATTACTTCAAATGATGATCTTCTGGCTATAAACAGAGATAGTCTTGGAACTTCACTTTCAACCAATAAATTTTGCTTTTCCTTTTCTTTTTGTACAAAAAATATATATTTTCGTTAAATCACATCTTCCTTTGGTTGTTGAGTCTTGACCATATATTCGTATAAATTATATTCACATTGAGTAATAAAAAATAACAAGTGAATGTATCTGCAAAAATGTGGTTCAACTATTCTTGATATGGGATTTTCTCATCATCATCATTATCAACATCGTGAACATAACCTTGTTTGTTTTTGTTTTCATGTTGTTTGGGAACGTCTTTTTTTTTTCAAACAAGATTTTAAAGTTTCTTTAGCGCACACTGGTTTTTCAATTTCAATGTTTTGTGGTGATGATTTTAAAATGGCATATTTATGCCATCGTGGTATTTAAAAATACAAAGCACATCTATGGCCTATTAAGGTTTTGCTTGTTTATTTTCTTCTCACAAATAAAAACATAAAAACAAGATGGATGAAAAAATGATATCGTGCTTTTTTATCTTATACGAACTGCGCAAGTCGCAAGCGCGCAAACATAGTTTTGTCATTTATTTTTTTTCGGATCGGAAAACTCTTTGTTTAAACCAAAAAGTAGCATATTAGGTGGTGGCACACAACATGAAACCAACGGCAACGCTTTTAACAACTATTTACCATAACCTAACTGTTTGTTGCTGTTGTTAGTGTTGTAAGATAGGATAGTTAGTTGCTGCGCCACCGTGTAGTGTCGCCACCACTTAAGACCCCGACCACATGACCATGCGACCAAAAGATTTATCATGACAAAAAGTTGGCAATTGCTTTGCCATAAAATCGTGGGTCTATGTGATTTTTTTTTTTTTTTTTTTTTTCTTAAGGTGCGGGTGCGACTCCAATATTTAAGTTCCTCTCCGACACGCGACACTACTTGTGTATATCTAAATGCATTTTTAAGTTGGCTCGTTTAATAGTTAATTATGTTTGCTCTGAGCAAGCAACTTTAAGTCGAGATATAGTTGGAATTGGAATTAAAGTTGGAAATGATGGTATTTTTTAGGTGTAAAATTTGTAAAAACCAAACATTTCGATGTTTGGTGATTGTGGCACGCTGTAAAATATAGATACATCATTTTTATAAATTATTCATTTAAAAGAATCATTTAACCATTATAAAAGACTTGACTTAGACGTCAGTATTTGCTATGGAATTAAATGTTTATTATACTATATGTGGAATATACAAAACAATATATACATATGTACATTTTAAAGACAAAATAAAGAACTCAATTAATTTGTATGCGCAGTGGGTTAAGCACGATTAGAGCCAAGCCATTGGGAAATTTTGGGTTCGCTTATGTACAGTAGGCACATACATATGTATATAAGTCCACGCGGTAAAGATATACTATATTGTAGATATATACCTTAACTTAAACAAATGGAAATATTCCAACTCATTTGAATTTGGTTTCGAAATAGTTTCTGTATAAGAGAGAGAATTTGGTAAGTTGTTGTTTTTTTTTTTGTGTTTGGAATACCTACATAAAAATTGTTTAGTGGGTATTTGACAAAATATATTCAAATTTAATTCATCCAGACAGAGCCTGCGATTTGGATTTGGATACCATGTGGTTTTGTATTTTGATTGAGTTTTTTTTTTTTATATTTATTTGTTTGCTAGAAGTCGCACTCATTTTTAGAATCATTCTTAAAAGAATAAACAATTTCTTAATGAATCATTATAATTGAATATAAATTGTTTACTCTTTAGGATTTCGTTTTTTAATGTTATTATTCTCAAAGAGTTAAAAAAATACATATTTATGGATTTTATATTCGTTTGGATTTCTTGGAATATTAGTCATTTTATATTTCATAGAATAAAATTTGTAAAAAAATCAATAACAAATCACCTATATAGGTTAAAATGTTTTTTTCCTATGTTTTTAGGGAAATATGGGGTAAAATGGCAAGCATTGAGAAAATTGCATTATTTTTAGAAGAAAATTGTAAATGTTCTGTAACTCAGGCAATAAAAACAAATTAAACAATTCATTACTCGGTTATGGGATTTGGAAAAATTAGGGTTTTATTAACTAATAGTACGTTTCCACCAACAAATAATCCGAGATTTAAGGCAAGTGATTTAAAATAAATCATGAGGTGTTTCCACCAAAGCAAAGGAGATTAATTTGACGTTTGGTTTATGACATAACAACCAAACTTCAAATTATTCTCCTTTCGAAAAGAAAAAAAATATGTATTTGTTCACTCATCATCTGTAAGTAAATAGTTTTATATTTTTTATAGTTTTTATATTCTTGTACATATTTATTATTTTTGTATACTTACATTTTATTTCGTCTGTGATTTCTTGAAAGTTGTTTATTGTTTTGAATTTGAATCATATGGAAGTGAGACAGATAGTTTTTGTTCACATTTCCATCTGTCAATAAACGAAATTGGCGTTTAAATGGGTCGGTTCAACAATTATTCTCCGAAAAAAAGTTTGTTTGATTTGACAAACTAATGTTTCCAAGTAGATTTCAATGAGTTTTATTTGAAATCTTCATTTGAGGAGATTAAAATTTGTATGGTAAATCTTCGAGATTTCAAGGAGATTTGTGACAAATCTAGCTAAATCTCGGTTTAGTGCCCGGTGAAAACGTAGTTAAAGTTCAAATCCGAAACTATTATGCCTAACAAGGGCGGATCCAGACTTTTAATCAGGGGACACACACACACACTTAACATATTGTAATGTGTATACACTCTTTATCTCTTTTAATATCGTGTTATAGTAGAATAAGGGCAACATCCAGTGATTAAGAGGAGAACTCGCTTCGTTAAGCATCTAGTGATTAATAGAAGAACTCGCCTCGTGAAGCATCGAGAAACATCTAGTGGCTAAGAGGAGAATTAGCTTCTTTAAGCATCTAGTGATAAAAAGGAGAACTCGTTTCGTTAAGCATCGAGAACAACCTAGTAGATTCTCGAACCGATTTGAGGTATATACATAAATAAGCGCTCGGAAACGAAGCGGTTTATTATTGATTGTAAATTACGATAAAGTTAAGACTGTGTTTAAAAGTAATAATTGAAAGTGTTGAATAAAGAATTTTTGTGAGTAATTTGAATAAAGTGAATTTGTGTTTTTATTTACGAAGTGTGAATAAGTTTTAATTGTCGGACCAAGCCGAATATTACAATATAGACGAGTTTTTACTCACCGCTTAAAAAATGTTCTTTAATGTTTTGTAAAGGAGGCTGACAAAATTTAAATAACATAATGTGCATCTTAACCTTACATTTACACATTTCAAGGACTAAAGTGACAACTTTAGTTATAAAATTATCTTAGAACACTGTTGTCCAGCAAGGTATGGTCTAACTATTTAATTTGGATGACTCCCTACATATGAAAGCTTTCCAAGATTCCAACAGTTTTCTAAATATACCACATTTAAGAGTTAAAACACAATAGTTTAGAGGGTTTTTGGTGCATTTCACACAGAAATGTAAGAAATTGTTTTGAATCGTAGCTTTTTTTTTTCAAAAATAAGATATACTTTTCTTGTTTCCATTTCTATTAATGCGAAGAACGCTAAAAAATTTAAAAACCCAGAAAATGAGAAAGAATCTGATATTAAAAATTTTCCATCTTTTTTCAAACTCAATTTTCGGGAGTCTATTATTAGTATCGTTATCGGTCTGCTTATTCGTAGATTGGAGCTGATGCTAGAAAACATTTTGATCTTAAAGGAGTCAACAAAACTTAAAAGAAAATTTAGAGAAGAAAATGTTTGGTTCTTAAATTTAAAGAAATAGATTCATTTAAGTTCATAATTTCTATAAATATTAAATAAAAACATATTAAGGTAAACAAGTAAGTTGGGAATAAAATTTTGCGTTGTCACAAATTACACATTTCAGAATCTCTTTTCAATTCAGTTCTCAAGAGATTCAAAGCTTTTATATTAATAGAAATGAAACGTTAATTGTGTTTTTAAATAAGCCATTAGTTTAACAAAAGTGTCACTGTTTTTGGGACTTATATTCTTGAAATTCGTGTTGAAATCTCAGTTCTAGAGCATCTAAAGCAAATTCACTTTAAAAACTAGATTTCTTTAGTTTTTAAGATTTTAAAAGTTTTTGTATTCAACAGAAAACCAATTTTGAAAGAAATAAAATTCACGACTGCGTCGCTAGAACTTGCTAATTTCTTCCAAAAAGGCTGTTTCAAAATATTAAATATATTTTAAGATTTGAAAATGTACCTGCAAAATAAGTTTTTCTCACAAATTAAAATCCCATTTTATATCTCAAGGGACTGCAGTTATTTTTCGTATTAAAAAAAAATAAAAAAAAACCTAAATATTTGCTCTTTTTCTTAGGAACAAGTTGTATGAAAATAATTTAAAGCATTTAATTATAAGTTTTTCCAAATTCTAAATTGCGTGAACACAAAAATTTTAGTTGTTTTTGACAACATACCATTTTTTTTGTGAATGTCGTTAAATTACTGACAAATCTTTAGATAAAATCTTTAATTATGAAACTTAACTGTATAAGCTTTATGGCTCATATGACCCCCCCCCCTGGGTCGTTCATTGGGCAAAAGTTGATGAATTTGTACTGCGTTTATGGAATAGGGCTTAATTTCCGATTCATATTATGTTCTTTGTCTAGTCCTCAGTTCCTCAGTTAAAAGTTGTACTTTTAGCAACAAAGTTTAGGGAAGTAAAATACAAATATTATTTTCATATAAAAACAATAAATAATTCAAAATATAATGGGGGTCATATCCATTAACGCAATACGATTAGTTTTTAATTGAAGGGAATTCCTACGAAAATACAAACAAATTATCTCCCAAGGGGGGGGGGTGTTTATGACCCCTACGACCCCCCGCCCTGGATCCGCCATTGATGCCTGGAATATCCTGTCACAACAAAATACAAAACAAAGAAGAAAATTAAAAGTTGCAAAATAATTTGAAAAAAGTATATACGCAAAAATGTTACTGCCGGAAATGGACTAAAGACATAACCAGATGTGTATACATAGTGGGTTGCGTTCCATATCCCGGTTTTTATATTCCCGTTTCTTAAAATCCCGATTTTAAAATCCTGTTTTTTATAATACCAATTTTTATAATCCCGCTTTTTGTAATCCCGTTTCTTATAATACCGTTTTTTTTAATCCCGTTTTTGACTATCCCAAATTCGCAATCAAAATCGAAATTATAAAAATATTGTTTATTAATATTAATAAAACGAGATATTTTTTAAATTCATTTTCTTGTAATCTTGAACAAATATAAGATATCAAAAAAAAATAATATAAAGTAAAGTAAATAAAACAAAATAAAAAACAAACTTAAATCAATGAACAAAGTATACTGTTTTTAAGAATACTGTTTTCATAATTATTTTAGTTGAACTGTATACTGTAGGCTATACGACGCAAAAAACCCGGATTGTAAAAAGCAGGATTCCAAAACAATTCTTAATTTAACATTCAAACCTTTGACTTTTATTGTTATTTAGTTTAATGCACGTATTACGTAAATAAAAAACGGGATTTTCTGGATTTTACGGGATTCTAATTGATCGGGATTTTAAAAAATCGGTATTTTAGAAGACTTGATTTTAAAACTTTTTTTTCGGGATTTTTTGAATTTGGATTCCGATACGCTCCCATACATAGTATAAGACTTCAGGATACTTCTATTCAAATTGCCAGCGGGAGTTGAGCGGGACTTAGTCGGAATGGAGCTTGAGTTCTCGTTGAAAAAATTCGTCCACAGGGCAGGCGCTGCATTAGTTTCTATTCTGGGTCCCACCAAAGGGACTTTTTAGCAGAAATGAGTGAAACTATGTTCTTTCGAAGTGTATAGCCGAAGTATCCAAAATTCTTCATAATTTATAAAGTTTCAGAATTAATTATTTATTATTTTGTTAATTTTTTTTTTGCTTTCGGCATGTTTTTGTTTTCATTTATTTTTAATATGGTGATAAGTACCAACGTCTAAAAATGAATTGGTCGAAAATGAATTTCGATACTCGAGTAAAAGTCAAACCTCTATCTTCAACAGGATTTCACTTTAACTTTTATCAGCATTGATTTTACTGTTGTATGTGTTATTCATATAAATTTCTGTACTGTACTGCGGATAGTTTTTCCAAAAAAAAAAAACACACGTAATGTGAAAACAACATTTTTATCATGGCGTCAAATTCATAGCAAACGAAAATCATTTCTAATTTACTAAATCCAAACTAATAGTAAGTAGGGGTGACTTTACTTAATTTAACTTTAAAAAAACAACATCTTCAAAATAAAATCAAAGGTCACAAATTGTTAAATTTCATTATATGCACATATACATATAATGCCTGTTCCTTTTCTTTGAATTGAATGTCTCTCATTTTCTATCCATTTTACTCCAAAGTACTGTTTGGTTCGTGTAATAAAATAAAATTGACAATTATTAACAGGTATGTTTGATAATATGAACGCACATCGTAAGACAAACAGAACAAAGCGAATTCAGACATATTTTTGAGATAAATTTAAGTTTTCTGCAGATTTGAAAAATACAAATTAAGTCAATTTCTTAATCTTTTGAAACTGTATTGATATTCCTGGTATAGAATTTTTGTTTAATAGCATGTTTGATTGATGTGAGATGTAAACGCTAATGGTTTCACTCCGTCAAATATTCATCAATTTATATCTGTCTAACATGTGTACATATTTGAGAACGTGAACTTGGAATCAATAAGGCAGCCATTTTAAAATTCTGACACCTTCAATTTTGACAACTGTGCAACATACATATCTATCATATTATCTGAACTTTTTGTAATTTTATTTCTGTAGGTAACAGCGTTCAAGAGAAGACAAATTAAATCAGAGCTTAACGGATCTTTATCAATTCCTCAATTCTCAAAATCTCAATGGACAGATATATTCTTTTTTTGGAAATCAAACCAACCCTAAAGGAATATTTTAGAATTTCGTCATGAATGTCAAATACATAATCTCCATAAATCTTTGCCAAATGTATATGTATTTGTTTTTTCTTTTTCTGTTTCTATCGATCGGTTCGATTCGTTTAGAGCAGATCTGTGAAATATCCCGCAAGTTGCCTTACAATTCAGCAAATGCATTTAAATTAGATTAAGGTAGATACTCGTATTATAACGAAACGTTTCCACAGTTGTTCTGTGATGGAGCTTCTTGTTTTTTTTTTTTTTTTTTTTGTTATGATGCTGCTCATGCTGTACAACTTTTTCTTTCATTCAATGTCTTTTTAGACGATGCGATCATTGCAAATGCTGATCCGCCTCCGCCAATAAATTCTCCTGCATAGCCTAACCATCGCATCATGCTATGGGCTACGCGATGCGACCGAACAAGCGACAAGACTTTGGCTAAAGTCTTGTGCTTTTTTTTTTGTTTTGTTTTTCGAATAAGCTTGTCCATGGCTATGTGATGTTGAAAGTGAACGTTCGTTCAGTGGCTTTGGATCCCAAGAAGTTGCATGCTACATTAAACACCATTGTTACACAGCGCCATTCCGCCATTTAGACGGGGAGCGACACCAGCGCGGTGGCTATGGCGAGGCGATGCGATACGGCCGGCAACGGCAACGGCAACACAGAAAATGTCTTCTCTTGTTTAGTTAGCTTGTTGCATCTTTTTTTCAGTTTTTGTTGTTGTTTTTGTTGAATGTATCTCTTTATGGGATTGGATTAGAAATTGCAAGTTGTCGAGATCAAAATAGGATGTTGTATACCTATCGACGAACATATGTGCGGATTACATTTCTAAAGGTGGAGGCGCGTCTATCTACTACTATGGCTATGGCAATGACGACGACGATCATGATGATGATGATGATGATGCCATGTGCAATGGAACGTTTTTTTGATTTTTTTAAAAGTTTGTTTGGCCGGTTTTACCAGTTTACTTGGCTAATTGTATAAGTTCTTCATCTGGATCATCATCATTATGATCGTCGTCATCGTTGTGCCGTTTACATATATATTTGATTCGTGTACATTGGTCGTGATCATCATCATCATCATCATCGCTATCATCATTATCATTTTATTCATTATTCTACAAGTCTGAAGAAATTGAAAGGAAGCCCACAAATTAAGTGTGGGATTATTGTGTGGCGGTGATGGTGGCCCATCATGATCCATTCAACTCTTCAGCAGCGGTCTCCTCTTTTCTCTAAATAAAAATGTACAGCACACATATTGTTGTATTATCATATCGTCATCGTTGCCAAGCGTTGCGAACTTTGTTAAATTTAAATAGACAGGCCATTTCCGTCGTTTTCGACCTAGTTTCGCTTGAATTGTTGATAGGGTAATGTGTAAATATAGTAAATGCAGTAAGTGTATCTAAACTGGGTGATGTTTTGAGATAACATACTCAATAAGGAGCATTACAAAAAAGGAAAGTGCATTCTTTATTTTAAGACGTTTTTTTTTTCTACTTAATTGATTTTTTAGATAAAAATGCGGAACGGAAGTCGTTAGGCATTGATAAGAAACTATAATATCCGTATAGACATACATAGGCGCTGTTAACGATTTGGTTTCGCTTTGAAATCTGAATGCGTTCTTGAGTTAGAAAGAAAAAAAGATTAGACAGCAAAACGAATTGACATTATGTCGATAAGAATTCTTTTATAGATTTGTAGAACATTAAGTAAATTACTTATTACTTGATGTAAATTCGATAAACGATACCATACAAGACTTGAAGTAAAATATTTTTCAGTGTAATTTATTCAGTTGATGTTGTGTGCAAACATAATTAGTTCAAAAAAAGTTTCATAAGTTTGAAAAATTTACTAATACGCAATTATCTAATCGTGATGTAAATTTCAATGTTTACCTTTTTACTATTTTTGCTTTATGTCTATTTTTCGGCAAAAGATATTCACCCTAAATGTATACAATATTGAAAAGAACTCTTTCACATCAATTCTTTGTATAACAAGGTGTATAAATATTTGAACAACATGAATGTTTGCTAATTTTTTGTAAGCAAATTTCATGCATTCTCACTTTAAACTGCAAACAAAACAAAATATTTCAAAAAGTAGTTTACATACATAGTACATAGATTTGTTTGAGTTTCTTTAAAGAAATGAACATTCTTTTATTCCCAACTATTCAAAAAGAACTAATTTTGAACTTATGATGTAGTTATCGTAAGTATTTTAAAAGGTGTGGTTGTGGAGCCAAAAACACTAAAAGATTCAAACTATTAACAATAAATAGGAATATGAGTATGTATGTATTCTTCAAAGCTTTTCGAGCTTGCTGAAGAAACATTTGTTTGGATTATTTTTATCTCTTAAGAACAAGGTAAGTAACTTTACATTACTTATAGAATATACTCATACATCCCCATGTTTTCCTTATTGTTAATACGCCGCTTTAATAAAACAAAATAACCCAAACTACAATCAAACTTTGAACCAAGTGTAAACTAGTAATTATTGTACTTTTTGCACTGAACACACTCATTTTTGAAATTATTCTATCATGCATAGAATCTTTGTTTACTGACAGTTTGCAAAAAGAATAGAACAGATCTTCCTTTCTCACTTACTAAATTTTTCCCTCACTTTTTCTTTACTGAATAAAGCTGTTGACATTTGAGTTGACAATGAAGAAACAATTCAGCCAAACATCAAAGTTAGGTATTCGTTTTTATTCAAAATTTAGCTGTGAGTGTGAACTGTGAAAAAAAAAACACTTTTCGTGTCACATATGTATGTATGTAAAATGTAATTTCTTGGAGAAAAAACTTTTGAATTTTTTTTCTATTTTAATAGTGGACTGTTTTCTTTTTGACAATAAGCAAGATCTGTGGTTTCTTTTTCTTACTTCAGATGACAATTGTTGTTATGTCAAACAAAATGTATTCAAGTGTCACTGTGTTAGAATTTGTAAGGATCATTTAGGAACGTCCATTGTTAAAGTTTATTTATATGTCAGGCTACCAATATCAACAATGAAAACAAATTTAATTTCATAACCTTAAATCGAAAAATAAATAACAAAAGAAATATTAAAGCAGATTTTAACTTGCTTGAGAAGATGAGATTAATAATATACATATGTATGTATTTATGTTTTAAAACATATCCTGAACCAAATATTTAGTTAGTCTTTGTCAACAAAAGGATGAAAGACAAAGAAAGAAATCAACGAAAAGCATGAAAATGTGTTGTTTAATTAAGATGAAGAATTGCTTTTAAGCTCTTGATTTTCTTCCCAGCAGTCATTTTGACAGTTCAACACTTTCACCTCATCTCTCTAGGAACGACAATAGTCAATGATTGTTAACAATACTTAGACAAAGAATAGACCTCTGATTAGATTTCGAAATTTGGACTGGCACACTGGCACTGAATGGTTTTGTTTGGAACTAAAATCAACAACAAACTTTGAACTTGAATTGATTGATTCCGTGTAAAAGAGCTTTAAAAAAATTACACAATTCATCTATAGCTTGTAACTAAAAATAATTTGTTTAGAATAGTTTAGTAGTTCTGTTTAAATAAATAAAGCAAACCTAAATGGCATACAATTAAAATCTATTAAATTGGCAACACTGATTAAAACTCTGTACTCACTTTAAAAAAAAAAAAAAAAAACACAACACGGGTACCTAACCTAACCATTCCATTAAGTTTCATTATGAATTTTTACTGTGCTTTTCTTTTGCACAAAACTCGAAACAAATTCTGGTTTTGGCTTCGAAGTTCGTGTGGCTTTGTGTTTCGTTTTTGGGAAAGTGTGGTATCTTTTCTTTTTATTTGAGATTAATGCTGCATGATCTTGGTTACTTCTACTTTGTTTTTTTTTTTGTAAATTGAAGTTGAAGGATTAAGGTCGAGGTTTTGGTGGAAAGTGAAGTAAGTTTATAAACGAACTCATGCGATATCAATATAAAATGTGTATAAATAAGCTCTTGTCTTATGTCTTTTATAGAAAAAAGATCATTTCTTTTGTTATGGTGGTTTATGATTGAATTTTTGGGAGTGTTCTTGACGGTTTAAAGTGAAAATGGAAATTAAGTCCAAGACCTATAGTTAAATTCCGTCTAATTTTTAATTGATATTCTATTTCCTATTATTAAATTATATATACTATACGTATATGAATATTCGCACTCGGTACTCCTATATCTGCAGTAACAAGTTTCCATTCACATTTTAATAAATATTTTTCTGTAAGACACTTATATCCAAAACCAACGCACCATTAGGAACAAGTTAAAACCTCATGCGTAGGTTAAATAATAATAATAATCTAATCCACAATTTTCGCTTTCTATGTATGATGATATACCGCAAATCCAAGCAGTTTGAGTACTCGTACGGGAATATGAGTACAAGTATTCGAGTACGAGTAATATAACAGATTGTCGTTAATCGAATCAAGTTTACCACCAACACTGCTGCTGTTGCTGCTGGCTGCCATTTAATATGCGAGTACCGAGTTTCGAACCGAACTGAACATTGTACACCATAACAGTCAATGTCTAACAACATCCTAGAAAGTGAATCTAAAACTGCATTAAATTGAAACTCATCCAACTGCATCAAAATGAAAGTGAAATTAATATTTTTGTTGTTGTTGTTTAGTTTTTGTTATTTCTTGTTTAAATAGTACCCGCGTCGGTAAATAGTTTTGTGCGGTGTGTCGCCGATCGCCGCCACTGCAGCACATGCGTATTACATTTGAAAAAAGTTGTAATTAAATCAAATTACCAATCAAATAAAATTTTAATATCAGTATTGATATTTTTTATTTTAAATTTAATAAACATTTAGACACATTAGTACTTTTTCTTTTCGATATCCAGTTGGCAGCGATTGATATTAAAGACATGATTTGTTTGCTAAGCTCCTGAGGTCCTCTTAAATTATTTTAAATCTTTACAGTTTTTGATGTGACAAGTTGAAGAAAGGAATTAACTGTCAAAGTGACATAAGTTAAGAAGTGGTTTACACATTGTTTTGTTGCCAATCAATTTATGGACGTTTCGTAATTTTATAGATCTCACTAAATACACGAAAGAGCAGAAATAGGTCTGTGGGACTAAAAAGTATTTAATATTAAAAAATAAAATTGGGAAATCACTTTGAGGACTCACTATTAAAGCAAACACTTCTTTTTTTAAACCTGGGTGAAATTTGGGTAAACTGTAAAGTACAGAGATTCTTTTTTTAGTCGCACTACACGAATGTGGAATGCTTTACCAGACTCAATATTTCCCACTCATTGCAATGTGCAGACATTCAAAACCAATGTGCATCGGTATCTGCTTTCTAATCCTATCCTCCCTTCCTCATTACTCGCACTGTGTTTAATCACTATAAGGGTATTCATATCCCCTTGAGTGCGCGCATAATATATAAAACAAGCAGCATATCAAAATATCGCATCAATGTTGACAGTGTCAGAATTGAAATATATTTGGTCAGTTTATATTTCTGAGTATTTTTTTGGTCAGATTGACGAAGCGGGAAAATTAAATAAAAACGCAATTCCCTATTTATTCTAACCTAGCAATAAAATTAGCTTTGTATTTCTTTTCTTCCTTTTTGAATTGTGCGATAGAGAACTCTTGAGAAATCAAATCATACAAATTTAATTCTCACATTTCTGACAACAAAAGTAAGAATTTTTTTTATATTTCTGAGAATACGGAAATCTCTTAGATCTTAAAAATATAAACGAGCCAATTTTTCTTAACTAGTCTAATAGTACGTTTCCACCAACAAATAATCCGAGATTTAAGGCAAGTGATTTAAAATAAATCATGAGGTGTTTCCACCAAAGAAAAGAAGATTAATTTGACGTTTGGTTTATGTCATAACAACCAAACTTCAAATTATTCTTCTTTCGAAAAGAAAAAAAATATGTATTTGTTCACTCATCATCTGTAAGTAATTAGTTTTATTATATTCTTGTACATATTTATTATTTTTGTATACTTAAATTTTATTTCGTCTGTGATTTCTTGAAAGTTGTTTATTGTTTTGAATTTGAGTCATATGGAAGTGAGACAGATAGTTTTTGTTGACATTTCCATCTGTCAATAAACGAAATTGGCGTTTAAATGGGTCGGTTCAATTATTCTCCGAAAAAAAAAGCTTGTTTGATTTGACAAAATAATGTTTCCAAGTAGATTTCAATGAGTTTTATTTGAAAATTTGTATGGTAAATCTTCGAGATTTCAAGGAGATTTGTGACAAATCTAGCTAAATCTCGGTTTAGTGCCCGGGGGAAACGTATTATAAGCTGACAGTGGTGAGTAAACACTTGGACGGGCATTTTGTAAATTTCTATTTCTAATAATACAGCAGAGTCATTAATTTCGCCATTTTATATTGTTAGAGGTGGCATTTGACACGTGTCAAACTCAACTGTCATTTCAAGTGTCAATGTTTTGCTTTACCATAATCGATTACTTAACAATCGAAAGCAATACAATTTGTAAAATTATCTACATAAGTGGTGACTCAAACGTAGTCACTTTTCGCGCAGACTTAGCGAAAAGTTTCCTTTTTTGTGAATTATTTTTTTAGATTCCATGTTTATTTTTTCAAACTTAAAATTAATTTTCAAAAAAGATCCCCGAATTGTATATTTATGAAGGTATGTATTTTGCTTAAATAAACAATATTTTTTGAGCATCTTTTTTTTTTGCAAAAAGAAATATGTATGTGTAGATACCTTAAATGACACTTAAAATAAAACTCAAGGACAATTGAACAGAGATTAATGATCTTTTAAATTATGTACTTCAAGTTTATTTTTAAAAGAAACAAATCACCAAACTATAATTGAAAAGAGAACTTAACGTGACAGACGACACAAAACACCTTAGGACACGTTGACGTTCGTTGTCTTCGGCCGTTCGCGTCGTATTTTCTCTCATAATGAATAAAATTTTGTTTTATCTTTTGCAAAAAAAAACACTCTTAAAATAATTTATGTCAACGACCCTTGTTGTACCAGATATTCAGTATACATATATGAAATTGAAAGAAAACCAAAAACAACATCAACCAACAATGTAATAAAGGTAGGTACCTACTTGTACCTATCTGTTAACTCAAAAAGTACACAAAATTGTTTGGTCATAATATAATTTTGTTTTAATCCTCCTTTTTTTTCGATGGTGGTATGGTGATTTCTTTTTATGATTATAAACATCATCGACTCTGATGATGGGAGTAGGTGTTGTTAAGACACAAAATTGAAGCACAAAGCCAAGAAAAAAAGAATTTAAGTTTATTTTTAGAATGCAAATTGTTTTTTTGAGCTAAAAAGCCCAGAAAAGGTAATAAAAAGAAAAAAATTAACAGCAAACAAACCAAAAACATATACAATCTAAAGTAAATTGAGTTTCTGAGATATTTCCAAAATAAAAAAAAAAGAGACAAAACCTCCTGTAGGTACATTGCTCATCGAGAAGAGAAAGTGGTCATAAAACATTACTTACGTACATGAACTAAATTTATTATTTGAGAAATTAAAAAAAAAGTAAACATCTTTTAAGGAACACCAAAAAAAAACAAAAAAAAAGTAAAAGATTTACAATGAAAATGAGATCAGCGATATTATGGTGGTGCGTGCTCGCCATAAAAAAATCACAGACACAAAATTGAGAGTTTTGCACACAATTTTCACCTCAGCACCTCCTCCGTGGCGCTGCGATCCGAACGAACCATCATCATCATCATCGCAGAGCAGACAGGAAAAGAATGCAAAAGAAACAGTTAAAATATTTTATATCCCTTAAGGCGCTGTTCAGTATTGCGTAGCTTGTACCTACACCTTAAACATTTTTAAATTAAGCACACTAAATGACCGCAATTTTTGAAGATTTTGTTATTTTGGGTCAATCACTCTTGTTCGCATTGATTGCAAAAAGGTGAGTTGAATTGAAATACTTTCATTGAAAGTGTTCCAAGAGTCAAACTGCTTATAATAAATAATAGCAGCTTTAAGAATCATTGATTGGAATTTTAAAAGCAACCACATAACGCTTTCTTTTGAAATGATGTATTGTGTCTTTTGTTTGAAAAACATTGGTGTACCTCAAGGAAGTCATAGAGGTACTTAATTCCTTATTTTACTCGTATATCAATGTTTTTAAAAGTGTATTAGGTTCTATTGTGACAGTTTTCACACATTTATGCTCTTTTAGTTTTTTCTTTATACTAAACATACCTTATATGCTATAATGTTAATGCGTCAGTTATTCCGAGTGACAGCAAATGTCATCGTGTTTTAACATTTATGTTGTAAACTAGACCAGATAGAAAATTGGCTAGCACCAAGAACAAGAAATTAAACTAGACACACCTGAGCGACAATAAATTATTATTCATGCTTTTATGACCGATTTGTATAGTGCCATTTGCGTGGTGAACAATTATAGGGGAACCACAACATAACTAGTTTGTTAACTTTATCTATTTAAAGACCACAAATAAAATAAAGCACAACGGTGTAAGACGCCATTTGTAAAACTTAACAGAACATTTACATCCTGACATTACTTTTATTTCATTATAACTAAAATAATTTTTCTTTAGGTGGTGTTTTCATGTGTGTTTTTAATTCTTAAAATTGATAATGTCAATAATTTTTTTTAGAAAAAATATTTATCAATGAAATAAAATCATTTTGAAGAAAAAATCATTCGAAAAATTCATTTAGAAAAAAATAAAATTGAGATAGGAACCACACAAAAACAGGTAGTTTATAATTAATCATCCTTTTGAAAGGTCTATTGACATGAAAGCTTCCCTAATTCATAGTTGAATAAGAACACATAGTTATCTGATGGCAAAACCACCTTCCTTAATAAAACAGATGCCAAATCAATTATCTACCTATTTTGTTCTTGTTTTTATTTCTTTTATATATTTTTTTTTTTTTGTTAGCTTAGAAGCTACTTCGTCGTGGATGGCGGCTTGATCACACTTCACTTTGTTCTTGATTCTTTTGGCAAGGTGTCATTTTGACATGGGTCTAGTTTTGAGCAGATATACAACGAGCCGACAACGAACATAGAAATAGGAGTATCACAAAAATTTGAGATCACAAAAGGGAACGGTGCGCCGCGCCACACCAACGCCGGGCCGGCCGGCCGGCTTGTCGCACTATATTACAAAAGGAGGATAGAAGAGGTATTTTAATTGTATAAGATGGACAAATTTAATTCTATATTCTTGTATTTTTATATCTCCGTTTTTTTTTTGTATTCTTTTAAAAAGAATAGAAAAACAGGTGCTTACGAATAAACAAGATCCGGCGATAAAAATGAGAGAACACTGATCATTGAATAGATAAATGGCGGCGAGGCGGCCGCCATACATCCTCCACCTGTTTTTGGTGCTATAATAATTTATTCCCCTTGTTTTGGTTTTTCTTTTTTTCTTTAATTCTATTTCCGTTTAGTTTTTTATTTTTGTTGGAATATAGGGGAACACAAACTAAGCCTGATCAATAGAATAGAAATTCTCAATGGAAGATTTAAAAAAAAGGGAGTTTTAAAATATGGTTCAAAAATTAGATAAATGAAAGTTGACATGCAATCAAGACCTTAAGATGAAATTATTTATATTTACTTTACCCTCTAAGTTATTTTATTCGATGTGTCTTATAATTTTTTATTTTAACCAGATTTCGAAATCTTTTGGAAGGGTTTTGAAAAAAGAAGTATATTTTAAATAGCCACCTTTTTTGTACAGTTGTCACTTTTGAAGTTGTTGTCTTTTGACATTTGACAAGTGAAAATTACGCTACGTAGCAGAACACGCTTCAATTACGTAATCCAATTTTCAAAATTACCTTGACGCAGTTTTGCAAAAAAGGTTTCCTAACTGTGATATTTCTCGAAGAGGTTATCACAATTGGCCACCTTAAGAGCATTTTGATTTAACATGTTTAGATTTGTATTGGAGCCCCGTGAAATAGGTACATATTTCACGGAATTTATGTAAAGGTTATAGTGCTGCAGCCTTGCTTTGGTTCCCATTTGACTTATATTGTTTTTCATTATTTATGGCATACCTTCCTTTTAAAAGTGAAATAAACAACTTTTGGTTTCTTTTTGAAAATAACTGTTTTTTTTAATTTGAAAATAAAACGTCTTATTGGAAAGTTCTATAAATAAAGAACAAATTTAAAAACTATGTTTTGGAAATAGTTTTTGATGTCAATTTTATGGAAAATTATGACAAATTTAAAAATAGTCAGATCATAATTATTTATGAATAACAAATAGCCAAGATTTATATATGTATGTACATATGTACATAAATTTTAAATTTTTAATGTCACTTCTTTTTGTGCTAATTAAAGAAAGACGTTCGATGACATTTGCTACTAAATGTCATTTGCTATTTAAACAAAATATTTATAATGATTTGTATTTTTAAGATACTTAGAAGTCAATAATTTTCTATTTCTTTTTTTTTTCATATACATACATAGGTAGGGTCGGTTGGGGTAGATGTGGACAGTTTTTGCATTTTTTAGGGAAATATTTTTTTCAGAAAACTTAAATGTATTAAATTTTATTTTTTTTAACTTTTGAAAACGGATATTATATAATTAGAAACCTAATATTCTACTTATTATGTATATATATTATAAATGTATAAAAACACAAACACGATTTTGGACAGTGTTTACATTTACCCCTTCCTTGTTTACATTTCCCCCATAATTTAAAAAATTCTGGGGTAAATGTGGAAAGCTAACTTCTGTTCCCTAAGTGCTAGGAGATCGCCTATGGGGTTAAAATAAACAGATATAAATTTCATTTGAATTTTTCACTTGGAAAATTGATAATCGCAATGTTTACATTTACCCCATAAAATGAATATTACCCATCAAAAAAGCATTGGAAAAGGACCTAACTTTTTTTTTTAAATAAAAACAAAAATATTTTTACTAAAAAAAATTATATTTAATCACATGCTTTCAAATCCTTTTGTTAGGAACAAGATACAGGTACCTGGGTAGGCCTAGGCAGTTATTAAAAGAAAACAATGTTTTTATTCTTCAATTTTCTTTTACATTAATGGCAATGACCATCATATACCTACCAACAATGCTGCTTGATCTGGGAATACTTCTCCATCACAAATATTTTTAATAAAAGGAATAAAGCCATCACACAACCAATTAAAAAATTATGGTTCCTCCATCCATCCATTTTTGGAGGCCGCGTAGAGTGTTCCCGGAAAACCAACTTCAGAAATCCATCTTGCCTGAACAGCAGCACCTTTAAAAATTATTAACGGTGGTAATGTGGAGCCATCGGCCGAAAGGCATGAAGGCACTGTAGTGGATTCCCGTCCAGTTCCACCAGAAACCCGGCTTAGAGCTTTGCCCTTAACACCCAAACCATGCATGCGCTTTCCGCTTTCGTCGGCGTTAAAAACGTATTGTGGTTTATTGGTGAGGTTTTTATCTTCTATAACTTTTTGAAGTTTATCATAAAAGTCGTATACGACAAATGGGTTTCTGGCATCCCTTCTTAATTTTTGCAGATGTTCTGGTTTTTTAAAGTTATCTCCGGGTAGCGCTTCATAAATCCCAAGTACCAGTCCTCACCAGTTTTTATTCCGTTGTTTTTTACATGTTTTCCAACAAGTTCTTTAAGTTCATGTTTGTCGCAGAGTAATCCCATGTTTGCACGAGTAATTATACATTTAACTATTTCATCTTCAGTCGCTTTTGGAAGGGAGGGTGCTCGCCCCGACGCAATTGCATCTAATGATGATTTTCGCCCATTAATTCTTTGAAAGATGACCGATTTCGTGATTTTGTATTTTTCCTCGGCTTCGCGGTATGTAGTTTTTTTATTCAACACAGCTCGTACAGCGTTTTGAAGATCGTTTACACTTTAATTTACTTGTGGTTTCTTCTTTGTATATGTTCGGGGCATTTTAAACGCTAGAAATGGAGTTAATCGAAAAAAAGATACAGTAAAAGCGACGTTTACATTTACCCCAAAAACATGTTTACATTTACCCCATATGCTTCAATTACTGGGGTAAATGTAAACATGCAACAAAAACATACAAGGAATGACAAGAGCATGGTTTTTTTCACAGGAACTACTTCAATGCACTTTTAATTACATATAACAAGAAAATAATACTTACGTTTGAAATAAAATTAACTTTTTTTAGAGGTCACAAACACACTCACAAACTTGAATTTCACTTTTCAGAGACAGCTTCTTTTCACGACTCAAATTCTCAAGGAAATCCGAACAACAACTGAAAGGCATTAAATGCACAGGTGTCGCGACATTTCATATTTTGATTTTTTTTTCGTCTAAACTGCTACAATTTGTTTTTAATCGTGAAAATAACGGTCGTTTACATTTACCCCATGTTTACATTTACCCCAACCGACCCTAAACATTTTTGTAAATCGAAAAACTTTTGATTGAAAATAATGTAAAATCGATTACAAAGTTGAATGATTATAATGTATACAAACGTATGTATCTGGAAACATATTTAATGTCATAGTTGTACTTTGAGTATCTAAGCACTTCGTACCTAGTAAAAAAAAAAAAAAAAACAAATAGAAATATTTCTATGTAAGCCAAAGCATGGCACTATTGACAGCCCTGTGCGAATTCAAAATAATTCTAATTAAAGACAAAAAGATAATGGCAGTCAATAAGCCGTTTTTTTTATAATACTGTTCTCAATTCTTATGCCATTTATCGATTAAATCTATATCTTCTTTATTTCGTAGTTAAACTTTTTCTAAGGGCACTGCCGCTTTAGAGAACTGTCAAATTCTCCAAGAAAAACTCTCGTCGTGCGAAGTGCTTTTTAAATTTGAAGTTCGTATTCGGCATAAAAACCGTAGGTCCCCTCCATAAACACATGAATGGTTGAGAATTTTATGATATAAGGCCCTGGTTTTCTTCTTCCGTAGAGAAAAAAAATAAATACAACTTTTTTATAGGAAATTAAACGACCTCAAATTTAGACTACCAAAATTGTTATTAGAATATCTGAAAATCAGAATTTTCGACCCATAATCTCAAATAACTTAGCTCACGTGGAATTTTTGCAAAATTTTCATGATTCGTTCAAAAAAAACTTATCTCAAAAACAAAAGATTTCTCTTGTAATATTTCACTTTGAAATCCAGGGCGGAATTTATTGATACGCTTCAACTTTTTCAAATGGCATACAAACTAAAAGTTTTTGTTTTTTAAAGCTAACTAAATTAAAACTAAATTCTGGCTACTTTTCAAGATTGCGATATATTGGGACGGGACAGTTTGTCAGTGATTTTTAAATCAGTATAAGGTTATACTAAGTTGTCAATTATCGTTTTGAATATTGCTCTCTCTCTGTACCGTTCCTTATGAAAAGAAGAAAAAACAACTTACGTCAAAAATAAAAAAAAAAAACACAATAATTTAATCAAACGATCGTTTTTGTTTTACACAATTAGGGTCCAGTGTCAATAAGACCTATTTTCACGTCAATAAATATTTAAAGAGAACAAATGTGTACTTCTTGAGCTCTGAAATTTCACATTATCATTAAGTCAAAAAATATAAAAGCAGTATCACTGCATAATGTCCTATTTACAACGGAGATGTTATACAAACACTCCCATATTTTGTTTTTCAGACGACATGAATGCATTTCCAAATCGTCTATATGAAAATCCACGTGAAAATCTCCACCAGTAAAAATATTTTTTTAATTTTATTAATTTATTTCATTTTTATTTAAAAAAAAGTTTAAGTTTCAAATCTTTGAAAAAAAAAATAACTGAAATCTTTGTAGTCTAATGCCCAATTTCACAGTGAAAGTTTAAACTTAAGATCAGGTGAACCTGAACTTAAGTTTAAATTTGAAGTTCAACTCCTCTAGTTTCACAGTGTGCTCTGAACTTCAGTTCAATTGAACGTAGTTTAATTAAATTGTATGAAAAGAGTTTGGTACCATTGTAAGTCATGTGACGTAATGTAAGCAATACGTAGCTGTTCAACGTTTTTTCTTTCTCTCTCTGAAGCGAGGAACACGTGAAACAGCAACAGATATTTTGTGTTTTGTCGACAATCGGGGAAAATTTGTATTGTTTTAAAGTACCGTTGTGAGTTGTGATTTCTGTGAGCAACAATGTAGGCTGAATTCTTCGACATTCGAAATCTGTCGAAGAATTCTATATCGTCCCAATAATTGAAATGATTTGTTCTGAATTGAATGCGTTTTTCTCTTCCCACATTCGCAACTAAAATGAAGTTTTCCTCATCACTAATATCTTCAATATAACTTTCCGAACTCGACATTTTAAAATAACAATATACTTTTCATTAATATTTATTGAAAATAGGATAAATCACCATCATAAATTAATTCAATATTTAATATGAAAATGGCAGCTATTCTGACAACTGTTGTAGTGCCTAAACGTTGAACTGAGGTTAAACGGCAGAATACTGGCGTTTAACTTAAACTACAGAATGAACTCAGTTCAATGTTTAAACGAAAGTGTGAAACCGAATAAATTGTTGAACTGAAGTTTAAACCAAAACCGAAGTTTAAACTTCTACTGTGAAACTGGGGGTAAGAAATCTTAATATCTCCAAACTACAACAACAAATATTATAAAAACATTTCTCATAATTAATTATTGTAATATGAACGTTTTAATACATTATTCAAAACCAATCAGAATCCGAAACGAAAAGTTCTTTTTGTAAGCTTAACACTTTTCCTAAAGTATCTTTCTCTCTCTCTCTCTTTCTCTCGCTTTATTTTTTATTTTCTGTCTCACATTAAGCAAAAGCCAGTTAATTAAATACAGCTGTAGGCTGAAGAAAAACCAAACATGTTTTTACTTTATACCAAATTGTTAAGTTTATTCATTCGTACTCTAAAACTGAAAGTTGGCCTAAAAACACACAAACCAAACATTATAATGGTCCACGCTTAAAGTACCATATAACAACAACAACAATAAAAAGCAATTCTACCATCAGCTGACGGCTTTTTTTTTGATTTTTTGTTAGCCGAACTGACATAAGAGATAAATGATTGAATTTTTTCTTTTATTTTTAGCATTATGATGATTTTGATTGATATTTTTTATAGAAATCTAAATATAGTATATTTTTTTGTAAATGTTTTTTTTTAAACAAAAACTGAACTTGCAATTTTAATGATCTGTAGTTTGATTATTTTTGTTGGTTTGCGCTATAAACCAGTTCTAGTTAACAATAAGAAACTTCATCATGTGTACCTGCCATAAAGTCGCAGTCAGTATGGCTTCGTAAAATTAAAAATTCAAACATTTTAAATTCCATTGATCTTAAGCAATATGTTTAAATTCAAAATGTTTTTTTTTTAAAAACCAGTTCTTAAATAACAAATGTAATAAATGACTAAACGAAAAGATAAAACTTAGAAATTTGGATTCATATTTCATTTGATTGTCATGAGAAATTTCTTCTTCATTTTGTTTCCTTTAGTTAATTATTATTAGCAAAATAAAAATTTTGAACAAAATTAGTGACCAGAATGTTTATAAACATGTTGATAGGTTTTTTTTAGGGACACAACACGTATGGAAGTTTTTCTTAATGTTTAAAAAAAGTTTTAAGAAAATTGATAGTTGCAAGTACAAAAGTAAGTTTTCTTTTGATTTTTTTTTTGATAATTCACAGGCACTCAAGGGGTTATTAGTGCCCTTTTTATGTTTATATTTAAACACAGTGCGAGCATTAGAAAAATAGGGAAGGATTAAAGAGCAGATACCGGTGCACATTGGTCTTAATGGCTGAATCACAAACACGTTTCAGCCTCGGCTTCGCCTGACGGTTACGAGTTCAGCCATAAGAATTAAATGCATGCTATCACAATGGAGCTTCGACCTCACGTGTCGTTTGACAATCGTAAGGAAAAGAACGTAATGTAACGTAATGTGACTTCAAACGGAAGCTCTAGTTCAATTATCTGAACATTTGCTTTGTCTGACAGCTCAACAGCTGTAAGCAAATGTCAACAAACAAAATATTTGCTCTTTGGAGGGATGAAATAATAGAAATGTCATTCAAAGCAACCTCGAAGCAGGACCACCGTAACGCAGACGAAGCCGAAGCTGAAGTGTGTTTGTGATTCAGCCATAAAGTTCTGAACATCAAAATGGGAGGGAAAAACAGCGTTGGCCAAAGCATTCCACATTCTCGATGTGCGATCTAAGAAAGAATATCTATACTTGACAGTACGCCCGAAATTGAGCTCAAGGGTAAACTGATGACCATTCCTGGAAGTGCGAGTATTACGGCTGAATAGTTAAATGGGTGGAATGCATCTGGCTAATTCGACAGAACATTGTTTGTAAAAATATCGATAAAACAACGAAAGGCGTAAAACATTGTTCTAGCGATGTAAATGTTTCGATTATAGTTCTATCGCCTATAATTTTTAAAGCCCTTTTTTGTATTCTATCCAAGAGATTTGAACTTGTTTTAGGGGCACCTGCACAGATATGCGAATTATATTCAAGCTTCGGACGGATGAAGGATTTGTAAATTACAGCCAGATCAGAAGGGGTAAAAAACTTCTTGCATCGTCGGAGAAAACCTTAACACTTAGCAGCTTTTTTTGCGATGTCAAATATGTGATCACTCCACAACAAGTAGTTTGTAATGCACATACCTACACTGATAGCTGTTCAGTCTCATCGACGCAAGTACCACTCATGGCTAGTGGCATTGGGGGAGGGTTACACTTTTGCGACAGTAGACAGCATTGAGTTTTCGAAGCATTAAATTCTACACGATTTTTGATTCCCCATTCCCCATGCTATCAAGATCAAAATTTAATGAGCTTATCATACGCTGCCGTTGGTAGTCCACATCCGAAGAACAAGGATGAGAATCTTAAAACGAATATGAAAAGCTGAGGGTACTGTCATCAGCGAAACATTTAAGTGGGTGAGAAGTTTCAGACAAAAGATCATTTTTATAAAAATAAGGAAGAGCGTCGGAGACAAAACGGACCCCTGGGGCACACCAGCGTTTATTTGGTGGATGTCAGATTTGAACTCGTCCAATACTACTTGAATTGAACGGTTCGAAAGGTATTTTCTAATCCAAAGAAGAAGGGATTCATCAATACCAAATGCACGCATTTCCGATAAGAGAGCTTAGTGCCAAACTCTATCAAATGCCTTTGAAATATCAAGTGCAATAATCTTACTTTCTCCAAAACGATGTTTTTGTTCCACTGTTTGGTGAGATAAACCATGAGATCACCAGTGGATCTATTGCTAAGAAAGCCATACTGTCGGTCATTAAGAAGCTTTCGTTCTTCAAGATATTTCTTAAGCTGATAATTTGTCAGCGTTTGCATGACCTTGGAAAGAAGGGATGTAAGTGCAATTGGACGATAGTAAGATGGTGAGGAAGATTCGCCTTTTTTAGGGACAGGGTGGACAAATGCAGTTTTCCATCCACTCGGAAAGAGACTTGTAGAATAGGACAAATGGAAAAGCTTACGCAGTGGTTTTGCCAGGGATGAATAACAAATCTTCAGAACAATAGCGGGGATACTATCCGGGCCAGCGGATTTGTGTATGTCAAGGTCTTTCATGCACGAGTGCGAAAGAAGATTCGTCCCATAGAACCGTTTACGCTCTCAGGAACATGAAGACTCATGACACTTTCCGGTAGCGTTGAGTTAACAGAAAACTGTGCTGCAAGCAAATTGGCTTTATCAATCGAGCTTACATAGGGAGTGTCATTGTGGACGAGCGTTGGAACCGAGGAACCGACGTGGTGTTTTGTACGTTTAAAAAAAAAAAACAGAAATTTTTACTTCCTTTGGGACATTGTAGTATTTTTTGCCTTAATTTCTGATCATGCAAAAATTTGGTTCGTCGAATATGACCATTACAGGTCTTTCTAGCTTGTTTGAAGTTATTCGGTTTTCCTCAGTCGGGTTGGCTTTATAACAACGGAAACTTACATCTCTGAACCTAATAACCTCTTTACAGCTCGAATCAAACCATGAGTTCTCTTTGGGTTTGATAGATTTCACCCTATTCGGGATAAAATTTTTCATTCCACAAAGAATTTGGCTCAAAGTTTTTAAAACTATTTAATATAATTATTAAAATGAGCAATTTTTAAATGGTTTACTTACATTTTGTAAATTTCTTCGATGTTTTCTTGAAGAATTTCGTTGTTTAAAAATGCATTTTTACAATTTTATCTCAACGTATAAGAAATTAACTTTTCAATGCCAAAGTTAATTGCAATATTTCAAATCAAATCACTTTTATGAAAGATCACTTCCTTTAATTACTTTTTTTTCTTTGAATTTATAGGCAGATAAAATTATAACTTTCTGAGTTAATATACATGATTTCGGGTGCGCACTCAATTTTAAAACACAACGACAGGGATGCGGTGGTGATGGCTGGATGCATATGGCGGTACATCGATCTAAAATGATATAAAAAAGAATTCGATAAATTTATTGATTTTTTTATTTATTTTGTGCAAATCATAATAATTTTTAAATAGTTTAGTAAAATTTAAATTCCCAAATGAACTATTGAAGATTTTTGTTAAAAATGTTTGGGCTTTAAAGTGTTAACAAAAAGTTGATATTTTAATTCTCCGTATTAGTTTCTTGCGACTTATTTTGTAAACACTTCAAGAACTGATATATTTTAGAGTGTTACAAACCCCGCTGGACACACTGGACTTAAACTGAATGAAAAAAAAAATAAATATTTTTATTGTGTGGGTGTTCAGGAAAAACAAAAAGAAAATATATAAACCCATTTATTGCAACCAGAAAATAAACAACAAAATTTATCTTCTTTTTTTTTCTGGGGTAAAAAGGAGGTGTAAAGTATCTATACTTATCTCATAGATTATATTATTTACCGATCTTATTTGAAGGTACATAAGATAAACGTGAATAAAACCATAAGATAGAGAATTTGTGTTTTATTTGTTGTTTTATTTCTTCACTTAAGATTTTGGTGTTTACTTAGCAATTGAATTTTATTTGGAACAAAGAATAACAGAAAATCTTTCGAAAATAATAGAATTATGAAGTTGAGAAAATAAATTTTTAAATAAATTTTATTTGAGTTTTAATTAAGTAAAATAAAAAAATATCGTCAATTTTGGTGATTTTTACAAGCAATTTTAATTTTCTTTTTCTTTTAAAATTCATATTTATCAAAAAATACAGAAAACTCAATAATAATACTTTGTAGAGTGCTTCTATCTATGCATTCAATTACCGTGCTATTTTGCGTCGGAAAAATTTCAAGAACCAGTAGAAATCTCTATTTCAAATATAACATTAAAATATACAGAGAGGACGTTCAAAAATATTGATTGGGTGATTTGTGTAATATAGGAAAAAAAGTGAAAAATTTGGTTGAACCCAAATATCTAACTAACCAATAAAGTTAGAAACATCAACTTCTAACGTGATTTGTTAAAAACTAGTAAACAAAAAAATCAACGAACAATTGTTATTTTAAATCAAAAATATTTGTCATCTCGAATATCTAACGAACAAAAAATAATTATATTAAATCCAAAATAATTGTATGCTTCGAAAAATATCGTTTTCGAGGTCTGTTGAAGTTTTTTTTTTGCAAAAAATACAATTTTAAGAAAATTACTACTAAAAAATTGGTACAAAATGATTTTTGAGTCCAATATCTTAATAATAAATAAAGGTATTGATCTAAGAGTTATATCATTCTTTACAACATATTGTTGTTTAAATTTCGTAATTATTTTTAAAAGAAAGAAATTTTTATATTTTTTGTAAAGAAAGCTTAAAACCTACAAGAAAAATGCTGATTCTTATCAGCAATGGTTAAAATCGATTTTTGACGGAAAAAAATAGGGATTTTTTCAAAAACTTCAAACTTTTACAAAAAAAAAAAATGTTATTAATATGTTAAAGATTTTTACAACAATTAATTTGACAGTAAATAGGCTGAGGACCTTCTAATTAACTTCAATAAGATGTTTGCATTTTAACATTTTATTACAATTTAATTTTTGTATTTTTGTAAAATTAATTTAATGGTGTTTTTTATTGGTATACCTACTTCGGATTCCATTAAAAAGTGTAGATTTTTACAATTGAGACAATTGAGAGTAAATTTTGTTTTGTTTTTTTTACTGTGTTAGGTTATTTTAACTTCTGTCAAATTAATTTTAAATTTGTTTACCTTTTGAGGAAAAAAATGTGTTTGATTAACCAACAAATTAATTAAAAACTACTCCTATTTTTATAGAAAACACAGTTCTTTAACATTTTTAACATAATCAAACAAATCAAAAACTACATTAATCAAACTAACCTGCAAATTTAATTTTTGAATTGAAAATAAATCAATTTTTATTCCTTGATGAAATTCAAAAAAGGGGAAAATCAGAGTTTTGATAGTTTTTATTGAAAAATAAATTGATTTTTTACCAATAGAAAATACTGTAAGCCTGGTGACATTTGATCAATTTTCTTTGTTTATTAAATACTTCTTCTTTTTGTGTTTTACCAATCCCCATGTTTATTGAAATCAATTAATAGCCGTATTTTGTTGGTATTCCATATATAGTACAGTGAGAAATTGCCAAAAAAACGATCGGCAGTAGTCCGGTTTTTATATTTGAAAGTTGATACAATTGAATATTTGCCAGAATAATTTATCAAAAAATTCCAAAAAAAATTCCAAAATTCAGAGCAGCAGGGGTGAAATCGTTTAAGCTGATTTTTGATAGTTGACTATCAAAATCAAGGAAATACGTCTGTGTAATGTGATAGTCGATTTCAAAGTTTTAACCCAAAAAATTTGACATAAAATAAAAACTTCAAGAAGAGGGTTTGTTCGTAGACTACTACATTTACATGTGGTGTTGAGCTTGATTCGCCTCGATTCTGGTCGGGGATCGGAGTCGAGTCAAAATTTGTGAAGAAAAACCTGTGTGGAGGAGTTGGTTTTATAGATAATGCTTTTGGTCTATTTATTTGCATGTTTATGTACAAAAAATATAGTTTTGTTTTAATCAAATTAAAAAAAAAAAATTGCACATGGAGTAGGTAGCATATTCTTATATGGTGTTGAACTATTCAGTTCTTCAAATCAAACTATCTCACTTGCACTTCATAAGAAACATCAAAACACCATTTGCATTTTAGAAAGTGCTGTAAAACTTAATCATTTTTAAATCTTCGTGTGAGGTGGAAACACCAAAAAGATTTATTTAATCTAAACTGAAATAAACATGGTGGAAACATAGCAAAACTTAATTATCTTTTCTATTGTTTTCTCTTGCAAAATAAGCCCAGTTAGTCCATTTTGACTAAGAAAACTTAATAATATCAACAGTAATAGATTGATTTTTTCCCCAATGGAAAACACATGATTCCAAATGTACAACTACTCAACGAACACAGCCATCGAGATACAAATGCAATATCAATCGTACCAACATTTGAGAACGAAATCACATAATATCCATTCGAGACTCGTATAAATGTCAAAACCCATCCGTAGTAGGATTCTAGTTTAACTTTTATCAGTAGTATTCATACTACGGATATTGTTTTTGTTATTCGTGTAAAATCCTACTTTACCTACTATTGATAGATTTTCCAACAAAACACGGGTAATGGCACAATATTGAAGGCAATGTATTTTTATTTGAACATCACGAAATATATTGCAATTTTATCAAAACATTCTTTCTATTTGTAAACATTAATTTAAATACACACTTAAATTTTTTGTATTTTAAATTTAATATTTAATTTGGATACATGAGACTTTGTTTTTGAAGATTTTTTTTACACATTTCAAGATTTGCGTTTTTAAGTGTTTAAAAGTAAAGATACAAACTTATTAAGTCAATGTTTGTTTAAAGACATTATTTATTAATGGACTAGATTTTAAAGTATAAATGAAATAATAAACTAAAAAAATGTATTTTCTTGAGTAATAAAGTTTATTAGAAACAAATTTATAATATTACATATTTTTCGCATAATTAACTCTGTGTACATCTTCTCGAAACAAACAACGTAGGTATTCGAAGTTGTAGCGTTGGAGCATACAAATTTATTAAAGACAACAAAAAAGGGCATTTGATATGATAAAATATCACTTATAAACATCACAGAAAACATTTTACGTCTATTTTCATGTGATTGAATAGCTAAAACTTGGCATCTAGTTTTGTATGATGGAGTTTCGATGTTCCACCCAAATTTTTGAATAGTGAATCTTGTAAATTTTTGTTGGACCATTTCAATTCTTTTAGATTGAATGTTATAAAAAGGGTTCCAGATTACACAACAGTATTCCAAGATTGGTCTTACATATGAGGTAAAAAGCGATTTGAAAGTAAAAGGGTCTTTAAAGTCTATGCTATTGCGATTGATAAAACCGAGCATGGTTACACTAAATTCAATGTGCTTAACAAAGTTAAGTTTAGGGTCAAAAACAACTCCAAGATCTTTCTTCTTCCTTACTCTTTCTAGAACTTGATTCTCAATTTTGTATTCAAAGATGATTTCAGAAAAGTTGCGACAAAAAGAAAAACATTGACATTTAAATATAATTGGTTTTTCGTGCACCATGGGGATAATTTCGAAATATCGTCTTGTAAGATATGATAGTCATTAATAGATTTTATGCAACGAAAAAACTTTAAGTCATCGGTGAAAAGAAGTTGACTAGAATTGAGGAAAATGCTAGGTAAGTCATTTATAAAAATCAGGAAAAGAAGTGGTCCAAGATGGCTACCTTGGGGCACACCAGATGAAACCAAAATTGGTTTTGAGAGAACTTCGCCAATGCAAACAAATTGAACTCCACCCTTAAGATAAGATTCCAACCATTTCAAAAACTTAGAATGAAATCCAGTTTTTTAATTTCTTAATTAAAATAGAATGACTTACTCTATCAAATGCCTTTGAAAAATCGGTATAAATTACATCAATTTGATGTTCTTCTTCGAGATTATTCAAAATGAAATTGGAGAAAATAGAAAGATTAGTCGTTGTTGATCTTCCTGCATCGAAACCATGTTGTAGCGGTGAAATGTGTTCCTTAACTACAAATGTTAGTTTTTCATTTATGAATTTCTCGAAAAGTTTTGGAATACACGACAATTTACAAATCGGACTTATCAGATTTAGATAATTTTTTATCTCTCTAACACTCAGAGAAAGATCGTGAAAATTATTGATGAGGGTAGAGAGGTTTATATTCACACAAGAATTGCATTTCCAGAATCAATTACGATTGATTAATGATTTATGAATGTCATCGGATAGATTAATACAATTTTTGTGGAAAT
Source organism: Eupeodes luniger (assembly GCA_951509635.1). Taxonomy (NCBI): domain Eukaryota; kingdom Metazoa; phylum Arthropoda; class Insecta; order Diptera; family Syrphidae; genus Eupeodes; species Eupeodes luniger. The sequence goes on from OX608074.1 coordinate 38,248,547, forward strand.
GAAGACCGCAGAAAAACCCACACTCGACTGATTCGGAACTTTTAGATCTTTTTATAGCAAGATTGCAATTAGCACAAATCCTAGACATTTCAGAAATCAATCTATTACTACGTTTCCACCGGGCACTAAACCGAGATTTAGCTAGATTTGTCACAAATATCCTTGAAATCTCGAAGATTTACAAATTTTAATCTCCTCAAATGAAGATTTCAAATAAAACTCATTGAAATCTACTTGGAAACATTAGTTTGTCAAATCAAACAAACTTTTTTTTCGGAGAATAATTGTTGAACCGACCCATTTAAACGCCAATTTCGTTTACTGACAGATGGAAATGTCAACAAAAACTATCTGTCTCACTTCCATATGACTCAAATTCAAAACAATAAACAACTTTCAAGAAATCACAGACGAAATAAAATGTAAGTATACAAAAATAATAAATATGTACAAGAATATAATAAAACTAATTACTTACAGATGATGAGTGAACAAATTCATATTTTTTTTCTTTTCGAAAGGAGAATAATTTGAAGTTTGGTTGTTATGACATAAACCAAACGTCAAATTAATCTCCTTTTCTTTGGTGGAAACACCTCATGATTTATTTTAAATCACTTGCCTTAAATCTCGGATTATTTTTTGGTGGAAACGTACTATACAACCGTCTCAGAGAGAAGTTAGTCGAAGACTAAGAAGAAGACTTTGTTAAAAAAAATATTTCTTATCAAAAGTTCAAATTTTGTCCATATTTTATGTTCTTATCGTAATAAACGATTCAAGGAAAATGTTCATATGTTATGCAGCAAACTTAAAATGGTTTTCTTGAAATTTGAAAATCCTATCTAAAAATAAAAAAAAATTAAGGTTTTCTTTCAAAATTAAAAAAAGGGGGGATACAAAATTTTAAACGATGGTCATTTAATTAGTCATCTTTAACAAAATAAAAAAATGTCCACCAGTTTAAAAAAGCTTTCATAAATACCTACTTGAAATTTTTGAAATTTCCTGACTAAAGATATACCCTTTTCTATTTTATGATATTCTACAAAATACAAGCTGATGTCCTACTGAAATAACTCCAACCAATAAAAACTGTTATTAAAGTAGCTTGAATTTTGTTCATCAAGAAAGGTTGACTTATACCACTTTCAAAAAAAAAACCTTTTTTTTCAGTAAGGTTTATAACGTAAACTTCAAATAATTAATTAAAGAAGAAATCATACACCTTTCGGTTTGTGATTAATATTATAGAAGGAGGATGCAATTATCTTAATTAATTGACGATTGACTAATTTTTTTCCAAAAGTACAGCAGCCTAAATTTAGTGTTTTTTTTTTTTGAAAAAAAGTACTAGGAATAAATGTAAAAACCAAAGTGGTAACATTGAAAAAAATTTAGTTTCCACCTTCTTTTTTTTATCAAATTTAAAAAAATTGTGATTGTGATTTTCAAAATTCTTGTTTTTAATATATTGTTATAGTAAATACTTATCTCAGAATCAACAAAAAGAAAACTGCTGTACGGAGACTTTTGGGACTATGTGTATACCACATTTAAAAAAAAGCTCACATATTATAAAAAAAAGGTTTTCGTATAGAAGGTCTCATTTTAAGCAACCCCCTATTTTTGCAGCTGTCATCTTCTGACATTTCACGAAAAAAAAAACTAGGCCATTGTTAAAAGTGAAATTGTCAAAATTCACTGCATAAATGGTAAACAAATTAGAATCACAGTTCCTAGTTTTTTTTTAAGAAAAGTTTCCTGATCACTTTATTTTTCGGAGATATGAACACAATTGCTCACCAAAATCTTGTGATTTAAACAATTTGGACTTTTTTCTATAAAGTCCAGTGAAGATAAGGTACCTACATGCGAATGCTCCACAATCGGTTCTAGACCTTGTAATGATGTTATCGAGGACTTACAGCCGCAAATGTTCGAATTTATTATGGAAAATTTATTGAAAATAAAATGTTGCTGCAAATGCTATACCTTGTCCTTTGTAGGAAAATAAAGATAAAGAGGTTTCTTTAAAAAAAAAATACTCATTCAAATAAATAATATCAAAATGAAACCTTTTATTGGAAAACCCTTAAGCTTAATAAAGCAACTTACTACCTGTAAACTTTTCATAGTGCTTCCAATTTCCTAACAATCTTAAAAAAATCAACAATTGTAATAAAATGTTATTAATAGGTATGTTATAGACTTTTAAAACAATTCAATTGACAGTAAATAGGCTGAGGACCTTCTAATGTACTTCAATAAGATGTTTGCATTTTACATACAATTTTGCTACAAATAATTTTTGCATTTTTGTAAAATTACTTTAATGGAGTTTTTCATTGGTATATTTCGGATTCCATTAAAAAGTGTAGATTTTTTGTTGCCAACACAACACAATTGAGAGTAAATTCTGTTTTTTTTTTACTGTGTTAGGTTATTTTAACTTCTGTCAAATTAATTTTAAATTGTTTTACCTTTTGAAGAAAACATTTGTTTGATTAACCAACAAATTAATTTGAAACTGCTCCCATTTTTAAAGAAAAACACAGTTCTTTAACATTTTTAACATAATCAAACAAATCAAAAATTACATTAATCAAACTAACCTGCAAATTTGATTTTGAATTGAAAATAAATCAATTTATTTTCATTGATGAAATTCAAAAAAAGGGAAAATCAGCGTTTTGACAGTTTTTATTGAAAAATAAATTGATTTTTTACCAATAGAAAATATTGTAAGCTTGGTGACATTTGATCAATGATCTTTGTTTAAAGAGGTTTCTCTTAAACAAATATGTACTCATTTGAAAAAATAATATCAAAATGAAACTTTTTATTGGAAAATCCTTAAGCTTAATAAGCAACTTACTAACTGTAAACTTTTCATAGTGCTTCCAATATTTCCTAACAATTTTAAACAAATCAACAATTATACACTTAAAAAATACAAAATATAGACAAACATACCCAAAACAAAAAAAAAACAAAAATCTTCCACCATCTGCATGCAATTGAATTGTTTATAAAACACGAACTATAAACAACAGACAAATTTCTGTTTCTCTGTTTCTGTTTCGGTTTTATTAAGTCAAACATTTTATAATAATAAACTTCATCTACATTTACAGCGCGAGTCAAACAAAATTTAAATAAACAAACATTTTACCAACAATAGAAATAAAGAATGTTTTTTCTTTTTCTCTTCATATTATTTTATACCTACAAAATTCATGTTGTTTATTTTATATGATGTACTGTGCTGTGTTTTTTGTTTTTATAGAAGTAGGTATCATTTTTATTTGTTTCAATTTTTCCTTTAAAATAATCAATGAATGCCGCTCAATCAGCTGATAGAAAATTTATATACCAAGCTATACAAAACATAAGGTTTTATTTGATCATGAAAATTTAAAAACCTTAATTATTTATGTTAGTTTATCATCATTGTGAATAAACACCATCGAATCAACAATAATTAAGTAACACACATTTTCCATCATTTTTCATTGTTTTAAATAATATTTTTAACACTTTTTTATGTAAGAATGAAAAAAAATAATAAAACCGAATCTATCAAAACAACAACAAAAATCGGAGCAATCTTTAAAGATGCAATGTGCGGTCCGCAAAAATGCGATAATCCGCACCAATTGCTCTCAATTAATTCTCTTAACAACAAAAATTACATACAAAAACGCACAATTCCATAACAACAACAATGACAACAACAAAAAGAAAATACCAAAAAAAAAAAACACCGTTTAAAAGAAAAACAACAGACTTAAGAAGAAGAAAAAGAAGAAAATTCCAAAAAAAAAAAAAATCGAAATGTTGAAATTCGTTTCGTGCGTCGGTCGTCTTCGAGAACATATGATTTTATTCGAAATGATTTATGAGATACATTTGGATTTGGGTTTGGTTTGGAATAATCAAAAACAACAAAACGAAATACCGATACGTCAGCCAAGCACCACTGTTAAATAAAATATTTTTTTAAAGTCGTAAAAATTCCTTTTCCAGATTTTTAATTTCAACTAAACGTAAACCAAAAGAATGCCCATTTTTGTATATTCGTAGAAGAAATAAATTTTTAATCAATTTCAATTTCAACTCAAAAACAGAAAACTAAATTTTTAAATTTAAAAAGTTAGATACGAGTACAATAATTAAAATCAATTTTATTACTTTTTCTATAAGATTTCCATGGGATTCAAATTATTCCATAAACTAAATATGAATTAAAACACGACTTTCATGGAACAACAAGATATTATTATTTTTTATTGTATCTTAGGTGCGGATAGAGATATGTATGTATGTATATTATGGAGACCGGGGGTAAAAGTAAAAGATATAAACACGGTTTCTTCGACGAACCAAGCGAAGCGACTATAATAACAAAAATAAAAACCAAACGGACAAATCTCGTCCCACACTCGAGCAAAAGCGAATTGGAACTGAGCTGTGAATTGTATCTAGAATGAAAATTACTCCTCGGTTTTCGATTTTCGGTGAAGTATTTCAACTTTTTTATTTACCATTTTTCTGTGTTGTCTTGTCTTTTCGTTTTATTCGAATATACAAAACTGTATCTTTGTGTTGGTGTATGAATATTATATAGTCGTGTACTAACTAAGTGTTGAATTAAACAAAACAAAAAGAAAAACGTTTTCCATTTCGTTTTGAGTTTTTCTTTTTCAGTTTTGATGCAACAGCAACAGCACCACACCATTAACACAGGGGCCACAGTAACTCCCCAAAAGAATTTCGGAAGTTCTTTTTGTGTTGTTGGTGTTTTCTTGTGTGCGGGATGTGGGTCTATAAGGTAGCAATTATTTTCACCATTAATTTTAATGAGATTGGTAATTATCATCATTGTTATCTTTCGTTACGAGAGATTAAGTTTTCTTTTGAGTTTTATAAGTTGAGTCTTTTCATTCTATTTACATTTTTGTGTTGTTTTTGTTATGTTTCTTTCTTTTGGTCTACGTTTCGCTCTCATCTCATATCTCAATCTCATCTCTCATGTCTCATCGTCTCGTCATCTCATCTCTAAACATTTATTTTATTTTATACTAAACGAAGACGAACGAGAATAAAAATGACGAAAAGAACGACAAGTCGACAACGAAACGACCACGAGTACGAGCAACACAACGAGAGAAATCAGCTGAATTTATTCGCTCACTCTCTCTTTCGGTTGAAATTTTTATTAGGTATTCTTTTTGTCGAATTCTCTAAAGAGGCAGAGGCAGAGCCATACTTGTATTATAGGAGTTGGACTTGGAGTGAATGTTGTTTTTCTCACAAATACGAGTGTAAAAATGTTGCTGATTAAAAAGATACAAAAATACTATAGATTTTTCTTTTTGAGTGTTTTTTTTTTTAATCCACTCAATTTTAATACAACAATTTGTATTTAAAAAAAAAACTCAATTTTGAGTGGAAAAGTGAGTGGAATTTTAATAATTTGTGTTATCATTTTATCAATGAGTCGACAGTTGAGTTATATTTTTTTTGGAAATGCGTGTAGAGTTTGATTTTGGATTTTACCTATACGCATACGCATTTTATTTCATCAATTTTTATAGACTACAGTCCTTGAAAATGTAAACAAAGTAGGTGTAGGTTCTGTTTTACATATAATTTCATTGTTTTGTTTGTACACAAAAAAAAAACACTCTTAAATCTATTTACAAATGTACTTTAATTTTTAAGGGAAAATCGATAAATTTGTCTCATGTGTGTTGGTTGACAGTGGAATGTGAACATTTTTAAAATATTGTAAAGTCTAGGATGTGACACGACAAGATATCAACTGTTCAAGAGGGTAGGAAAAACATACATATGTACGTTTAATAATAGTCCAAAGAAATTAAATTTTTTGGTCGAGAATTTTTTAAAGATTGAACACTAGCTGCCCCCGCAGACGTTGCGACGCATTACATACACAGGTCAGGTTTTTATTGATTTCCCACAAAAAAAAAGTACGTATACGCCCAAGTGTACCATTTTCGGTGCCTTTGCGTAATTTGAGCTAGAGCCTAAACGGTTCATCAGATTTACTTGAAATTTGGTACAGAACATTAAGAAGAGTTACTGGTAATGCCAAGTCTGCCGAAATACAGTTCTTATTTTCATTTCGAGTCATGCAAGTATCAAAGTTAAACTTGATATGTATCCTTTCAAATTTGATGAGTTATTTTGATATTTTGATATTTATTTATGTATTTGTATGTCAGCTGTACATCAAAATAAACTAATAAGTAGTACAAGATATACATAAAACATTGATTTAAGATACAATTAACAAAAGATATATTTACAAACGTGTGAGAACAAAATTAACAAAAAATTAGTTAAAATTAATTATACATTAAAAATGGACTAAAATTAAGAATTAAACATTTCAGAACAAAAAAAAAACAAAAGATATGTTAATTAAAAGTTATCTGAATCAAGACGCAAGGAAAATAAAACTGAAAATGGTTAATTTAAAAGTATGTTCAGTTCAAGTTTGAGAAATATTCAAAACAAATTGCTTGAAACTTTCTGTTTTCGATTCTAGACCTCATGCGACTGGGAAGGTTATTCCACAGTCTAACAGCATGAACGAAAAATTGCCAAAGGTGGACGAGAGCAATAAAATGGAACGGCTAGAAACACAAAAATTAAGTCTTTTTAACAATCAATTTGAAGAGTAAAATACAAAAACGATATTTGAAGAAAGCTACCAGTTCGCAATTGAAAAGCTGACGAGCTTGAAAAGAGACATGATCAAACCTAGCTATTGCATTAAATGCCACCTTAAGCTGCTGAGCTGATTGAGGATCAAGATCAGGAAACAGCTCACATCCGTAGGTTATTAAAGGTAGGACACGTGTTTTTACCAGCTTTAATTTAATATGGGTAGGTAGTATGGATTTAGTAACAGATAGTCCTCTAAGTGAAGCATAAATCTTTGACACAACTGTATCGACATGGTTATTCCAAGTTAACCTGACCTTAAAGACCAAACCTTAATTTCTAACTTGGTCAACATATTCAATAATACAATTATTCAATATAACGGGAGCTTTCGTTTTTTCAGGATTGAGTTTAAGTCCGTTTCGTGTCGACCAATCATATATAGCCTGTAAATCATTGTTCATTTTAGATATTGCATCCTTAAGCATCATCTCAGGAAAACTAGTATATAATTGGATAGATATGAAACTGACAGTAAGACAAAACAGAGGGTAGATCATTAATGAACAATGAAAACAGTAAAGGTCCAAGGATTGATCCTTGAGGAACAGGGAGGAACGAGGACATTCTACCATTACAAGACACGGCTTGCATACGATTGGTCAAATATGAGTAAATAAGTTTTTTAGTTTTGTCAGAGTAGTTAAATAGGGTCGTTAATTTATCACAGAGAAGATTATGGTTTACACAATCAAATGCCTTTGAGAAGTCAAGTAAGGTTATCAAAGTTGTCTTAAGCATGTCTTATGTCATCAGATACGTTGAGTAAAGCTGAAACACAACTACATATGTCCAGACCGAAATCCAGATTGCAAAGGATTGCTTGTATTTAATATAATATTTTATCTCGTTACTTATCACACTTTCAAAAACGGTGTTGAATATGTGGGTTATATGGGAAAGTAGGAAGGGTAGGAGGATTTTAATAAAGTCAGGATGAATATTGTCAAGTCCGGTGCACTTAGATTTTATGGAGAAAATTGCTTTACCTACCTGATAATCATCTACGGCACTTACCGAAAAGGCGTTAGTAGTATCATTCTCTGCACGTCTAGAAGACATTTCACAGAATTGGGTTTGTGAAGTAGAGAATTTAACATTCAAACCTTCCAAATCAATATTATCATCACAAGATTGAACATCTTTTCTCAAACCAAAATTCTTAACTTCCTTCCAAAAAAACTTTGACGACCGATCTGAGTTAAACTTATTGTTATAAAATTTGTATTTCGCAATTTTGATCAAATTCGTTACAGAACTACGTAACTGTTTAAAGTTGAGGAGCATTTCTGGACAACCAAAACGTCTCCAACGTCGGTATGAGACATCTCTAGTCTTAAAAGCATTAAGTATATCCGCAGAGAGCCAAGGACAACTTCGAGATTTCATATGACACGTTTTTAATGTAACATGTTTGTTAAAAAGATCTTTAATTACTGATGTAAAGTATTCAATTTGATAGTTGACGTTAGATGTGGTGTAAATTGAATGAAAATCCATCAATAAAAATTTGTTAAATAAGTTTTTAACATTAATATTACGAAAATCACGGTACTGGAAAAGTGCTGCGATTTTTTGTCGAAATTTAAGTCAAGTGTTGAAAATATAAGGTCATGATATGAAAACACAGGGATGGGTAATTGACTATAACATTTAACAAAATTTACATCACTATAGTAAGGAAAACATTAATCAACGATGGTGAACAGTTAGGGAAGAAGTTAGTTAGTTCAGTATTATTAATAAGTCCTAGGGAATTTATTGATGTTTTAAAACAATTTGATAAAGGTTGAAAAAGATTAATATTTGAATCACCACAAATAAAGAGGTTTGGTGCGCGAGAACACATTTCTTCAACAATCGGTGTAATCATCCGAGAACTAGCCATGCGTGTTGGCATATAAATAGTACCAACGCTACACTTATTATCACCCTCAAATATATCTATAAAGTAATAGTCACATGAATCGGTGCCATCTGAACATTTAACATGACAAGATCGAATATAACTTTTAACAAAGATAGCGACCGACACCTCCTCCCGCGTTGTGCGAATTCGGTCAGCTCGAAATGGTTTCTTAAAACCTTTCTAGTAAAACAGATTACTAAACCAAGTCTCAGATACGCAAACTATTATCATTTAAGCTATCCTTAAAAATCATTTTAAACTCATCAAACTTGTTAACAAGACTCTGCGCATTAATGTGACAAAAATGTAGTACATTTGTGCTTTTACAAAGTGTTTAGCAAAAATGTATTTAAGCTTCCAATTTGGCTTACATAAATCTAGTAACAACTTACGTTAAGTGGCTTTAAGGTTATTTCAATAAATAAAACAGAATTTCTAATATGGGTTTTTTCAATAAGAAGTTTAATTTTGATATCAAATAAAATGCACGACTGGGTCACACGAACTTGGTCATGTACATACATTTCCTGTATTTTAATATTTGAAAATGTACCTGAAAAAAAAATGTTTGTTTTCAAAAAATTAAATGGCATTTCATTTCTCCAAAAATTTAGTTTTTCCAGAGATTGTTTTTCAAAATTTGTATTTAGAAATCGTTAGAGGGATTTTTTCTTAATTTAATTTTTTATATATAACATTTTCAATTAGTTTAAAATATTTTAAGTATGCAGTTATTAAGAGCTTATTAATATAAGTTTTACATTTTAATTTCGTAAAAGTAACGACCCATTTTGGAGAAATCGAATCTAAAAAATAAAAATATTTAATATTTTTTAAAAATCAAAATTAAAAACAATGATATCTTTGGTCATCAAATATTATGAAATTATTGAAATCGTTTGATTAGTTTTTGAGATAAACTTAGGTAAAATTAAGAATCGAATTTTCGATTTTTGAATAAGAAATAGAAAATGGAAAAAAACGTCTAACGTGAATCGAATCAAAACTTTAATTTCAACATTTTAAGTCAATCGACCCAATGATTTGGGTTCTGCAGGGGCCAGGACAAACAGACGGACGGAATCAGGGGAAACACTTTTTTCAACTTGTCTACCATCGTACGACTTGAATTAAATTTTATACTATATATTGTAACGTGATACCAAACAAATATATTTTTGGAAAAAATTCCAATTAAAGGTTTTTTTTTACAAATCAAAAAACTGGAAAAAAATATTTTTCACCTCGAAAATTTTACGAACACATGATTTTATCTCCAAAACAATTTTGTGCAACGAAGAATAACGTTTTCAACATCTGGTAAAACTTTGAGAAAAATCGAATCGACTTTTTTTTTACAAAAAATTAAAAACCCAAAAAAAAAAAATTAACAAAAGTTGGTAAAATTTGATTTTCGGCTCAAATATCTTTTCAAAAATTTAAGATTATGGCTTCCAACCAATTTTAACTTATAAGAAATATTGATTTTCGACTCAAATATCTTTTCAAAAATTCAAGATTATGGCTCCCAACTAATTTTAACTTATAAGAAATATTCTTTCAACATTCGGAAAAATTTTGAGAAAAATCGAATTGACAGTTTTTTTTACACAAAATAAAAACCAAACAAAAAATTAATAAAAGTTGGTAAAAATTTATTTTCGACTCAAATATCTATTCCAAACTTTGAGATATTGGCTTAAAACTAATTTTATCTTTTAAAAAATATTGTTTTCAACATTCAGTAAAATTTTGAGCAAAATCGAATTCACAGGTTTTTTTTTACAGAAAATAAAAATCTAAACAAAATTAATAAAACTTGGTAAAAATTGGTTTTCGACTAAAAATCTAGTTAACAAAAATAGATTTTGAAATCAATCTATTTCATTATATGCAAAATGTTGTTGGTAATTTTAAAATTTTAAGAATAATTCAACTGACAACTTTTTTAACAAAACACGAAAATCTACAAACTAACCAAGACAAATCGACAGATGGGATGGGAAGTTATCAGTGTTGCAGTATTATCAGGGTCGCATCCCAGCCTCTTTTTTTCAAATTGGTATAGTAAAAAAAAACCACCCACTCATTTTTGAAAGTCCTTTCTGCATCTTTCTGCTTTATTATCTGTATAACAAAATTTATTTCCAGTCGATATCTCTTCTGGTTCTTGAGATATGGACGACTAAATAAGCTTCCCGATCGTACGGTGTTACACACGCAGACATCTCTGTAAAAGTCTTTGATTAAGATTCTAGGAACCTTTGAACGTCAAGAAGAAACGTCAATAAATGTCAAAATTTTCAATTTCTTAAATCGGATCGATTAAAATAACTTCCTTTGAGAAGTTTAAATACATTTTTTTGTAAAAGAAATCAATGGATGTTTATTTCATTGTATAAAGGAAGCTAATGATATCAGCTAAATGTCCGTCACAGCTATAGTTGCTCCAACATGAAACTTTCCATGAATAATTCACACACCAGGAGCTACACATATTCCTCGATAAAATCACGAATGCCATCTTTAAGATCTTAAAATATTTGAGTGGTCAATTATGGTCAACTAGGAAATAACACCGTCTCGGATCTTTTCTGGCAAAAACTGCGAGCTGTGACTTAAAAATGTTCACAATTTTTGTAGTGAATTTTAATAATTTAATTTCATTCTCAAAGTGTAATGGCATGTTTTTAACTTTTCAAATGTCTAAATATGACAGCTGTCCAAATAACGAGCTTTTCAAAATTATACCTCTCATTAGAAGACAACCTTTCCAACCAAGTCTCACTTTGAAACCATCAATTTTAAAATGTTTGGTAATTTCGTCTCTAAATTTGTATTAATGTGCTATTTTCCAACTATTATCTTCAACATTAAGGACATCGACTATGCGTCAACGAGAAGCCGGACATAAAAGTCTTTTCTAAAACATTCTAACTACTTTTGAGTCTCGTTAAAGAACGTTGCTTCTATGTAGTTATCGACTTCGTTTCAAAAACCAAATGAAACGTATTTACAATCTACCTTAACTTAGAAGTGGTTTATATAATATTTAATGACATAACATATTATTTTTTCTGATAATTGTGACTACATTTATATTTTCATTAATTATTTTTGTTCGGTAGCAATTTTAAGCTTACAAACAAAACTTATAATACAAAAATTAATCACGTGAATGAATTGTATTTTTGCTGTTTGCATACATTTGGTCTATTTTATATTTCTCTTCCGAATAAATTTGGCAATTTTCTCTTTACGTAATCACGTTGGAAATTAATTTCTATATACAAAATATTTCATCACGACTTAATCTGAAGCAGCCACACAATAAAATTAATACATCTGTACAGGGCCGGCGAGAGGAATTCCGGGCCCGGGACGGACAAATCTCGGGCCCCCCATATTTACCATTTTTTTCAAAGTTCATGCCTACTGATATGGTACGTTCTAATTTCAATTACGAATAGCATGAAATTGGTTGGAATTAACGGAAATAATAATTTTCTGTCTGCAAAGTGAACCGAAAAAAAGTGTTAATCATCAAATTAATCTCACCGGTATCGTCCAGTTTAGTTGAAATGGAAGATGGATAGAAAATAATTCTACATGCGAGTAGATCAGATTCTGAACAGAATCATACATTCAATTCGATATTGTCAACGACATGTTAGTTGGTCGATTAACTATTAAAAAAATAGCATGAAGATCTATTACCTACTATGAAAATAAAATAGAGCGAAGTAGAAGTATTGAAATTTTTCTTAAAAAAAAAACTAAGTATTTTAAAAGTTTTACATTAAATACTTTTTATTGTTTTTATTTATATTAAAATATTATTACAATGTTTTATTAGAGTGAGTTTGCATTCAATGAAATATTTTCTTTTGGCGAACGAGCTTTCCTAGCTTTCTGAGCAGCAAAACAACTTATAATTGCGTCGAAATTCAACTTCCTTGCAAAAGGTGCTTCGATGCATAGTGTAGCAAGTCTGGAAACACGATCTTGTGATGAGCATGAACGATGAAAATTGTTTGTTCTGGCAAGGATGCTAAATGAACGTTTGGTACTAGCTACGGTTACAGGTATGGTTGAAAACAAACGGAGAGCAACACAAATGTTGGGGAAAATCGTCTCCAAGTTCTGGGAATAAATAGCATTGAGCAAACTCAATGGCGGAAGTTCTGCTTTGAAATTGGCTTCATAAATTTGTTTTCTCAAGTTCTTCCATTGTTGAAAACTGTCATAAAAATGAAAATGTAGCATTCTAATTTTTCATCGTATCGAACCGACGAGAAATTCCAGATATAATTGAATCAACTATGACTTAAAAGGTGTTTCTCTTGAAATCTATTTCTTCGTCTGTTTCAATTTGCTTTCCAGCTCCTCGGTTTTCTTCAAAATGTCTCTTTAATTGCCTTTTTCGGTTCTATGGGAACGATTCTGGAGCATCCCCCAATCCAGTAGCAACTGCTTTGCATTCAGATAAAAATTGATCTCATCCGTTTCGAATAATGTTTAAATCGAAGATCAAGTTGTCGAGATCTCGAATTTCAACGTCAATTGTACTGTTTCTGGCTCAAAGAAGGAAACTTCTTTCATTTATAGCGCTAAGAACATTGCACCAATTCAAAGACATCAGGACGCATTCAAATTTGTGCATATATTTTACATCTCTTCGAGCTTCAGCAGTTAAATTAATATCACTTAAGGCTTCTCTTGATATTCTAAGGTTTTTCAGATGATTTGCAAATGTTTTCATTGCCTCAATTCTAGCTGTCCATCTTGTATCGGAAAGTTTGTGAAGGGATCCGGACACATTTTTCTTAAGAATTTCCCAACGTTGAGCACTGCTCCTAAACAAGTTTAAGCACTTTTGAACAACACCAAAAAATGTGATTGCGGCAGTACAACATCCCGCTTAATTGATTCCAATCAAGTTAAGGCTGTAAGCTGCACATGGTGAATGCACGGCATTCGGAGTTTTGTTTAAATTATGACTTTGTGCACCATTATACTGTCCTTTCATATTGCTTCCATTTTCATAGCCTTGTGCACAACAGTCTTCTAAAGGGATTCCGTTCTTTGCCAATGTTTCGCCGATCAAGTCAGCTATTGCGGTGCCAGTTTTTTTTTTGTTGCAATTGACAAATTCCAAAAACCGTTCTTGGATGGTGAACACATTTTCTTCAAAGCGCAGATATCGCAAAATAAATGTGTTTTGTTCCACATCACTTGAATCGGGTGTTGCATCGACAATTATAGCGAATTATTTGGCGTTTCCTCTCTCCTTCAAAATAGCTGAATTCACATGTTTTAATGAACTCATTTTGAATCTCAACGGAAAGGTAGTGGACTTGGAAACGTTTGTGCTCTTGTTGTGAAATTCTTACTTTTTCCAAGTGCTATTGACGTAAGGGGTCATAATGACTAATTAATTCCAAAATGCCCATTATTTGGCTCTCCAATAAGATTGCTATCGCCTCGTAGTCCTAGAAAATGGTGTCCAATATTCTATATAGAATTCCTTGCTATTTTTGTATGGCTGGTTTAATATACACACTTTGAAGTAACTTGATATCCTTCAAATCTTCAGTAAACAATTTATTCAAAATATTAATTAATTAATATTACGAAAACCACAATTGAAAAACGTTTGCGTGGGATTTTCCGGTCCCCCAAAACCGAATCAAAAATTTCGTTCCCAGCAGAAATAAAAATAGAAGAAAAGGAACTTTATAAAAACAGAAACCGAAATAAATATTTGTGTTTTGTTTTAAGTTGCCGGGCCCCTTATTTTGATTTTTAAAATTTTCAAAATAAAATAAATTTGAAATTTACGTTAAATTAAGTAAGAAAAGCGAAACAATTTAATATAACTGTCTTTCAATAGTTCAGAGTTGCCCAATTTTTCATTAAATATTAACAAACATGTACGCCAATAATAATCAGGGGCCCAGATCGGCAAGCTTGTGACTGACAGATTGGTAGATAACATGCAAACAGGGGCCCGATTGCGAAAGCATGAATGATTTTAAATTTTCGGGCCCCTAAAAATGAGTGGGAATAGGTATGTTGGTTATGAATTTAGAGTAACTATATTGAAAAAAGAACACTCCTCATTGCTTTCAATTTTACGGGCCCCTAGAAAATCCCGGGCCCGGGGGGTTTCCCCCCCCCCTTTCCAACCCTCTCGACGGGCCTGCATCTGTAGATACAGCGATTTAAACTGGGTATTATTAGGAACTCGTGAATGAAAGTACACATTTTTTGATAGAATATAATTAAGTTGACAAAAATTAGTCAAACAAATAAAGTGTAATTATAGTAAAATTTCACGCCTTGTCAACTTTATTAATAAATGCTTACACATTTTTAAACTTTCCGAACCACTATAAAAGCATCAAATGAATAGTTCTAAATATCATACATTTTTGAAGTGTTAAACTTAAAGCAAATCATGGGAAAAATAATTATCTTACTTTTGGTCGTTTGTATGCTGATTGGTGCATCGGTACAAAATTTAAAAAAGATCCATTTGAATTAAAATACTTGATATTATATTTAATTTCAAATAGGTCTCAACGCCAGTAATGGCAACTGATGCTGGCCCTAAATCCTTCGGCATGACGCAAGGTAGCTTAGCAAAACAAACACAATTATTATATTATTTTTCTAATAATATAATTTCCATAGGTGCTGCACATAGAGGTCCACCACCATCTGGTGGAGGTGGCGGTGGTGGTGCTGGTGGCAGTGGCAGTGACGGTCCTCCACCACCACCAACTACAGCAGCTTCATCTCGTTAAAAGGTTCAGGAAAAAAGGACAGAATAATAATTTCATTCTTTCATTAAACTTTACTCCGAAGTTTTTAAATTAAATTGCAATAAAAAAGTACTTAAATACAAAAATTTAAGTTATATATTATTTTTGTTAATAGTGGTTAAGCATGCTTAAAGAGCGCAATGGCATCCAACTCATAGGTCCATACGAACTTTTATTTTCGAGAACAAAAACAGGAGCAACAACAAGACTTAAGATACAATGTTTATTAAGATAATAAATGACATTTTTAATTTAGCCATATATTCATATTTTCAAGATACAAGAAATATTTATTTAGAGTTAGGCTTGATAAAATGAAAACATTGAATAGCTTATGGATTAAATGATTGATTTAGAATTTTCATAATAACTTTTCGAAACATATGACCCTTAAAGTAAAATGTACTCTGTACTCTATTATAACTCCCCAAACTCTACGTTTCTCTATTATTAAATTATAAAGAATTAAAACTCCCGAAAAATGATAATTTGTATATTGATTTAAAACTTAAGTCAATGTTAATAAGTTAAATCGTACCGAATCAAAATTTTTTATCAGAATTTTCTGGAAATTGAATATATAAGTAAATATGTTACTGTGTTCTAATTCAGAATATTTTGTGTTGGTTTTGCAGTTTGTTAGCCCTAGTTGTTGCTTTATATGCATATAACGAGATAATTAGAGATTAGGAATTAATTATTTTTATTTTGATTCTTTTTATCTGGTTTTTGAAAGTTCTGCGCAACTACCTCCGAAATAATAAATAAATTTCATTTCTTGTATTGAAATACGTTTTTAATGCAATTTTACTCAAGCTTCGAAAACAATTCAAGGATTTAGTTCTTTATTAGGACTTTTCATCCAGATGAAGTTTGTGAAGAACCGCCACCACTAGAGCTGCCACTTCCACCGCTAGAGCTGCCACCGCTGCTTCCACCGCCGCCAGATGACGAAGAACCTAAATTAAATGGTATTATAGAAACAACAAAAATAATATTTGAATTCGTTAGTTAAGTTACCTTGCATGGCAAAGGATTTTGAATCAGCATCAGCCATCATTGATGGATCGGAAACCTATGAGGAAAAAAGTAGTTTTATTTTACCTCCAAAAGATTTTTGAACAGTTCTATACCGATGCACCAATCAGCATACAAACTACCAAAAGTAAGATAATTGCTTTTCCCATGATATTGACTTCTAGTTGAACACTTCAGAAAACTATGATATTGGATGCTATCCATTTCGTGCTTTTATACTGGTTGTCAAGTTTTGAATTTTAAAAAGCATTTATTAAAAGAGTTGACAAGGTGTGAAATTTTGGTAATTTATTTGGCTAATTATTGTTGTCAATTTTATGGGTGATAATTGTCCATTGATACTCATCCCAAATCGACATTTCTTTGTTCCATTTCGATTAAGTGGTGATACAGTTTGAAGTATTATGTATAATTTATTTTCCAATTAATGACATAAAAAGAAAATTGTCAACATTATTCAGGCGCGAGGCATTGTATTTCTATGGAAGCTTATTATTTAGCTGGAGGTAAGTCTTAAAAATATTGTGTTGTTTAATGATTTTCAGTTCCAATTTCTAAGTTTAAATATAAACATTTATAACAAAATTCTTTGTTGTTGATTATTTTGTATTCGAACGCTCGTATTAAGAACGAGCTCAATAATGTATTTAGACGAAATTTATGAAATTAATTGCGCTTTAGAGAACTTTATGAGCGGGACTTTTTCAATAATTCGAGTAAGGTGAGATTTGTCCAAATTAGAGCTTAATTAACTTCCCATAGAAAGTTATGGGTCCGATTTGTCGAATTGAAAATTTTGACATTTCTCGACATTTCAATTTCCCTAGAGTCGAAATAAAAGATTTTTAGAGAGATGTCTGTACGTGCGTGTGTACGTACGTTCCTACGACTGTATGTCCATACTTTCGAGACGTTTTTTTCGTCGTCCATAGCTCAAGAACCAGTAGAGATATCGACTTCAAATAAATTTTGTTATACAGATAATAATACAGAAAGATGCAGAAAGGGCTCTCAAGAAAATTGAGTGGTCGTTTTTTTTATCATAGCAATTTGAAAAAAGGTGAACATTTTGGTTAACCCTAAATATCTCACGAACCAATAACGCTAGAGACTTGAATTAAATTTAATATTATATATACTTACGTGATACCAAACTCGTATACTTTTGGAAAAAATTCCAGTTAACGTTTTTTTTTATAAATCAAAAAAACTGAAAACAAAAATTTGTCACCTCGAAAATTTTACGACTAAAATATAGTTTCATCTCCAAAACAATTTTGTGCAACCAAAAATAATGTTTTTGACATCTGATGAAATTTTGAGAAAAATCTTATTGACAGTTTTTTTTATAAAAAAGAAAACTAAAAAAAACATTACTCAAAGTTGGTAAAAATTGAATTTCGACTCAAATATCTTTTCAAAAATTTAAGATATTGGCTTTAAACTACTTTTATCTTTCAAAAAATATTGTTTTCAAAATTTAGTAAAATTTTGAAGAAAAAAATCGAATTGACAGTTTTTTTACAAAATATAAAAATAAACAAAAAAATTTAACAAAAGTTGGTAAAAATTGATTTTCGACTCAAATATCTTTTCAAAAATTTGAGATTAGAGCTTCCAATTAATTTTAACTTATATGAAATATTGTTTTCAACATTAGGACAAATTTTGACATAAATCAAATTGACAGTTTTCTTAAAAAAAATAAAAACCTAAAAAAAACTTTATAAAAGTTGGTAAAAATTGATTTTCGATTCAAATATCTTTTCAAAACTTTAAGATATTGGCTTTAAACTAATTTTATCTTTTAAAAAATATTGTTGTCAACATTCAGTTGAATTTTGAGCAAAATCGAATTCACAGTTTTTTTTTTTCAGAAAATAAAAACCTAAACAAAATTAATAAAACTTGGTAAAAATTTACTTTCGACTCAAATAGCTTTTCGAAAATTAAAAATATTGGCTTCAAACTTATTTTATCTCACAGAAAATAATGTTTTCGATATTCAGTAATTTTTTTATAAGAATCCAACAGTCCGTTTTTTCATAAAAAAATAAAATCTACAAAAAATAGTAAGCAAATTTGGTAAAAATTGATGTTCGGTTTTCGATAACTCGTGAATAATAGAAGACATTGACTTCAAATAAATTTCATTCATCCAATTTGTATTTGTTTATGTAAGAAATGAAAACTTTTGAGAAATTGTAAAAATTTGTTTTCTACTAAAAATCTTGTTAACAAAAATAGATTTTGAAATCAAACTATTTGATTATATGCAAAATATTATAATTTTTATTTTTTTTAGAATAATTCAACTGACAGCTAAAAATTTTTAAGCAGGACAAATCGACAGACGGGATGGGAAGTTATCAGTGTGGGTCGCATCCCAGACTCTTTTTTTTATTTTTGTCACAAATGAATCCTAGCCTCAACTTGTAATAAATACTTTTAAGATATTCCACAACATACATGTAAAATTTTATGGACATCTCAACTAAAAGTCACATTGAATTCTTTTTGTTTAAGCTTCAAGAAAACTGCACCGCTATATAACACTGATATTTCAAAAACAAAATATTCCAATTTGTTAAAAAGCTCTTTACACTAAAAACCAGAACTATAAGAAAACAGCAGCATGAATATGGCTCCATAAGCGTTGACATCTTAAATCTTCGAAATACACAGCAAGATTTTTGTTTTCATCTTGCGTCTTTTTAAGCTTGTTAAATATTTAATTAATTAATATTTACACGTAAATTGTTTTGTGAAGTCCGCGCCACACGGCTTTAACCTGGAAGTAATTCGTAACACTGTGAAAAAGAACAGACGGGAAATACTTTTTTTCTGGACCTTAACCTGATTAATATTTCCTGATACAATATCGTATTGCTAGGAGTTATGGTTTTGGGCATATGTAAATCCTTATAACCTTTTTTTTTTGTGAAAGAAAATATTTATATTTGTTTTATTTACGTTTACTTTTAAAACCGCAAAATGGATAACCCTGATGAATTAGCTATTTATTTTTTTTTTAATTTATTTTATTTAAAATGCCTTATGAGACGAAATGTCGTAATATGTTGTTGTTACGTATATATCTGTACTTTATGTAAGTTAACATAAAGAATCACAACAATGAAACTCAAACAAGTACAAGATACAAGTTTGTAAGATCTTGGATATATAGACAAAAAAGTGTCGGTCCAAGTACACTACCTTGTGGTACCCCCATCTCAACTGGTTTGCTTATGGCTTGTACATCCGTCCAATCTTATGTATATGTACTGATATCGATTTTCAAGGTAAGATTTCAACCAATTAAATGAAAAACCTCTGACTCCTAGAGCAAAAAGCTTTCGTAGCAGGATTTTATGGTTGACGGTGTCGAATGCTTTTGACAAGTCTATGAAAAGCGCGCTGGCAAGGTTGCGATTGTCTTTATTACTTTGAAGGTGTGATATCATGTCTATCAGTGCTGTTTTTGTGTCTGGAATTTTGTAAGTAAGTTTTTTTTGTAGTACCCGTGGCATGATGTTTTGCAAGTTGGACTGTCATGCTAGAGGTCTTGCGTTCGATCCCTGCCTGTGCCATCAAAAGTTTTTTCCACGGGTAATGCTTCTTGCGGGGAATTGAAAAATCCTACAAGAGTAATTCTTGTCATAAAAGTGCTTTCTCAAATTAGCCGTTCGGATTCGGCTTAAAACTGTAGGTCCCCTCCATTCCTGACAACATTACTCGCACATAGGAATTGTTGAGAGTTATAAGTCACTAGGCCCTAGTTCTCGACGGACTGTTGCGCCACCTAATTTATTTTTTTAAGCAAGGATTTTAATTAAGATGGTTAAACTTTTACATAGTAGTTTTTAGTCGAAATGTTATTCTTTCTGGCTTTGTCTTGAGGTTATCGAATATAAGATGCATTCTCCCCATCATATTTCATGAATCTTAGGTTGATATAAGCCTTCAAAATTCATTATCCCAAATTGTTACTGTTTGTTTCTTTGGCTGTTGCAATATCACAAGACATTTTTTCTGTCAGAAGAAAATAAAAGTGGACTTGTACAAAAGTCTACAGCTGGAGCTTAATTTAACTCCAGTCTTTGAACAAACAACAAACAACAAACTCAAAAATATTAAATAAATATGTTTTTTTTTGTATTTCAATACTTTTTTTTATTGCAATTTAATTTAAAAAATCGAAAGGAATGAAAGCATTTTGACTTTTATTTAGATCCTTTCAACCAGATGAAGTTTGCGAACCACCACCGCTGCTGCTCCCACTTCCGCTGCTACCACCGCCACTGCTGCTGCCTCCACCTGAAGATGAGCCAGAAGAAGAAGAAGAACCTGATGGAAATGGTATATTAGAAAATAACGAGTATGATATTTAAACTTTTTTGTTAAGTTACCTTGCATGGCGAAAGATTTCGGACCAGATTCAGTCACCATTAATGGCTCGGACACCTATGTGAAAAAGAGTTAAATTATTTCAAATGCAACCATAGTTTTGAAAACAAAAATTACCGAAGCACCAATCAGCATGCAAACGACCAAAAGTAAGATTATTATTTTTCCCATGGTATTGGTTTATAGTTTAACAGTTTAGAAATGTATGATATTTGAAGTTATCCATTTCTTGCTTTTATACTGGTTGTCAGTATTTTGAGTTATTAGGTATTTATTAAAAAAATTGACAAGGCGTGAAGTTTAAGTAATTTATTTGGCTAATTTTTGTCAATTTTATAGGTGACAATTGAAAACACATTTTAATGGGCTATAGATACTCAAATCGAAATATCTTTTATTGTTAAATGCATTTAGATTAAGTGGTTATAAAATATTCGAAATAATTCATCAATCAACATTCAAATGAAGATAGAATTAAAAATATCATTAGCAAACAATTTTTGATTTATTCGTTCTAATCTATTACAGATTAAGTTTCCAATATGTACGGAAGTTGGAAATAGTCCACATTCAAATATGACTATAAACAATTAATTTCAAAATAATAAGGTAAAACATTTCTGTTTCTTTAATTCTGTTATCAAATTTCTAAAAACAAGGTTGTACATTTAGTCTAGTAAACTAATAAATTACTTAGAAGCTTAAAATTTGATTCAAATGATTTTCCGACTGATTTCTCTTCGCTCAAAAGCTTAATTTTGTATATTTGTCATACAATCTGATTGTGAATTTTGATTACAAAATATTGGTAATCTGTCATTTGAAAATTGACTAAGGAACAATTAAATTAATTTAAATCCAAAGAAGGCTAGGAGATGTAATTGCACAAACAAAATTCAAGAAATTTTTGAAGAAACTAAAAGAAAGGATTTAAAATATGCATACAATTTTTGAAAAATTTAAGAATTTTCTCCATGCGTTGAAAGTCTTGGATTTTGATATAGGCATCAGAGATATGTACGTCTTGATTCTTTCATAAAGGGTGCCCAGATAGCAATGTTAGTACTCCAGTTGCTATATTTGATCACATTGAAAAGGTATAAATAGCAGGAAGCTGTCAAAATATTCACTCGAGTAATTCCTTATTTCACGCTTGCCAATGGTTTGGTATAAAATTATAAAAATTTCTGCTCAGTTATAAAATTGTATTGTGAATTTTGTTGTAAATTCAGGCATCATAGTTCATTAAGTGGACAGGTTATTAGACGCTCTGCAGAATAGCTTCAGACAGGGTGCAGTTGAGCTAAATAGAAATTGGTGCAAAATCAAAAAACATACATGCATATTGCCGCCTTTTTGTTAAAATTCCTTTAGTGCATTTTTTGTATTTTGAGATATTTTAATTTTAAAAACAAAGTCTTACAGCCCTATTATGGCTATCAACTATCAATTATTTGATAACTGATAACTTCTATCAATTTATTGATAATATGTGCGTTTTGTTCGCATTCCATATATAGTGAAGTGAGAAATTCCCAACAAAACGATCCGCAGTGGTCCGGTTTTTATATTTGAAAGTTGATACAACTGAATATTTGCCAAAATAATTTATCAAAAAATTCCACAAAAAAATAGCGAAATTCAGACCAGGGGTGAAATCGTGTAAGCTGATTTTTGATAGTTGACTATCAAAATCAAGAAAATACGTCTGTGTAATGTGAAAGTCGATTTAAAAGTTTTAACCAAACAATTTGACATCAAATAAAAACTTCAAGAAGGGGGTTTGTTCGTAGACTACTACATTAACATGTGGTGTTGAAACGAGCTTGAAGCTCGCCTAAATTCTTTATATACCTGAATCGAGTTGAAATGAGCTCGATTCGCTCGATTCCGGTCGGGGATCGGAAATTTGTGTAGAAAAACTTGTGTGGAGGAGTTGGTTTTACAGATAATGCGTTATGGTCTGTTTATTTGCATGTTTGTGTACAAAAAATATAGTTTTGTTTTAATCAAATAAAAAAAAAATTGCACTTGGAGTAGGTAGCATATTCCTATATGGTGCTGAACTATTCAGTTTTTCATTGTTTAACACGAATCAAACTATCTCACTTTCACTTCATAAGAAACATCGAAACACCATTTGCATTTTAGAAAGTGATGTCAAACTTAATCATTTTTAAATCTTCTTGTGCGGTGGAAACACCAAAAAGATTTATTTAATCTAAACTGAGATAAACCTTTGGTGCAAACATAGCAAAACATAAATATCTTTTCTATTGTTTTCTCTTGCAAAATAAGCCCAGTTAGTCCATTTTCACTAACAAAACTTAATAATATCAACAGTAACAGATTGATTTTTTCCCCAATGGAAAACACACATGATTCCAAATGCACAACTACTCAACCAACACAGCCATCGAGATACAAATGCAATTTCAATCGTACCAACATTTGAAAACGAAATCACATAAGATCCATTCGAGACTCGTATAAATGTCAAAAACCTATCCATAGTGAGATTCTACTCTAACTTTTATCGGTGTTATTCTCACTATGGATATTGTTTTTGTTATTCGTGTAAAATTCTAGTTCACTATGGATAGATTTCCCAACAAAACACGGGTAATTTGGTATTATGAGTATCAAATGATAATTTTTCACCCATTGTGAATACTAATCAATATACGATTGTGAATAGGTTTTGTTTGGTGTTTGGTGTTTGACGTTTGTCATTTGTGTTGAGTTCTTGTGTTTTGGTCTATAAATAATTTCGGCGGAATAATGTAAGTAATTTCTCTTTTTTCTTAATAACTTTTTGTTTATTTAGGAGTAGAATAGTTGCCAACAGAAAACAAATAGAAAGGCTTGTAGATATAATGGAGGAAAATCCTGAGGTTGCAAAAGGCATTTGTGCATAAATCTCTAAGCGCTCAGTTGATGGTACATGCCTATTTATCAACGAAGAATTTGTGGCTGATAGAAAATTTGATGGATATCATAATTTTTGACAGCCGTAATACCAAGTTTAATTTGCTTATTTTTATTCATGA
Source organism: Eupeodes luniger (assembly GCA_951509635.1). Classification (NCBI taxonomy): domain Eukaryota; kingdom Metazoa; phylum Arthropoda; class Insecta; order Diptera; family Syrphidae; genus Eupeodes; species Eupeodes luniger. The sequence continues at coordinate 38,272,534 of OX608074.1, forward strand.
ATTTATAATTTGTCCAGTGGGTTTGAAGCATCTCGTAATACTGTTTATTTTAGCTTGCACGATAAACCTTCGTTCCTCAGTACAATTGCCTTCAAACAACAATTCTGGTGAAGGCATTTCGTTCTTCAATTTGTATATTCAATAAAAACTACAAAAAAACTTTTATAAATCGTATTTAAATTACAATTCTTTACCATTTACGAATATTTGATACATTTGTCAACATCAATATGTTTGATAGCCGTAATACCGAGTTTATCAATAAAGCTATTCACAATAGATCTTTTAATTCACTAATTTATCAAAAATATTGATAATTGATCACCATAATACCGATTCATTAATTTTGTTGAGAATTATCAACTATTATCAAATATCGTGTTGATATTTGATAACCATAATAGGGCTGTTAGAATCCCAGCTTCCTGATTTCATTTGAAAAAGAAGAATAAAACTAATCTTTTCAAGGTCAATGATTTAAGGATGTCTAAATCTTAAGCTTAACATTGCTCCAATAAGTTGAGTTGAAAGTAAAGTTATCAAGTGGAATATCGATTCATAAGTACGTCACATTTAAATTAACTTAACTATTTCCAAAAAAAAAAAAACAAAACATTATTTCATCATGATTCAAAGTCATAACTAAAAGACTTGAACTTGAATTTGATATTTTTTTTAATTTAAATATGTATTTCATAAATAGAAGAAGAAATTGCTTTATGAAAATTAACTGTTCTAACTTATTTTTTTCAATAACATTTAATATTCAAATGATATCAAATTGAAATCTAATAAATATCAATAAAATGATGGCGTGAATATCACCTTAACTGACCTGAAAATTAAGACATCCAAATTGGACCGCCCTGAAATTGCAAACAAACATTTATCAAAATATTATGCTTAATTTTATTACGCAATAAACAAGACTAATAAATTTAATTTAAAAAAATAACATTTTGAACCATAGTTTCAAAATTCAAACCCTCATTTTCTTTGCCAAATAAAATCCCGCATATCAAAACATATTTTTATTCATTTTAATGTAGTTTATGAAACCTCTTTAATGTTAACATGTAGGTAAAGGAAATAAGCTTTTTAAATATGTTTACCCATAAATATAAAAGAAAAACCTACTACTACTGCTAATTGTTAATGGATAAAAAGAAATAAATAAATTGGTAAATTTAAATTTCATCATGATTGACACTTTGGCTCATTTTTTGATGAATATAATGTGTGGGCGGATATTCTCTGTGTTGATTGATTCTTTTGTACAATATAAACCCCAAGTCGTCGTCGCGTCGGTCGGTGTCTTGTTGTTTTAATTTATTTTAATAATATTAAAAAAAAAAAGAATTATTTTCTGCCCGCGCGTATAGACATTTTGAATAGATGTACCTACATTAATTTATGTAGGTACGTGTAACGCACTAATTTTCTTCATTTCAAATGACAATTTGTGCTCGAAGGCTGAAAGCTTATTTGGAACCGCCATTTAAACATGATACAAAAACAACAACAGCAGCAGCAAAAATAAACGATAAATAAGCAACATAATAATAAAGTGGTTTTGCGTATAGAGATTTTAAGTTTTTTTTTCTTCAGTAGATGAACGCGTGTACGAGAGGTAATTGAACGAATAAGTAGTTTGTGTAGGCGGAAAATTAATGCTTGAGGATTCTGTTTTTGGTTCGAGTATAGGTAATTCAAAAAAGCAGAGACGATCCGATCCGGTTAAGTAAAATTACGACTGATTGCCAATGAAGTTTATCTAAACTTTCACAATTTGACAGTTCGAAATAATTTCTTGCAAAAACTATAAAAAATATGAACAAAAATTAAAATTAATTTTTATAAATAAGGTGTGTACGAATAAGAAATAGAAGTAGGTATGTATTATATAAGTTTCATGGAACAAAGGAATAAATTATTATTTTAAATTTATCAAAAAAAATATTCCACATACGCCATAGTTACCCATTAAAAAAAAAATAAAAATTTGCAATTTTCATCAATCAAGAGGCCATTTTAATTCAGCTATGTATGTACATACACAGATGCTCAAGAAATAGTTGTGATAATTAATTTTTGTATTGATTCATTTTGTATTACTTTTTATTTTAAATATTAATTTTACGTAGATATTTTTAAAGCCCTTATATTAATTAAATAAAAAAGACTTTAACTCTAGAAAGATAATCTACGTCTGCGGGACGTATGGCGCGGGGAAAAAAATGTTATATCTTTTCAATTATAAGCCGTATTACATAAGTTTTTTATGTTTGCTCAGGACTAGGTCACAGCTTGCATGGTGCATCTTAAATTCACTCTGAAGATGCATTATGGCCAGTAATGACTATGTAATACGTCTGGGAGACGTATGATTATCTTTTATGAAACTTTTGTGCACTGAACAAAAGTAGGTATGTATATGGGGACAAAATTTTTTTTCTCAAAAATTACTAAAACTATTTTTTATAGTTAGCAATGAACTAATTTACCAAATATTAAGACTCAAATTCAACTCAAAGGTTTCTTTAAAAAATAAAGAATTTTGTTCGTTCTGTTTTCAAGGTGGTTCAGATTTTTGATAAATTTTGCTCAAATTTTACTTATTTTGTACATAATTATTGATTCATTTTACTTAAAATAACCCAAATAATTAATTAAAATAAAAAAAATAATAATGAAAAATCAGTGGTCATCTTTAAACGCGCTTAATAAGTGCCATACGTCTCTGAGACGTATGATTTATCTTTCACTCACTAAAAAATATGATTATCTTTCTAGGGTTAAGGCTTTGAAATACATTTCAATTATAGATAATATAGCCCCAGAACTACAGATGGAGGGGAGGTTTGTTTACTTGGACAAAAAATATAGGTGCGTCTTCCTAAAGTAGTAATATTATCGTTTTTAATAATAATTTCTGTAGCTTATCACAATTTTTGTTTTACTTACTCTAATAACCTCAGTATCCTCCATTATTATCTAAAACTTTTTGGAGTCGTCGGCGTCGCAGCATTGACTCTATTAGCTTTTGGCATGTTTACTGGGGTATATGGAATACCATTCTCTTTGAACCGCTTCCCACAATTGGTTTCCATTAGTGAAATATTGACCCCCTAACTTACGCTTAAGCTCATTCCACAAGTTTTCAATAGGATTGAGATCAGGGGATTGACTTGGCCATGGGACAACGGATACTTGTTTCTCTCGAAATCAATATTTCACAAGACCTGCGGTATGTTTAGGATTGTTGTCTTGCTGAAAGTGCCATCGCACGGGCAAGTTTTCTTCAGAAAACGGTAACATGACATCTTTCAAAATATCACTATATTCATATTTTGTTAAGATGTTATTAAATACATCGTACCAGGAAAAACAGCCCCACGCCATTATATATATTCCCTCCTGCGTGTTTAATAGTTTTCTGTGTATAGCGGAGGTGGTAGTCTCTACCTTTTGGTCGCCTTAAATTGAGCCCAGAATGCGATAAAAACAAATTTACTTTTGTTTCATCACTTTACATGATATTTCGCCATTTATTTATTTAGCATGGTTTAAGGCAAATAATTTTCTGAACCTTATATTACTAGCCCTAAGGAATGAAACTTTCCCGGCAATTCTTCCTGGGAAATTCGAGTTCTGAAGCCTTCTTCGGATCGAACGTGCACTGACCGCATTATCAATTTGAGCACCTAAAGTCCTTGACGAAATAAAAGGATTAGATTTAGCTCGAAATAGTATGAGGCGGTCAGTGGTAGCTGATGTTTTTTTCGGCCGGCCTCTATTTTCGCGTACTCATCTGGGCTTGAGAGCATTTGTTATTAAATTTTGAGATCTGCCTAGGACCTCTGCAATAAATTTGTAGGTCTTGCCCTCATCTCTAAGTCGACGAACTAATTTCCTTTCCTCTGGTGAGCAGTGGACTTAACGACTCATATTCAAACACTAATGAATAAAAAACTATTTTTTGAAGCTAATAAAATGATTATAAACAACCCCCTACCATAAAATAAAAGATATTATAAGAAGCTTGGATTTTATTTGGAGCACACCTACTTTTATGGCCAACTTCTAGAACTTACAAAATCTTATTCCAACACAAATAATTTATCTGTCTAGCATTACATTACTTAAATGCAAAAAGTTTGGCATCCTCATAGAGAGAAAAACTGTTTTTTCTTTTAAAAAAATGTTGGTTGCATTGCTTGCAGTCAAAACAACCGCTAATCGGCAACAAGTCAACAGGGGATATCAAAAATTTTCTCACACATATTTTTTTGACCAGCTCTGTATCCTAATATATATCGGGTGATTTTTTAAAAGCTTGAGAACTTTTAAAAAAAAAAACCCATAAAATTTGCAAAATCTCATCGATTCTTTATTTGAAACGTTAGATTGGTCCATGACATTTACTTTTTGAAGATAATTTCATTTAAATGTTGACCGCGGCTGCGTCTTAGGTGGTCCATTCGGAAAGTCCAATTTTGGGTAACTTTTTCGAGCATTTCGGCCGGAATAGCCCGAATTTCTTCGGAAATGTTGTCTTCCAAAGCTGGAATAGTTGCTGGCTTATTTGTGTAGACTTTAGACTTGACGTAGCCCCACAAAAAATAGTCTAAAGGCGTCAAATCGCATGATCTTGGTGGCCAACTTACCGGTCCATTCCTTGAGATGAATTGTTCTCCGAAGTTTTCCCTCAAAATGGCCATAGAATCGCGAGCTGTGTGGCATGTAGCGCCATCTTGTTGAAACCACATGTCAACCAAGTTCAGTTCTTCCATTTTTGGCAACAAAAAGTTTGTTAGCATTGAACGATAGCGATCGCCATTCACCGTAACGTTGCGTCCAACAGCATCTTTGAAAAAATACGGTCCAATGATTCCACCAGCGTACAAACCACACCAAACATTGCATTTTTCGGGATGCATGGGCAGTTCTTGAACGGCTTCTGGTTGCTCTTCACTCCAAATGCAGCAATTTTGCTTATTTACGTAGCCATTCAACCAGAAATGAGCCTCATCGCCATAGACCATAAATCGGACGTAAAGCGCGAAACACATTTCGAACCGAACACTGATTTTGGTAATAAAATTCAATGATTTGCAAGCGTTGCTCGTTAGTAAGTCTATTCATGATGAAATGTCAAAGCATACTGAGCATCTTTCTCTTTGACAATCCCGCGTGATCTGTCAAATACTAATGCATGAAAATCCTAACCTCAAAAAAATCACCCGATATAATTCTTCTGTGAGTGTGTATGTCACTGAACTTCTCTTAAACGACTGGACCGATTTTGATGAAATTTTTTGTGTGTGTTCAAGGGGATCTGAGAATGGTTTAGATTCACAATTTTGTCCGCTAGGTACACCTGTTATGCTTTTAAGAAATTTAAGCCCTCCCAATATGTGTAATGGTACAAGACTATTGATCAAAGAATTAAGAGATAATGTGATTGTAGCAACTATCATTACAGGTCCCGTGGCTGGTCAGCTCGCACATGTTCTGCGGATTCCAATGATACCAACTGATTTGCCCATATCTTTTAAAAGGTTACAGATCACTTTAAAAATATCCTTTGCCCTAACAATAAATAAATCCCAGGGACAAACTTTTTCCATAGTTGGTATCGACTTCAGGAAAGAGTGCTTTTCCTACGGGAAATTGTATGTGGCACTTTCTCGAGAAGGATCTCCTGAAAATTAATACATTTTGTTGCCACCTAGAAATACCACAGCCAACGTAGGGTACAGGGAGGCTTTAAGATAAGCATACAATTTTTTCTAATTTAGTGATTCGTGGTCGTTTTAATTAGCATGCTTATAACTTAAATATCTGTACCTAATTTTGTCTATCCGTGCGAAGCCGGGACGGGCCGCTAGTATACGCATATTCTAGTTGGATAAAGATTATAAGCTGCGTTTACTTATCTATGAAGAACCGGTGTTCGTGACTTGAAAAACGTTAATCAAGCTTTTGTCTGATCCTGACCACAATATTTCTTGAATAGTCCCAAATAATAGGTTTACTTTAATTATTTAAGTCTTACCTTTTTTTGTTGTTGATTCCGTTTATTACCCACATTTTTGTCTGTCATTAGGAATTAAGGTGGACTTGGATATAAGTTTACAGCTATAAATCTAGATTCAATGTCTGTCTTTTAATGTAAAACTAGCGTCAATATAATAAATAGATTTCATTTTTTGTATTGAAATACGTTTTTAATGCAATTTAATTTAAAATTTCGATAGACATGAAAGTATAAAGTTCTTTATCCGGATCCTTTCATCCAGATGATGTTTGTGAGCCACCACCGCTGCTACTACCACTGCCGCTGCTACCACCACTGCTGCTGTCACCGCCGCTGCTACCGCCACCGGAAGACGAACCTTTTGGAAATGGTTTAAACAAAATAGAATAGGAGTATAATAAATGTGGAACTTATTTGTTAAGTTACCTTGCATTGCGAAAGATTTTGAACCAACATCAGCTGTCATGGATGCCTCGGAAATCTATGAGAAAAAGAGTAATTCTATTTTACCTCGAATTAAATGAATTTTTTAAAAGTTCTATACCGATGCACCAATCAGCATACAAACTACCAAAAGTAAGATAATTGTTTTTCCCATGGTATTGACTTCAAAGTTGAACTCTCCAGAAAACTATGATATTCGAAGCTATCCATTTCGTGCTTTTATAGTGGTTGGTCGATTATTATAAAGAATAAATGTTAGATTTATTAAAAGAGTTGACAAGGCGTGAAATTTTGGTAATTTATATGGATAATTTTTGTCAATTTTATAGGTGTCAATTATTTGAAAACACATTTTAATGGTTTTTTGATACTCATCCCAAATTGGCATGTCTTTGTTCTACATTCATTTGTTTGGTTGCATTTAGATTTTTAGATTAAGTGGTTATAAATTATAGTGACTATAGTTGATTTTTAAATTAATAATGAGAACTACCAAAATTATTCAAACAAGAAAAATATTTCTATGTATCGAGGCATTCAGATGAGGTTTTACAAATATGTAAGTTGTAGGCATTTTTGTTTCTATAATTTTAAGATTAAGTATCCTCAATCGATCTTTCTCGTATAAGAATTTTAATCACACTTAAAAGGTCGGTGTGTCTTTTATTAAGCACCCCCACATAAGTTTTGTCGACTTTGACATTGTTTTAAGCACCGAAAAAAACTCACATCAAAAGGACACTGATATGAATAAATAAATAAGGTTGCGTAACAATCTGCAGAGAACCAGGGTCTAGTGACTTGCAACTCTCATTTCTGTATGCGATAAATTTCCGGGATGGAGGGGACCTACAGTTTTTATGACGAATCATGACAGCAATTGCTATTGGAATATTTGCCAATTCTTCGGAAGAGGCGCTCTGACAAAAATTGTAGGTGGCACAAGCAGGAATTGAACCCAAGACCTCTGGCATGACAAACACGTGCACTAACAATCACGTCACGGGTACTATCTTCTTTTTCCTTATCTGAGTGAAAATTTCTCTATACGTGTTGACGTTCTTAAACTTTGGAAATTTTCATATTTACTAATAAGATTTAGTTGTTAAGATGTTCAATAATATTTGAAACATGTTTTTTAATATTAGTTTTATATTTGTTAAAAAAATCGACATTTTGACGAAGTTGTAAATACGCAACAAGAATTTTGTCGTAAAGTTGGTGTCGAAAAAGTCACCAACCTGATATATCTTAAAAGGGTTTAGACCAATTCAGAATTTTTGAAAAATCTCTTTTTTAACTTCCCATAGGAATTTATTGTAATCGGTCCGATTTGTCCAATTGAAAATTTTGACATTTCTCGACGTTTCAAGCCTCCTAGAGTCGAAATAAAAGATTTTTAAAGAGATATCTGTGCGTGCGTGTGTACGTACATACGTTCGTACATCTATACGTCCGTACGTTCGCGACGTTTTTTCGTCGTCCATAGCTCAAGAATCAGTAAAGATATCGACTTCAAATAGATTTTGTTATACAGATAATAATGCAGAAAGATGCAGAAAGGACTCTCAAAAAAATTGCGTGGGTGGTTTTTTTACCATAGCAATTTAAAAAAAGGTGAACATTTTGGTTTACCCAACATATCCCACGAACCAATAACGCAAGCGAGTTGAATTATATAATAATATATATTATATATATTATGACCTGATACCAAATTTTGGTAAAAAAAATCCAACTAACGTTTTTTTTTTAAATCAAAAAAAACTTAAAAAAAAATATTTGTCACCTCGAATATTTTACGAACAAAAAATGATTTTATCTCCAAAATAATTTTGCGCATCGAAGAGTAACGTTTTTGACATCTGATACAATTTTGAGAAAAATCGAATTGACAGCTTTTTTATAAAAAATAGAAACCTTACTAAAAGTTGGTAAAAATTAATTTTTTACCCAAATAAGAAATATTTTTTCAACATTCCGCAAAATTTTGTGAAAAATCGAATTGACAGTTTTTTACAAAAAATAAAAAAGCTTAAAAAAATGACAAAAAAGTTCGTAAAAATTGATTTTCGGCTCCAATATCTTTTCAAAAATTTGAAATTATGGCTTTAAACTAATTTTGTCTAATAAAAAATACTGCTTTCAACTTTCAGTAAAATTTTGAGAAAAATCGCATTGTCAGTTTTTTTACAAAAAATAAATAAAATAAAATACTAAAAAAATACTTAGTAAAAATTTACTTTCGACTCAAATATCTTTTCAAAAATTAAAAATAGTGGCTTCAAACTAATTTTATCTCACGGAAAATATTGTTTTTGACATTCAGTAAATTTCTTATAAAAATCCAACTGTCGGTTTTTTTTTTTTCATAAATATTAAAATCTACAAAAAATAGTACGCAATATTGGTAAAAATTGATGTTCGGTTCTCGATATCTCGTGAACAATAGAAGATATTGACTTTTAATTAGTTTCATTCATCCAATTTGTAGAATTTGCTACTAAAATTGGTAAAAATTGTTTTTCGACTAAAAATCATTTTGAAATCAAACTATTTCATCAAATGCAAAATATTGATGGTCATTTTTAAATCTGTTAAAATAATTCAACTGACAACTTTTTTAACAAAACACCAAAAACCTACAAACTTTTTAAGCAAGACAAATCAACAGACGGGATAGGAAGTTATGAGTGTGGGTCGCATCCCAGCTTCTTTTTTAAATTTTAATGGGACATCAAAAATGTTATTCCAAAAGTGTATAGCCAGAAACCAACTTAAAGTACTCAGTTTTTAAATTTAGTATTAAAAGTATTGCAAAATTACTCATGATTTTCATCTATACAAAACTTTAAACGCTTAGCAAGTTCAGACATTGACACTTTTAAAAATAAGACATAATCGCAGAAACGCTGCACAGCCAACATTTTGAAATAAATCGCTATTAAAAAAGTAATCTCGATTTATTTTGTAGTTTCTCTGAATAAAAAAAAATCTCAAAAAGACCTATTTTTTGCGCTTCTTGAGTCGTCTAACGTCTTAAGTATCAAAGACACCACAGTATCAGAGCTAATCGCGACATACAGTTATATGAAATTATGTCGTGAGTTCTACATCTATAAATGTAAGGAAACATTGTCCGTTTTTGGTCGAAAATGTTATTCTTTCTAATTTTAGCTTCAAAAACATCAAATTTCCCATTTTTGTCTATTATCATTATTTATTAAATCTTAAGTTAATATCTAAAGCTTAAAAGTTCTTAATACTTTAAAGTTGATTTTTGATATCCCTGGATGGTGAAATGACACCTTTTTTCTGTCCTAACAAATGAAAGTGAATTCTGACATGTTTTAACAACTGTAAATCTTTAAATATACAACTAACACACAAATTAAAAATAAATCTGTTTTTTTTTTGTATATTTCAATACTTTTTTATTGCGATTTAATTTAAAAACTTTCCAATGGAAATGGAATGAATCTATTTTGTCCTTTATCCAGATCCTTTAGCCGGATGAAGTTTGTGAACTACCACTGGTGCTGCCGCTACTACCGCTGCTACTGCCACCACTGCTGCCGCTGCCGCCAGAAGAGCCAGACGAAGAAGAACCTGGTATAAAATTGTATTAGAAATTTCATAAAAGTTTAACATTTCAACTTGTTTGTTATGGGTTACCTTGCATTGCGAATGATTTTGGACCAGATTCAGTTACCATTAATGGCTCGGAAACCTATATTTGAAAATAAAGAGTATTACAAATGCAACTATAGGTTTTTTTTTTAAACTTTACCGAAGCACCAATCAGCATGCAAACTACCAGAAGTAAGATAATTATTTTTCCCATGGTATTGACTTTTAGTTGAACACTCCAGAAAACTATGATATTGGAAGCAATGCATTTCGTGCTTTTATACAACTTCGAGGAGTTTTTTTAATAGATATTAATTAAAGGCATTTATTAATAGAGTTGACAAAGCGTGAAGTTTAAGTAATTTCTTAGGCTAATTTTTGTCAATTTTATATAGGTGTCAATTTGTCGAAAATACATTTTAATGGTCTTATGATACTCATCCCAAATCGACATGTCTTTGTTCCACATTCTTTTGTTTGGTTGCATTTAGGTTTTTAGATTAAGTGGTTATGAATTATAATAAATATAATTGATTTTTAAACTGAAAACGATAACTACCCAAATTATTTAAACAAGAAAAACATTTCAATGTGAATGTACCTAGTCATTAAAATGAGATTTCAAAAATAATTTATAGTACATTTTTGTTTCCAGAATTTTAAGATTAAGTATCCTCAATCGTTCTTTCTGGTATTCCTCAAACAGGTAAAATGTAGGTGTGATTTTTATTAAACACCCCCACCTAAGTTCCGTCCAGTCATAAAAACTTTGAATGGAACCCCAAATAGAAAAATAGAATGATATGAATAAATGATAAACGAAAAGTGTCATTTTTTCAATTACCAAAAATAACTTGCATCAAAAGGACAATGATGTGACACTAATTTGAGGCACCTTTTTGTTAAAATATATAAATAAATTAGGTTGAATAACAGTCCGCAAAAAACCAGGGTCTAGTGACATACAACTCTCAACCATTTCTGTGTGCGATTCATTTCAGGGATTACGGGGGCATAAAGTTTTTATGCCGAATCATGACAGAAATTACTCTTGGAATATTTTGCCAATTCTTCGGCAACCAAACTTCTTCGAAAAACCAATGTACTATCACGTCACGGGTACTATATACTACCATCTTTTTCTTCATCTGATTGAAAATTTCTCTTTATGAGTTGACGTTCCCAAACTTCAAAATTTGTCAGATTTTCCAATAAAATATACATAGCTGTTAAAATGTTCAGTAATATTTGATATGTTTTTTAATATAAGTTTCACATTTGTCAAAGACATTGGGGCGTATTAATAGAAAATTACTAAAGTCCTGATTTCTTGATCTACAGTTTAACAGCCCTATTACGGTTGTAAATTATCAATACGCTAGTTGACATTTTTCAATGAAATTGATGAATTGGTATTATCGTTGTCAGCAATCAAAATTTTTGATAAACTGTGAACGCTCGATCTGGTATTTTTCTCCGAAACCATATGCTCTGAAGCAGCTGTGATTTCTTCTGCTGTCATAATTGTGGACGAAGATCGCCATCATCCTGCATTAGACATTGCACTTAATTTAAACATGGCTTCACCTCATATGCTAACTGATAACGACAAACTAGAATTCAACTTTAGTAGATGTAATTTTGAAAACCTTTTTAACTTATTATGTACGATCAATTGGGATCACTTATTTTGTAACTTAAATATTGACGATATGTGTAACATTTTTTATTTAACTCTTTTTGACTGTTTTTACAAAACGATTTTATTTAAAAAGACTCGAAATAACTTGAGTGTTCCACCATGGTTTGATTCTCACGCTAAAAACTTAAAAAACAAAAGGAATAAAGCTTGGATAAAGTATAATCAAACAAGAACTGATGATGATTATAGGACGTTCATTATAATAAAACAACTTTTTACTGACTACTCTAACATCCTACATATATGATGACTACATTCGGAAAAAAAATATTTAGCACACCCGTTATGTGTTCTTTTCAACACGTCTTTAAGTAATTCGCTGTTTCCGTTTATCTGGAAGAGCTCCTTCATAATACCAGTACACAAAAAAGGTCCTAAAAACGAAATAATGAACTACCGACCTATTGCTAAACTATCTGTGATACCTAAACTGTTTGAGTCAATCGTATGCAGCGTTCTTTCTTTTCATTGTAGTTCAATTATCTGTGATAACCAGCATGGTTTTGTTAAAAAGCGTTCAACTGTTACTAATCTGTTTAACTTTACGTCCTTTTGTTTAGATGTTTTTGAAAAACGTGAACAAGTGGATTGTATCTTTACTGACTTCAGCAAGGCTTTTGATAAATTATGTCATAAAACATTACTTTTAAAACTATCACAGCAAGGCTTTAACGACTGTTTCATAAACTGGATCTCCTCATATTTGCAAGATAGACGTTATAGTGTTAAATTTAGTAATGAGTGTTCAAGTTCATTTGTTGTGAATTCTGGTGTCCCCCAGGGTAGTCACCTTGGTCCTATTCTATTTGTTTTATTTATAAATGACTTGGTTTCGATCATACAAAATTCGTCTGTCTTAATATATGCTGATGACATTAAAATTTTTAAAAAAATTAACTCTACATCTGACTGTCTTCTTTTGCAAGAAGACTTAATATTATTCAGGGAATGGTGCAATAATAATCGTCTAGTTTTAAATGTTGACAAATGTAAAACCATGAGTTTTACACGCAAAAAAGTTCCAATCGTTTTTAGTTACATGTTTGATTCTTGTCCTTTAAGTAGAGTATATGTATTTTCTGATTTGGGTGTTGTCTTAGATTCGAAACTAACATTTAATGAACATATTAACTTCATAGTTAAAAAAGCAAATAGAGTTCTGGGTTTCATTAAGAGATTTGGCCGTGATTTTCGAGATCCATATGTTTTAAAATTACTGTTTGTTTCATTTGTGAGACCAGTCCTGGAATATGCTTGTACAGTATGGTCACCTTACTACGCCGTACACGTCACAAGACTCGAAGCCGTTCAGAAAAGATGTTTGCGTTTTTGTCTACGATCCCTTCCGTGGTTTCATGATATTGATACAATACCGCCTTATTCACAAAGACTTTCTCTCATAAATCTTCCTTCTTTGACAAATCATAGGAAGTACTTGCAATTTTGTTTTATTGTTGGAATAATAAACGGACAAATTTCATCACCATCAGTTCTTGGTAGTTTAAACTTTAGTTTTAGTCGTTCAAGTATAAGACTCCAGAAACCATTGAATATTAATTTTAGCAGATCAAACTATGGTGTACATAGTCCCTTAAATCAATTAATTGACATCTATAATAAGTTTTACTCTTGTATTAATTCACCAAATGATAATATAAAAAGTATAAATTGCAAATTATTATTTTCAACAGTCTAGTTTAAGTTTTAAGATTGTAAGTATATATTAAGAATTGTTAACGTTAGTATTTAACGAATTATAAATAAATAAATAAATAAAAAAAAAAACGCTCTTCGGAAATTAGATCTATTGTGAATGATTCAAATTGACAGTCTTGGTATTATAGTTGTCAAAATATTTGTTGATTATCAAATTTTCAGTCAATCACAAATTCCTTGTTGATAAAATATTTTACGGATCGCGAAAGCCAAAAGCATGTCTACTATTGAACTATTTTTCGGTGAAAATGAAAACTACGCAATGCTTCAAATCCGATGGATTTGGCTGAACATATGTATGTAGATAAAAGATCTTTTTTAGTTACATTACAAAATCTATTTTAATTTTTAATAAATTTATTTATATCCGCAACAAAATACTAACCCTCTGCCACTTGGTTGAGTCTCGTTCTGGTGGGCCTAAGCTGTTTAATTCCACCGCAATCTCTGTCCACTTCTTACTCATGGGTGGCTTTGAATAAACACCCTTAGTCTGGGTTCTCTTCCATCCGTTCTACCAATCTGGCGAGCTGATTTTTGTTACTTTCAATTTTACTCCTACGTAAAGAAAACACTTAAAATTGAATAGCACCATTAATTTATTGCAAACTACTTACATTTTTAATCCAAATCAACCAAAATAAAATTCGTCACACGAAACAAAAGCAGTCCGTTGAAAAATTGTAAATGAAATTGAAACGTCAAAAGTAAATAGGCACTATTCACAATAGATTTTTTATCTTTGTTCACATCGGATCAAAAAATGATGAACTCGCGTTCATAATACCAATGTATCAATTAATTGACAAAATGTTTCAATTGTCAATTAATTGATCTTTGACAACCGTAATAAGGCTGTAAGGCTTGTTGGTTAAATAAACACAGTTCTTATTCATAGTCAATTTCCCAGCTGTGTTTAGTAGAACCCCAGGTTAAGGTTGTATTCTGTGAAATATTGTTCCGCTTCAAGAAGATATTTCCAGAAGAAATAATTATGTTACACAGTAATTTGAAATAAGTTATTTATTGAACATTAGTTGAACGACGAATGAAAATATTTTAGAACAAAATAATTTATAAGGAGAAAATAAATTTGCAAAGAAAATAGATTTTGGAAAATGTTTGTCAAGTTAAAATTATACAAAGTAATTTATATGAAACGTTGTATTGCTTATGGATGTTGACATATGAGAATAAATCCATTTCCAACATATTCTACTACAATTATATTATAAATGACAGGTTAAATAAAAAATACTGCTATATTTCCAAAATTGTCATTTTGTGCTGTCAATCCTTAAATGTCGAAAAAAGTAAGTAAAACAAAACTATTTAAGAGAAAATCAAAAAAAGTAAAATAAACAACGTTCTATAATATTTTAGATGTACAACAAAGAAAATATTGAACGCGAACGGCTGGAAAACTGGTCGTAGTCAGAGAAAGATCTTTTGCAGGAGCTGATTCGCGATCACATCAACATTGTCGACGATAAGAGAAATGATGTTTACGTAACATTTATTTGTTATAATTTAAGTTTTCGTTTTTTCAATTTACAAACTAAAATCAAATATGACATTTGGTTGTGATAATAACTACTTAAACACAGCATTTTCTATGTTTATAGTTAGACCACAGGTTTAGCCCTAAACTTAGGTTAAAATTTATTTATAAATAGCCTAAACTTTGGACTTGCTTAATAATAAGTTAGCAAGAGTTTAGCAAACATCTACATATGTATGAAAATGAATGTATTAAAGAAATTTTCTCTAATCTTAGATATCCATAAAGCCCTTATTTTTCGGCTTCTAGGGTGTCCTAACCTCTTAGGTATCGAAGAAGACGCACAATTTGGATTTAGAGCCAATCGTCTTAATTTCGTGTCGCTGGAGGTTCAACTCGGTTTATTATGTATGCTGTTATGGTTCAAGGCAAATATGAAATTGTGTAGTGAGTTTTATATTGGAAGCGTTGGAAATATTGCCCGTTTTTGGTCGAAAATGTTATTCTTTCTGATTTTAAATATTGCTTTTTTTCTGTCCTAACAAATGAAAGTGGATTTTGGCATGAGTTAACAACTGTAGCTTGATTAAACTTCAGCCTTTAAATATACAACTAACTTAAAAATAAGAATAAATATGTTGTTTTTTTTTTGTATTTCAATACTTTTTTATTGCGATTTAATTTAAAAACTTTCCAATGGAATAAATCTATTTTGTCCTTTATCCAGATCCTTTAACCAGATGAAGTTTGTGAACCACCACTGCTGCTGCCGCTACCGCCGCTGCTACTGCCACCACTGCTGCCGCTGCCGCCAGAAGAGCCAGACGAAGAAGAACCTGGTATAAAATTGTATTAGAAATTTCATACAAGTTTAACATTTCAACTTGTTTGTTATGGGTTACCTTGCATTGCGAATGATTTTGGACCAGATTCAGTTACCATTAATGGCTCGGAAACCTATATTTGAAAAAAAAGTATTACAAATGCAACTATAGGTTTTTTTAAAAACTTTACCGAAGCACCAATCAGCATGCAAACTACCAGAAGTAAGATAATTATTTTTCCCATGGTATTGACTTTTAGTTGAACACTTCAGAAATGTATGATAGTAAAAACTATTTATTTGACGCTTTTATAGTAGTTGGTCTAGTTCCAAAAATGCATTAGCATTTATTAAAAGAATTAACAAAGTGTGAAGTATTAATATTATTTTGGCTAATTTTTGGCAATTTAATGGGTGTCAATTATTATTTATAAATACATTTTAATAGCCTATTGAAACTCATCTCCAATCGACATTACCTTTGTTGAGATTTATTTTTTTAAATGAAATCGTTATGAGAAATATATTTAATGTAATTGACTTTCCAGCAAATATATCCATTATGTAAGATACAGGTACATATGTTTTGAAAGTACTTACTTCTGAATTCTTAACAAATAAAAATTCTTCATTGGATCATAGCATAAAAAAGGTCTAAAACAAACAAAACAATTTTCAATCAAAAAATCAATATTCGCAATCACGTAACCGAAAACCTACCAAAAAAATACGAAGAATACAAAATTCATCTTACTGACGCACGTATGCCGCGAATAAAACGTCTCGTCTGTCGCCCTCTCCACGTTGCCATCGCATCCAAAAAATATACAAAAATTGTGTACTTAATGACATATTGCAAAAACAAAATAAAGGATACAGATGTGTCTACAACATTAGATACAGATACAGCAAAAGCAGTCACTATCACAGTCACAGCACGGATGTCAGAAAAATACCACCAGACCAGAATATATCATCATCTCAAAAAGTAGAATTTCATTCAGATTTTCGGGGGCCCTTATTTATAACACATATACATAATGTAACTATGTATATACCTACATATGTTTATTAAATTCATCAAAATTCAAGGTCAATCTAGAGTAGACCTCTCGCAGGCAACTCACAACGAAAACAACGAAGAAGTCTGTTTTTATTTCTCGTTGAATTTTATCTTCAAAAGGGAAGACGATGATGATAAGAAAACACAACAATTGAAATATAAGACGTCCAATCCACAACAACACGTCCGATCTTATAGTGCCTTCAAAAAAAGAAAAGAAATTAAACAACAACACATCATCATCATCATCATTCTCGCACTCCGTCAGGGGCTTGAGTTTAGGTATAGTACAAGCACTTGGAAGCGAACCGAAGACCGACATACAATAAACACTCGTCAAAAATTCGACCTTGCTGCTTAGAAACCCCTAAAATAAAATATAATCAAATGACACAGACGTTAAAAATAAAATAACCAAAAACAGAACAAAAATTGAAATTAATATGGGAAAACAATATTTGGATGACCATGACGACGACGAGCGACGCGACGACCACAGAGACATCGACAACAACAACAACGATGATGATGATGGTGATACAGGGTGCAGGGATGCAAAGAGACTGCGTCTGGAAATTTAGGAATAACCAGTTCTAACAATCAAAACATCCCGAAAATGTCTGCACGTGTAGATATTTATGCGACTATATAAAAGGAATATCTAATGAAGGTTAATCAAGAGTAGATCACTCTTTGCCCCTGAAATATATATATGTGCATAACCTGGGTGGTAGTCTTGAATTTGTATTTATTTTCAAACTCAAATGGTTACCATATACACCATGACTCTGCATCTGTTTTGTCCTTGTATTCAAGATCAAACGAAAATGTACATATGAGTAGATTTTAAACATTTTCAAAATTTAGGGTAAAATGGGGTTTAAAAGAGCATTTTGCAAAGAAGAAAACAAATGTTATGTCATTTAAGTGACAGAATTTAAATTCCATTTACATAATATTTGATTTTAGGTTTGTTCAACCAGACAATTACTAGTGTAGGTAGAGTAGTGTAGGGCAGTGCAGACCCATAAAAACTGTCAGAGCAAACACAATCGTCAAACGTCAGATGTTAAAAAAGAAGAAATAAAATAAAATTATTCAAACATTTGAGTCAAAAATATAAAGCGCGGAAAAAAAAATCAAATTTATTTGTTTGTTAAAATATAATCAAAAAATACATAACATTAACTAATTTTGACAGTTTTCACCAACTTGTAATATTCAAAACTAAATTACACTAAAATTCAGCTCATTGCCCTCTAATCAGTATGAGTATGTGCAAAACAAAAAAGCTACACTTTTCTGCCTAGCAGCGTCCAGGGAAGCTGGTTGCACACAGCTTTTGACAAAATGTATGAAGATTTCTGAAGTATTGTAGCTATCAATAATTTACATCCAATCGAGTTTTGTTTTGTTTCGAGATTAAAAGGCGATTAAGAAAGTCGTTTGTTATGTTTGGTATCAAAATGAAGCTAATAAGTTGTAGAATTGTTTGTAATAAAAAAAAAGTCTTTCTACAACTCAGAATATCCATTTACCTCATTTTTAATTTTTTTCAATGATGAAATCGTTTCCAATTTCGAAACAAAATAGTTTCACTGAAAGAGTTTCACTTTCTTTGTATTCCCACCTGTCAGTTTTACTTTCAATGACCAACTCTAACCTCTAATGCTTGAAAATATTTCAATGAAAACTATAACTAACCTATAAAAAAAATTCCAATGCTTTCAATGATGGCCCCTTAGATAAAAGGTTAAAATTTATAAAAAAGGTATACAATCAAAACTTCAAACTTCAAAGTTTCATGGCACAACGCAGATTTTCACGTCAAAGTCAGCAGAATTTATTTAACTTATCTCTTTACTTTGAAGAAGAAATAAGAATTAAACTAAGTAAATAAGATCAATTTGTCCTACTAAACAAATTACATTCCATGAATGACCTGGGGCCTGATTATGAGGTTCGCGGCGGATCGTTTTCAATTCGATCTTTCAAATTCGACTCGCGTCGTATTTCCTTATTAACGAATTCGCCTCGAAGCAAAAATAGTTCTTCCCATATTCCAGTGATTTGACATCTCTCCACAAATTTTGTTTTGTTTTGATTGAATTTGTGAAATTTGCGGTGATTTATTCAAAATTTTATATTTTATTGTGGATAAATTATAAGAAAATTAAAATAAAGCTAACTCACATTTTTATATAATTACAATCAAGAAAGAATCCTCGAAATCGAACAGTGAACACTCTTTCGCCTGTGAATCCGCCAAAAACAAGCTGTCGAATTTCAACTCGCCAACAAACTTTATGACATTTCAAATTCGCCTTCGAGTTCGTTAATTAGTCGAATTCAAAACGAAGAAGGCGAAAGCGAAAGCAATAATTGAAAAATGGCAAACTCGCTAACAAAACGATTCGCCGCGAATCCCATAATCAGGCCCCTGAAACATCATACTTTCGAACTGAGGTTTCCTATAACTTTCATTATTCTTGAAATATTAATCAAATACAAAACAACATTAGTTCTTTGTGTAATGTTCCAATGTTACTAACCTAACTTTCATTTGACTAAAAGTCAAAATTATTTTTTGTAAAAATTGTAAACGTAATTGAAAAATGTTTACCATTGTTAAAGTGAGTTTTGACAGTTGTAATGTTTCGTGTATAGTAATGGTGTAGTTTTTACGTGCGAAATGTCAAAAGATGACAACTTCAAAATTGACAGCTTCTCAATTAATATTAAAAATTATCTACTTATTGAGGAATCCTACATACATATATGCAAAATTTGGAAGAAAAATAATACACTTTGGGCAAGCCATTAAAAATGTAGGTACTTACTCGTACTTATGCATTATGCTAAATTAATTGCATATGTCTTACTATAATTTTACAAACAAGCACACCTTCAACCAAAAAAAAATTATAGCGCAGCTTAAATTAATTATTCCATGTTTCATATAAAAATGTATAGACATATGTACATATTACTTTACTCAAACGATGTAATGCCTGCATAAAAGTATATTGTGTATTTTTGTCCGAAACGCCACAACAATTGATTTTTATTTTAAGGGTAAAAGAATATTTTTATCAAAAATATAAATTTCCATGTTTTTTGTTTTTTTTTTTTATTATTTTGGTTGCGCTTCATTTTTCCATTTCTGACCACCACCAATATTTGATACAAAGCACGTACGAGCGAGCAATGGTATATAGAATTCCCCGAAGTCTTTTGTCTTCCTGGTTGGGATTTTGCGAATGCATTGCATTGCATTTGAATGTCTCGTGTCTCTCATCTGTACCTTGTCTACATTTGTGATTAAGTAATATTATAATGTACCTTAAGTCGCGTCTCTTAAGAAATGCAACGGTTTTTAATTAACATTCTTATTCAATACGCATTAAATGATGTTTTTTTGTATTCTTCGTTAGTTTTTGGTCAACTTATGATTCAAAAATTAAATAGAAAATCCGATTATTGAAAAAAACTAATTCTTTAAAGCAATATTCCAGATATGGAGCAATATTTTTCATACTATTATATTAAAAGTGACACTTGAACATAGAACCTATTTTGACATATGACAAGAATCCTCCATTTTATTTTGATTTTTACAAATATCAAAAACCTGGCGAACATGTGTTTCCTGATGATTCTAGTTTTTGACAGTTTGACTTCTTTTAATGCAACATTACAACATAGAATTACATAGTATTCCATTCAGCTATGCGTTGATCTTATTTTCAAAATTCTACATTAGGAAAATTTGTGCAGCTTCGTACATCAATGTTCTACAGGGTTTTTCAACAGGACGCTACAAAAGTAGAGCGACAGGGACAGCAAACGACGCCATATTTCTTGCCGCTCTTTTGACACTTCTCTTCAGTAAGGTTTGCCATTTTATGATGGAAAGATAAACGAACCAACAACGAGTCGAAATTATTAAAATTTGCTACCGAAATTCGGAGTCAGTGGCCTCAACGTTAAGAGCGCTTCGTCCAATTAATGGTCGCCCTAATCGTTATAGCAGATCAACCAGAAGCGTCGTATGTTCGTGAGTTGGCCTGAGCAACAACTTGAAAATAATTCGGATTTTAATCGAAAAATCATATTCAGCGATGAGGCTCATTTCTGGCTGAATGGCTTCGTCAATAAACAAAATATGCGGTATGAGTCATCATTGCAACCCGAAAAAATTACGGTTTGGTGTGGCGTCATTGGGCCGTACTTCTTCCGTGATGATCAAGACCGGAACGTTACTGTGAATGGTGATCGCTACCGTTCAATGATAACCGAATATTTTTGGCCCCAATTGGATGATGTGGACTTGGAGGACATGTGGTTCCAACACGACGGGCGGCGGCGCCAGAAGCACAGCGAATGTCACAATCAATTTATTGGAAACCAAGTTTGAAGAACGAAATGGTCCAGTTGCTTGGCCGCTTCGGCCGTGTGATTTGACGCGCTTAGACTATTTCCTGTGGGGCTACGTCAAGTCTATGGTCTATGCCAACAAGCCAGCGACGATTGATGAACTTCGTACGAATATCAAACTTGAAATTGCAGCAGTATCGGCCGATTTATGCTTGAAAACCGTCGAAAATTGGGTTCAGCGTCTGGACTTCTGCAAGCGTTCCCGTGGTGGCCATGCAAATGAAATCGAATTCCATACATAATGCCATCGAGCGTACTTTCACAGGAATAGAGAATTTCATTGATATCCAAAACCGTTTTTGTTTTATTTAAAAAAAAAACTTTTGTAGTGCTCTTATTGAAAACCCCGATACATGCCCTGATTTTACTCGCAATTACTCGCACACAGGAATGGTTGAGAGTTGTAAGTCACTAGGCCCTGGTTCTCTACGGACTGTTGCGCCACCTAATTTATTTATGCCCTGAAATTAAAAATGACAGTAGAAGAAAAGAACATATTTTGAAACGTGACAAGTATCCTCCATTTTATTTAGATTATGACAGATGCCAAGAACTTAACGAAAAGTGTCATTTGGTTCTATTTTTTGACAGTTCAGTTTTGACAGTCACTAAAATGATACTTTATTTTGCTTCTGCTATAATAGTTTACTGGTATATTCAGGTCTCTCCTCTAAGTAAGCAATCCTTCGACACGCTTACTTGACTTATGTATAAAGTCATCAGAAATAAACGTATTATATCTAACTTGTCCTACTTAACGAATAAATATCTTCCTGGATATTAAATTATTTTACAATTGGTTAACAAAATTAATTTAATGAAATCATACATATATTTCTAAGAATTTGTTACTTCAAAATAAAATTTCTTTATAAATTTATTAATAATATTTAGAATTTCTTTGAAAAAAATCATGCGTCGCAAATAATATAGGATTGTGTTGTACATTTTTGCTTTGCATGTCCATTCACTTGTTATGACATTATTTCTGTTGCAATATCAATTGCATAATCATCAGGAGGCAGAACTCGGTCGACAATTTTGCCGAACAAATGCGTTATTTGTAGTTTTGCTTGTTTGTTTGTTTTTTTTTTTTTTTTTTTTTGAGAACGAAAGACACTTAACAGGGTGACAAGGATTATATTTTTTTTAATTTTAACATGTGGCAATTCCAATAATTGGTGAACAAATCAATTCGATTTTAAAATAAACATAATAGTTTAATAAATTGTTCGGTTTTTTTGATTTAATCAATCCTGTTTATCAAAACCTTCGTTTATTTGTGTTGAAACATAAGGATACAAAAGTACCAGAATAAATATCACCAGCGACAGTTCAAATTATTTTACAACTGTCAAAGTCAAATTGACATTAGCCGCCATTTGTAAAAATTATAGAATCTTCCGCTAGGGTTCGCTTTCTCGGGTTGTTGATATTTATATAGTGAAAGACCTGATTGGGTGATTGAAAACCTTTAGTCCGAGTGAGACTTTGAGAGAATTTTGTTTTCTTGTAACCAATGTTCAAAAAATAATTTCGACTGTTGAAAATATTTAATAAATACATTAGATTTTCTAAAGCGGCTCATTTTGACATCTACTCATTTTATCTCGCTCATACCTATTAAAAATGACAACACTGTGAATACTGTCCAGTCCACAGTCTGTTCTCTATAGCTATACCTTAATAGGTATAGCACGTTTTTTTTGCAGAAAAATGAATGAATATTCCAAATGTAAAATAAGGTCACCCTATAACGCATTTCAACCGAACATATAATAGATGTTGGCTTAAGAGTGAATTACCTAGATAATACTGTCATCAAGTATAAAATTATTAGAAAAATAAAGTAATAAAGTGCCTGTGTGCACTGCATTTAACCTGCAGTGACGTTTGCGTACGCCTTGTCCAGGGTAAGAAGAAAAATAATAAATGATTAGCGACTAGCACAGCGGTTCAATGAACTGACACCATCGATCGTCGCCGTGCCGTCAGTCGGCCGCCACCGACAACGATGACGACGAACGTCCACTTCGACAACGACTTGGACGACGGCAACGACAACGACAACGACTGACAACCAATTGATTACATAATGCACCGGTCTACTCTATACTTTATTGGGAGCAAAAAGTTGTGTGTCTGTAGATATTGCGGCTACTGCAAGTCTCAATCAGTCTTCATGGGCTGATATCAGGCATTAGAAGTGTTGTTATACCAATACCTACAACATACACTATACTCGTGTACCATCAAAGACTCCTGGATAGCAGCACTGCATCGATAGATACGCACTGCACATAGATACAATTATATGGAGAGTGCAATGTAATTTACGGCGATACGCCTAAGCAACATTCCATGTATGGTCCGACCAGGTCAGGCCTCAAACCTCACTCCCCAAGACACCCTCCTCCTTGGCTATGTCTATACCGCCTTATCTCTTCTCCAGCTCCAGCCATAGCTGGGAATTGGGTTATTCTTGAATCAAGCGTTGTGCGTTGGTCAACTGGTGCGCGCTGCAATTGAGAGTGATTTCAGTTTCAGTTGACATTTTCAATCTTAATTATTTTTGGTTTCTTTTCCATTTATATATTTTTTTTTCAATAGTTTAATAGATAATAATTTACACAACTGACGCAGTGTTGATAGCTTCAGCGCGGCAGCAACGGGAGAACAACTCTTAAAAGCGTTTTCTTCCACATCAAGGAGGCCATATGGTGCGGTGGGACGAAACCGACGAGCGACGCGACGCACGCAATGGAGATCTAATAAATTGCTGCTTGCGTAAAACTTCAGGCGGACAAAACCGTGGTGTGTACCTACCATACATAAACTGCTATGGACGGACAACAGACGTTAGATTGTTGTGTAATAAATTCAATTCTGAACGCATGACAATTTGTCATTTGTTTAACTAATTTCGATTGGACGCACGCATTGGATACTTTTGGGCAGGCAAAGGATTGGGCTCCGCTCTGCTCTGCTCCGGTACAGTGGAGGCGCTGCGCTGTGGTGCGGTTCGGTGGTGTGGCGTGGTGTAAAACAACAAGATAGGAGGCATCTATACAGCAGGTCATATCGGACAACTGCTTCTATTTTATCTCTCTCACTGTTCAGTGTTCAGTCTCATTTTCCATCCCCATATAAAATCGTATATAATTCGTAGTCAGTGGAAATATTTGAATTTATTAGAAAACTAAAATTGATTTGAATTGGGAGCAGACAGATTTACATAGCTATATGTAATATTTTGCAATCGTGAATGCAATTGTTTTTTTTTTTTTCTTTTATTGTATTTATTTTATATGTGCATAAGTCTATTTGATTTTGATTGAGCAATCTGATTTATTAGGATCTATTAGAATTTATTAGTATATTTACGCACAATATTGAGGAGGATTGAGTTGCACCAGGAAGTTGAAAAACATGCCTATATTTAACGTTATTGGGCGATAAGATCTGAAAAGGATTTAATTAACTTGGTATTTTTTGTAAGTTAATCAATTAATAATAATAAAATTAATTGGTTAATAAATGACTTGGTATTGTATGTAATATGAGAAAAAAAATATGGGCTTCACGGAGTCCATTGTATTTTAAATAAACAACAAATAGTAACGGGTGCTTTTCAGAGGTATAGAAATTTAATTTGGCAACACTATTTTAACTGGCGGCCATTTTGTCACTTGTCAATTGATTTATTTTTGTTTGGTTTGACATTTCATCACGAATATTTTAACGTTACGGACCCGTGAATTAAGCTCCAAGATCGTGCGATCTTACGCCACATCACTACTGTGGGGATACGTCAACTCGCTAGCCGATAAGCCCGAAACGATTGTTCACTTGGAGGACAACATTTGTCCCATTATTGCCAATATACGGCCACAAATGTTAAAAAAAATTCATCGAATATTGGACCTTCAGATTAGACTATGTCCAAAATAGCCCTAGCAGCTGTCATGTGCCAGAAATCATTATTTAGGCCGTGTGTGAATTGCGTTAAAATTTGCTTTAAAACTTCTACCACGATTAAAATTTGACGTCTTTTTTGAGGTGGGATCAAATTTATTCAGTGTGGTAACACTGAAAAATTGTTGATATCTGTCATACATTTCAAAAGAAACAAAACAATTAATTCGTATTTGGTTCAGAAAAATGACAAATTTAAATTATTTTCCTGTGATTCTTTTATATCTTTTAAAATCTTTTGCGGATCCATGCGTCATCTCATTAAACATGTTCAACCAAATAACTATGAGGACATTGGCTATAGATTTTGCAGACGTTCCAAACCTAATATATTTCAAAATGTGATAGGAGCTATATATGGCACTCATATCAGGATACTTTGTCCTGTAAGAAAACATGACGAATATTTAAACTATAAACGTTTTTATTCGATCCAATGTCAATCTGTTGTTGACAGCAAATTGATATTTAATGACGTTTTTGTTGGATTCCCTGGATCAGTACATGATACTCGTGTAAGTTCAACAACATCTTTCTTGTCAAGTAAATATTCATAACACATTTTTTCTTAGGTTTTGAAAAACAGTCAACTATACAAAAGTGGCAATTATCCAAAGCAACCCTATTACTTGCTGGGAGATAGTGAATATGCGTGTCGTTTACACCCAATACCCATCATAACACCTTACAAAACACCCAATTCGAATGAAAAAAAGTTCAACACCGCACATAGTAAAGCCAGAAACGTTGTTGAATGTGCTTTCGGAATAATGAAAAGCAGATGGAGAAATATTTTTAATAAAGGGTTGGAGCTTAAAATTGAAAACAGTATCAAAACCATTTTAACAGCCTGTATTTTGCACAACATCTGCGTGGAAGGTGGTGATTTACATAGGTTAGTATTCTTAAAAACAATGATCGAAATAATTACAATTTCAAGTCACTTTTGTTTTATCGTTTTTAAGGTAGAGGTGATCCAGAAGAATTATTTCATTCCAATGACAACGCTGGGGAAAATCTAGGAGTTGATGAAAGTGACACAGCTGAAGCATTACTTTTTCGCAATTCGTTGCTTCAAAGATTGATGCAAAATATTCCAAATAATTAAAAAACATAAATACCAAAATCAAAAAAATCACTTTTTATTCATCTTCTGATGAGGAACAGACAACCAGATTGTCTGCGTTAATATCTGGGTAATCTTTTGCAACCATTTGCCCAAAAACGGCCATGAGTGTACCCATTTGTTTGGACAGCTTTTTGTCACGTTTAATGCAGTGTTTTTCGTATGCACTAAACTTTGGTGTTGCAACGGAAACTGATGTTGATGGACGTGAGGTTGATGCAATGGGCGATGTTGGCGAATCAATCTCAGTGAACGTAAACTCCAGAGAGGAAGATAATCTCGGCGATGACATCAGCTCCGAACCAATATCTCCAGTTGGTGGCAGAGGTTCCAGCGAAACTACTCCCGATGAACTTTCTAATAGGAAAGGCGGGTGGTAGTTGTGCTTTTTGGAAGCATATTGGTGAAATAGTTGGAAATAGGGCCAGGATTCCATTTCCTTATTTGTGGCTGCATCATCACCGGCACCATCACCAGTATGCTGCTCAAAGAACGACTGTGATCGAAAAAATATTATGAAAAAGTGTGTGTAAGGTATGGCAAAACATTCACAACAATATACCTTGTATTTTTGTGACATATTTTTCCATAGCTGCCTGCATGCCTTAAAATCCTTTGTGGGGTCTCCAAAGCGCTCCGCTATACACCTTCAATTGAAAAAAAAACAACCGTTATTTAACAGAAATTTGTTACTGTTTTACAAACCTCCATCCATCATTAATGTTTGCATTTTTAGATGTAAACATATCATCCAAACTTATCCTAGTTTGAATAAGTTTTATTTTTTCTTCGTGAGACCCTAGAAAACAAAAGCATTGAATTTATATAAATTAATTCATTTCAAACTTACATTTATTGTATGGTTTTCCAGCCTGCCTTCGTTTTTTTTCTTGCTCAATTTCCGTTTGATTTGAATGCAAAATTGCAAAAGCAAGAGCAAATTTCTCTATCAATAGAAACGTCGAATTTTAACACACTTTAACCTGCTCCACAGCTCAATAAATTTTAACCCATTTTATTCACCTCATTAGTGTCAAATTTTAACGCTGGTTAATTCACACACGGCCTTAAACTATAATAAACTTCGAATGAAGTAAATTTCATGTCTAATTAAAAAAAAAATCATCTTTATTTTATGTATTTATAAAGCAAGAAAATTATCATTTATGTTTATGAAAAAGTACTTATTTAATTTATTTTTTGACTTCACTGCATTCATTGAATTTGAAATAAATTATGCAAATTTTAAATTTCTGAATAATGACACTTTTTAAAATTGATTATTTTGTCATTGTGTTGGTATTCTTTCTTGTCAGTTGAACAAGTCACAGTTTAGCTGTAAAATTTCCTTTAAAATTTACTTTACTTGATGCATTTTTAGAATAAGACTAATTCATTTAAATTTTCTTCCATTTGTAACATTTTTTCAAAACATTTTTAAAACAATTTTACATTAGAGTCAAATTTAAGAAATCACATTGAAAAACTTGATAAATGAAAACTTTATTGTTTAAACACTATAACATTGGTTTGTAATAAAGTTGATTTCAGAATTTATTTCTAGTTGAACCCTTCCCCTTACAAAAATGTATGCGTGCATTTATGCAATTAAAAAAAATTAGATTTGAAATTTTGATTTTAAATCAAACGAAAAAAGCAACAAGCTAAGAAGAAATTAATTGATTTTTATTTACCAAAGAAAAACAACCTTTGTGCACTTTGCAAACACATTATTTTATATTATTTCCTAAGACTTCCTAGACTTCAATGTTATGAGTCAGCTATTTTCTCTAAAGGGTTTTCAAATAAGAAGTTTCATTTTTAATAGTCCACTTTTTGGGCAGCTGTCACTTTTTAAGATTTTAGCTACCTTTACTTTTGACAAGTAAGACATTTAACATATTTTGGGGCAATGCTTTAAAGTCAATTTCCAATTCTCCATGCAGCTACCGAGGTAGTAGAGCCGCAAATGTCCGAATTAAAAAATGTGCTTATTGGTCCTGGGACATTTCAAAGGATACTCCAAAGAATTTAACCTGCTTTAATGAATATTTCGCAAAATAATTTTTCCTCAAAAGCCTCTGAAAGAGTTTTTTTTACAACCTTTTAAGTTCCTTCAAAGCACATGATTCAATTGTTAAGGCCAATCCAATCTTCCTAAAATAATTTAATAAAAACAATGTCCAAACACAAAAGAACATTATATTCTCGATATCTGATCAACCCAACAGTTTTGTGTATTTGTTCGCCTGAGGAATTAAATTATAACATTTAATTGACTTTAATTATTATCCAAATAAGAAACTTTGAAACAAAAATATAATCCTGAATATCCCTTTGTGAGAGCCCAACAAGTGTTAATAAAACGAAATTCAAACTCTGATGCAAAAAGAATTCGTATTATGCATCTTTATGACTACCATTATTGAAATGCAATAAAATTAAACGGACAAGAAAAAATTCATTATTAAAAATAAAATAACAAAAGAAAAAAGAAACAATATCATGTCCAGGAAGCGAAGCGCCAATCAAATAAAAAACCAGAGGAAATTAGAATTTTTGCACCAAAAAAGGTTTAACACAAAAAACCAACTCAATCAGACAACAATAAACCAGTGATGCCAACAGTGCAATAATATATAAACATTTAAAAACTTTTTATTTCGTCAAAAGTTCTAAATTTGTCTTCTATACATTTTCAAGCATTCAATAGAAAACTGTATTATCTTGCTTGTACTCTTAAAAAAAATGGCTGCCTCACTTCCTTACCAATTCATAACCATCGAGAGAGAACGAGACAAAATGGTAAGATGTCAAAATTATGAAACGTCAAAATGATGAGACCTCAAAATGATGAGACGTCAATATAAATCATTTCAAAAGAGATATTATCAACATCATAATGAAGTTAGTGATTAAACTTCAAATTAATGGAGTTTTCCAAAATTTTCAAATATAATTTCATTAAATTTCCATTCATTATATTATCTTACTCCTACTCTTAAAAAAAATGGTTGCCTCACTTCCTTACCAATTCATAACCATCGAAAAAGGACGAGACAAAATGGTGAGATGTCAAAATGATGAGACGTCAAAATGATGAGACGTCAAAATGATGAGACGTCAAAATAATGAGACCTCAAAATGATGAGACGTCAATATAAATCATTTCAAAAGAGATATTATCAACATCATCCTGGAGTTAGTGATTGAGCTTCAAATTAATAGAGTTTTCCAAAATTTTCAGCTTTAATTTCATTATATTTCTATTCATTCTTCTAAAGTGAAGCATAATAATTTTAAAAATGTCAACGTTTTGTTTCGAGAGTAATTGATAATTAAGTTGGCAACACTAAAAACAACAACATATTTATTTAGGCACAACGTCAATTTGTTATTTCTTTAAAATTCTTTTTCCAATATTTTGTGATGATTATCGTCACATATTGCAGCACCAGCAGCAGGACAGCTAAATGTATTTTTTTTTTTTTGATTTTGTAGCTTTTATGTTTAAAGTTCTCGGGGGTGTGGTTTTTTGGTTGATGATGATTTTGGGACTTGCATGGAGTTCAATAGCACTAGCGGTAGGGAATAAACGAATTCCTGCAGCAGTTATCATGTAATATCATCTTTATGTGCCTGGCAGGAATAAAGAGGAGTTTGATCTGGTCATATATTTAAAAAACAAAGAAGAAGAAGTCTTTTCCAACAAAAAAAGTAACATAAGTAGGATTTAAGTGGAATGGTATGTTTTATTTAAATTTATTGGAAAATTTTTGGCACAATACATTGAATATCCGATTTTATTATACCAGGTAGTAGTCGAAACTAATTTTTAAGCAGCTGCAGCCTATTTTTCAAAAACAAAAATACCGTTAGCAAAGTTTCAATTAGCTTTCGAATCGTAAAATTCTTTCTTTAAACTTCAATTTATAGTCGCAAGGAAAGAATTTTATTTGTTACGAATCGTTATTTGGATCGACTAATTAGAGGCTCTTGAGTTCAAATTTAGTAACTTAGTTATGAATTCGACTTAAATATATTCACGTAAGTAAGTTTTCCTTCTCATTACTGAATGCAATATTTGAAACGGGTGTTTTTTTCAGAGGGATAGAACTTTAAGTTGGCAACACTATTTTAACTGGTGGCCATTTTTTCAGCTGTCAAGTGATTTATTTTTAATTAGGTTGTGCCCGATTACACGAGATGTTTTTTCGGTTGTTTCCTCTTTCGTCTTTTTGACAGATCGGGTGAGGGGTGTAGAAACGTAGGGGGAAAGAAGTCGTGAAAAGAGTCCTGAAAATTTATGGACTTTTTTTGGTTGAACTTTGACGTTTATGCTTTGACAACCAATAAAAAAAACAAAATGCATAATTTACAGCTATAAGTTCAGTTTTCCAGAGTACGGTGTAGTAAAGGCAAATATAAACGTGAAATAATGTAAATTTAATTATTTATTTAAACGATTTAAGAAATGTGGACAAAAACTCAAACGGAAGTATTATTAACGCTGTTTCAAAGTTGGCCCAATTTGTATAACAAGCTGAACAAAAATTATAAAAATAGAAATAAAAGAATTGAGGCACTTGAAATTATTCGAAAAGAGCTTTTAAAAATCAAACCGGGTGTTACAATTTCGGATATAAAAAGTAAAATAAAAACAATTCGGTCACAAACGTCAAAAAGAGGAATAACGAAAGGAACGAAAAAAGAAAAGGTGTAATCACGAGGGTAGGTACCTGTCAAAAAGACGAAAGACGAAAACGAACGAAAAAACATCCCGTGTAATCAGGGTCGTTAAGACCCACGCCTGAACAATGCTTCCAAGTTGTCAATTTTTAAATCATGTTTCTGTTCATTTCATCAATTGAACATCTATGTATGATGTACAGGAGCTGTGGTGCTCGTGCCACAATTTTTATTTATTGAATTACACGTTTGGTAACCGCATACCTAGTTTCAAGATAGTCTATTTTAGTGAAGTTGCTAGTCTACGCCGCTAAACCCAAAACGATTGACGACTTGGAGAAAAACAATCTACACGTTATTGCTGAGCACAAATGAGGGAAAAAGACATCAAAAATTGGACCTCCAGATTGTCAGACGTTGTGGTCATATTCCAGAAATCATTTTTAAATCACAATGCCAGAAGATAATCTTTCGAATTAAATAAATTTCATCTTTGTTTCAATCTATTTCAAAGTTGTATACCCCAAAAAAAAACACCCTTTACATATATCATTACTTGGCAGTTGCTTTTATTGGTAGATGATATAGATATATTAAGACTTTGGTTTTCATTTATTTATTAACCGTTTACCGCCATCATCATACCTAACCTAGTGCGATATGCCTATTTTGCACATAATCCATCAAAACTTAATTTGCAATCCGGATATCGAATTTCCTAGAGAAAACCGCATGTGGTACGAATCTTTAATTTTGTTGTCACCCGAAATAGAATTTAAAAAAAAAAACCACTCCGTATTATAAATACCTTTCCTATCCTTAATATTTATTTCATTCCTACTACGTACAAGTCAATGCGGTCGCCTTTGCCAAAATAAACTTTTACAGACCCAACCCAATAGGTTAGAAATAAAATATGTATATACTCGTAAATCCATAAGATACATAATATTCTATTTCATTAGAAGTCAACCACAAACTACTGCGCGTGTGACTGCACCATTCGTTGACTGCCTGACTGCACCTGTTGCATAACTTTCTCGTGCCGTTTGCGGTAGGAATTGTATTTTTGTTGTTGTTGTTTTTATTTTTTGAATTGTTATTATTTATTTTATTTATTTTTTTTTTTTGCAAAAACGCACATCAAATCCTGGTTTTGCGTATTGAAAACATAATTAGATGGACATTCCTATCCCGCAATGGATAAGCTTCCTGTTTACCTTATGTCATCACCAGCGTCAGCGTCAGTAAAATAGGCGACGAAGAAGTATTCTTATTTAAATGCAGACACTCACTGACGGTTATAATAATGGTTGCGGCGGTGCTGGTGGTGAGAATGGTGATGGTGATGGCGTTGACAGCTATACGATCATTATAGCATAGCTGCACCTTTCTTCTAAGGGCAGATTTTAATATTCATCATCACTCCATAGAGACAATGTGCTGTTGAAATTCACAAGTACTTACCTGTGTACGAGTATAAGTAAGTAATTCTAACTATTTTCATATATTTTCAAGCAAACAGTTAATTACATTTTTGCTTCGTGTATCGGCGAAGAAGGCGCGAAGAATAAAGAAAAAACCGCAAGAGGCCTTTTTGCATTGTCACTTCTGTGATTGCATTTGTCAAAAATTAGAAGTTTTGTATGAAATTAGTTTAAAGAAAACTGATAAAATGAAACGTTTTTGGAGTGTCACTGATACAGGAAGAAAATAAGCATCAATATTTCCACATAAATTGCTCTGAAAAAGCTACTTTACATATATGTAAATATGTATGTACGCATAACATAGTATGTACATTGCACATTTCAATATTTTTTCGGTCGAAAAAATATCAACCTGCAGACTATTTTGCATTTTCTTTCATGGCAAATATGAAATTTAAAAAAGTGCGTATGGCCTAAAATCATCAAGGTGCACATGCACAATTGGCTTTAATAGCAATTTAATGTCTTAAATCTGAACTTAATTGAGAAAAAAAATGAATAAAATACTAAAATAAATCAAACAACATAGTTTATTAATAAAGTTAATTTTAAATGAAATCAATATACACGCATAGAAAATCATTTCGGGAACGCGTCCTAATGTACAATCTTCAACAACAAGTCAAAAATATGATTGAAAAATTTAGTTTATTTAACCCCGGTCATTACTTAATACACCGTATTTTGTATACAAAATCTAGTTTTAGAAAGGATACTAAAAGATTATTTATTTTTAACTATAAAAATGCAAAAATAGTTTGTCTGATACCGCACAAGTCATTTCAGTGAACATATCGATAATCGATCAAAAATAATTTTAAGTGAACGCAGCCATTTGGTGTCAAACGTCAGTCGAGGAAGACAACAATAACAAAGCCGGCTGTCAGAGTATTTATCGTAAAATAAATTATATCTAAATGGTAAGTACCTTTCTATTCATTATTAGTCCGTCATTCCGTGAACGTATTTATTACATTTAATTATTGATGAAATTCTTTTTTACGACACGAAATAACAAAGTAACCTCAAATATTTTCCTATTGACAAAGTCAGATCGCATTTAAGATAACCGCCGCCGTATAATCAAAGTGCTCGCTTATTTGAAATCGTCATTTCGTGAACGATCATTTCGGGAACGTTCCCGGACATTGTTTTGACGTATTTTGCCTGTAGAAGATTTTGTATGTATTGTTTTCATTATTGCTTATGTAATATAGATACATAATATACCTATGTGGCTATAAACAAAGCTTAAATTATGTGCTCTGTTTTGTTTTTGTTGATTCAATTGATGGTTTTCTGTAAGATATTTAATACTAAAAAATATTACTAAAAAAGTATAGAATTCTGTGCGCTGCCCTGTCAAAGTTTATTAATATACACATTTTAAAACAGTATAATCTAAAAGTCGTCATTATAGCTTGAAATATTTTTTGTCATGAAACCAATTTTGAAATTTGCAACCTTATACGCAGCAGGCACCAATCTGATACTTTTATTTTAAGAGATATCAAATAAAGGACAGACATATGTTATTTTATGATTCGGCTTTTCATACGGTCAAATACAGCTATGGCCATAATAATAATGACAAAACTTAATATCTGGTAACTATCTACATATTTAGCGCGTGAGGCAACAGATCTTATAGTTAACCATTTAATAATAATATCAAACTATCATACCCGTGCGGTTTTCAAACTTCAAAACTAAATATTTTTCAAACTTTGTGAGGTTGGTCTCAGTTTCTATAAAGTTATCAGAACATTTTAATTATTATTTGGTCAAAAATACATGTTTTGTATGCAAACACTTGCCGTTTTTGACATTCCGCCTTCCTTAAAACTGCGACCTCTCCGACAATGACAGCGACGTACATATGTAACCAGGCTATTTTATAACAATGGTAATTTTGCAAACCAGGTTATTTTTAACCCAGGTCATTTTATAACCCAGGTTATTACTTGCGACATATAGGAACTAAGTAAGTATATATGGCAAGTTTTGCATTCATAAAAAAATTCAAACTCGAGATTTTAATCAAACATGATACTACGATGGTAGAGAAGTCGAAAAAAAATGGGTCCCGCGATTCCGTCCGGTCTGTCCTGTCTGTCTGTCCACGCTCCTACAGCCTAAACCATTGGGTCGATTGAGTTCAAACTTGGAAGTTAAGGTTTTGAGCAGATTTGCGTTAGGCGTTTTTTGTCATTTTTTTTTAAAGATCAATACTAACAGTGGCGCCCATACAATTTTTTTGGTCAAAAAATGAAAATTCGAATTTTCTCAAAAACAAACCGATAGATTTTTTTTTAATTTTCTATAAAATTTTATTTTTTAAGTTGGCTTCTTTTAATAAGAAAAACATATTTTTGTATTGCTCCGGAAAGGTACCGCTCATAGAACCGTTATTTTGTTTTTTTTTTTTTTTTTTTCTCAGCAACTTATGAACCGATTTCAATAATTTTTTTTTGAACGAGCTCTTATATTGCCTTAACAATATTTGATTATCACATTTTTTTTGTTTGGATTTTTAAAAAATATTGATTTTTACGAAATTCAAATGTAGAGCGTATATTTACAATCACTAAACAACTGCATGCCAAAAAAATATAAAAAAAAAACCGCTCTAACGATTTTCGGAAAAAAAAATAAAAAACCAAGGGTTTCTTGATTTATAAAATGGCATTTAAAATTTTGAAGACACTTATTTTTCAAATAAAATTTTTAATCTTAAAATAAAAAAATTAATCATGGTTTTTTAATATAAAATAGTAAGTTTTTAATTGTTAAAATTTTGTTATAAGAAATGTTTTGTACTAACGATGTATTAAAATTGTATATGTAGCTAAATAAATCCCCTGAAGAAGCTGGAAAACAACTGGCGAAACGTAGGGTAAAACCAAGATGGATTAGTTTTATTTTATTATTAATCGCATCCAACTGATTGATCATCAAAGCCCAAGAAACAAACAAATTTATCACAAATTAAACATATGATCAAATTCCCATTATCTTAAAATAGTTTTTTATTTATTATTTTAACTGTATTAAATGTAACCCCCTCCCAACTCACCAGATCAAATCCTGTGCATGAGCCCGAAAGAGCGCATTATTTTGACAAAATTTTAATAACATTCCTATCCTTTATCCAAATTAATGCATTTGGTACATATTTGTGTATTTTTATAACTTTAACTATTGTAAATACCAACGATGGCCGTGTAGCGCCACTGCATCGGAATAACAAATATGATATATTTAATCAACAATCTATTTTAAAGTGTCTATCAAGAAATATTATCTTGGTACCTTTGTATATATGATTTTAAAATATTATTCTTTAAGAATAAGGTTGTTTCACACATATTTTACTTGCCTTCAACAATATAAAAGAATAAATACTTAGTACAAGTTAAAGAAACGGGTCAGAAAGAGTATACGTATGCTTGTTTTTTTTTTAACTTTAACGAAAAAAATAAACTGAACGTAATAACTCCATGTTTGCGCTGAAAACTTGTAGGAAAGAAGCAATGTTATTTGATTGTAGTAAGTACCTTCTACCTACCAATAACATTCCTTCATTATCATCATAAACATGTCATTATCTATCTATTTCTTTATTCGTTTTAGACACCTACCTAACTACACAACCAATAGGCGATCACTTTACAATTTAAACATACATGTTCTTCCTCTTTCTTATCTTCAGATAATTTATTTTCCATCCTGGTTCTTCTAATATGAAAAAAAAATAAAGCTATCCTAAGGAAAACGCTTTGAACGAACTAGTTGAATAAACAAACAATTGTTTTTGTTAAGTATGCTTACAAGTATTTTTCATTTCCGGGATGAGTTGTCCTCGGATGAGTTGTGTCTTGGGATGAATCGCGCCTTTGTATATACAAAGGAAATACCTGGAAACTAGCTTACCGACAAAAAGTGGTGTGTATTCGATAAATTACACAAACCATTTCATATTTTTATTATAATAAAAAGTTAAGTTTTCTCAACAAATTATAAATTAATATTCAATAAAATACAATTCGCATAGTCTACGGAAAATTCTCTTTGTTTTGACACCTTATTTGTCAAAATTAGTTCCGTATGAGAGCCGAAAAAGGGAGACGACATCGACATGCTAACGAAATAATATATGATGATGATTCGTCCAGACTAAATTTCTATTTTCGTCAAAAAAAATTCCCTCCGCCATAAGCGCACTATTTGCTTTTGCACCCGAACGAAACTTACCCCACATCAACACTGTCTTAATTCTTTGATTAGTATTAAATTTTCTCAATTTTTTTGTTTTAACTTGCCTTCTTTTAGTTAAAAAATATATTTTTGTATTGCTCCGGAAGGGTACCGCTCATAGAACCGTAATTTTGTTTTTATAATTCTCAGGAACTAATGAACCGATTTTAATATTTGTTGATCAAAAGTGTATATATTCGTTTGGATTTTTGAAAAAATATTGAATTTTTTTTTCAAAATCCGATATCTCGAAAAAAGGGTCTGCATTTTTTTACGAAATTCAAATCTAAAACGTATATTTACAATCACTAAACAACTGCATAACAAATATATTTTTAAGAAAAAATGGAAAATTTGTATACATACAAAAATTAATTTAAATAACACCTGTCTAACGATTTTCAAACAAGAAAATTGAAAAATGGAGGTTTTTTTGACAGATCAAATGGCATTTATATCTTTGAAGACAAACTTATTTTACAGGTATATTTTTAAATCTTATATATGTAGGTACTTTTTTAAACAGACTCTTTGGATACAGGAACAAGTTCCTGCGACCCAGTCGTGCATTTTATTTTTTAACCCAGGTTATTCTTAACTCAGGTAAATTTGTATTTTTTAAACTAGGTTATTTTATAACCCAGCTTTTAGTTTCTGTAATTTGTAAATGTAACAGTTATTTTTTTTAACAAACACTGTTTTTTAACCGAGGCGAGGTGATTTTTTAACCCATGTTATTTTTAACTCAGTATATTTTACAATCTACATACTTTCTTTTTTAACCAGCTTGTGTTTTTACCCAGGTCATTTGTTACCCATATAATCACTCATATTAACCCCGGATACTTTATGACCAAGGGTTTTCATAGCTTATTTTGAAACCCAAGTTATTTTTTAATCCAGGTTATTTTATATTCCAGACTATTATTTAACCTAGTAGTGGGCTACAGAAAATTGTTTTTCTTTTGACACCTTTGTTAAAATTGGTTCAGTGTAAGAGCCTTACTTACTTACACCATTAAAATTAAAATTTTTACATTTTTCAAGGGATGTAGCTAGAATATGTGACTTAATTAAGGTAATTATTTTTGTCCATTTGCATGACATTTACTAACATTTTTACAAAACTTTTTTCTTCTTTCTCAATTTAAATGTCTTCAAGATGTTTTTCAGTGCAGTGTTTCCAAATTAATCCCAAATTAAAAAGTCAACATTTTTTTTAACCAAACGAGACTTTCTTTGCGAGTTGTCAAGTTGAACAGCTAAATTGTAAATCTCCATAAATTAAGTGCAGTGTATTTCACATATCGTTTGTGTACTCATACAATTCTTAAATGAATAGTTTCACAACACCAATAATTTTGCTTTTTTATAACTTGTAAGCTTTACTTAAATAAAAAAAGAAACAATTAAACTCAAAGATAAGAAATGTTTCTATTATTATGGCTATAGCTGTATGTATTACAGCTACAGGATAAATCGATAGTTTACTTTTTTGACTAAAATTTTCCATATTTTGATCAGTTAACACTTTTTATTCCACCACCAATTAAATTATAGTTTAAATCTTAAAAGTTGTTTAGAGGTTTATAAAACTTAAACTTTTTAAACCTCTACCTATTTTTTTTTTTTTTTAAACAAAAAGAAATCCACTATTTTGGGACACACCATACAAAAACGTGCGTCGTGTGCAAAAAAAAAATAAAACAATTGAATTTCGTTAACTATCTATACCCATGCTGATTGTTAATAGATTTACATATATAC
The DNA here is from genome assembly GCA_951509635.1 of Eupeodes luniger. Lineage (NCBI taxonomy): Eukaryota > Metazoa > Arthropoda > Insecta > Diptera > Syrphidae > Eupeodes > Eupeodes luniger. Next base: position 38,311,194 of record OX608074.1, read on the forward strand.
TGATTGTTAATAAATGGACACAAAAACAAACTTTATTTGAATGTGAAATTTTTGAAAATGAAAGTGCCATTAAACTTCTCATCTATAAAAATTTGTATGTGGAACAAATTGTGGGTATTATAATCCACAAAACAACAAAATTGGAACAACTATGCTGTAGTTTGGTCACGTTTCAATTTGCAAAATGAAATTTTATTTTACGTACATAATTCTTATTCTTCAAATCATCCAGAGCCAGGTGACAAAATGATATATTTGAACAAAAATTATGTACATACATATATTTGTTTGTATTTACATTTAAACAAACGTAATTATTATTGAAGTCTTGTTTTGGACATTCATATGACTACACTTTGAAATAAAAGTGTTTTCAAGTAAAAGTTTTCTTTTCGAATGAAAAAATAAAGTTTCTAATTATTGAATCATAAATTTTATTAAGTTTCATAGTCTTATAAAATATGTTATGATTCTTACCTTTTCTCTATTCACATATTCTTAATTAAAAACGATGACATACATTTACTATCCTTTTAACGTTACTTAAAATTAGGTTTTTCAAGGTTACGAATTACGAACTTGGTTCATTTTGAATTTTGAACTCTCTCGTGGCTTTTGGTAGCACGTTTTTGGTCTAAGGATCGATTCTCGACAAACCCACAGGTGCAGGTACAAGTATTCAAAATAGCATTTTCAATTATAGTAGTCTCAGTTTTTCTTGCCTTTTATAAAATTAGAAGAAAATTAGTATGCAAACACTTGCCAAAAAATGTCCACTATTAGTTCCACTCTAATTATCAGAAAGAACTCATCCCAAAAAGTACGAAATACCGGGAAACTAACTTACCGAATGAAATGGTTTGTGTATTGAATAATTTCGTTGAAATACACAAACTATTTCTTTTGATTTATGGTTTTTCCGGTATTTCATATTACAAATTATAAATGTACAATTTGATAATACAATTGTGTTACTTTTGACACCTTATTTGTTAAAATTGATTTAGTGTGAAAGTCGGAAAAGGGAGACTTACCAACAAAATAATATACACATTCTGATGATGGTTTTTTAAAGTAAAATAATAACAGGCATATTTACTTATATTTAATACTAGCGGCCCGTCCCGGCTTCGCACGGGTAGACATAAATAGGTACAGATATTTAAGTTATAAGCATGCCAATTAAAACGACCAGTAGTAGTAGTAGTGAATTTTATTGTTCTTTTTTTTTTTTTCTTTCTTAAACATATTACATATTTCACAATAGTGCAATTGGCTTTGTGCCGTCAGCCGAAAAGAGAGTTTTTTTTTTTTTTTTTTTTTTTTTTCTTGAAAATTTGATAATATATCTAATTTAAAAAAAGTTTTTTATTAAAAGTATTCGTTTATTATTTGTTGTCTGTACTTGAGTGCCGTTTTGACGTAATTGTAGAGCAGGTTCCAGTTTTCTCCGTTAAGCATTTCCATAAGTTCATTCGTTTGTAGCATAGATTTCCCCCAGACCTGTATTCTAATTGTTTTCAGCACTGGGCATATTGCGATGAAATGTTGTGTGTCTTCTATTTGTCTGAGGTTGCATAGCGTGCATGTTGGATCAGAGTCAGTTATGTATGGTTTATAATTTAAAGGCAGGAGTTCACTTCTGGTCTTACAGATTGTTGATATCTTATCTACACTTAGATCGTCATGGAAGTAATTTTTAGGTCCTAGGTCATGTTGGAGATGCTTATACGTCAATCTCATTTGGCTGTCTTGGATTTGGTCGCGGAAGCTTGCAAATTGGGCGGAGTCAACTTTTGAAATAAGTTCCTATATTAACCACTGTCCATTTGTTTCTTCAATGACATTGTGTTCTCTGCAAAGCTTAGTCTTTTCGTAGAAGCATTGTTTGTTGCAGTTTTGCAGATGCGAAGCAATTATAAATGTGAGGCGATGTGCCGGTTGGTTCATCACCTTCTTCATGTAGTCCAGATGGAGTTTTAGGGTATATGTGAACATTGTAGGTAGTCCGGTTTCTGTGTGCAGTATATAGTTAGGTGTGTTAACTGGAAGCCTGAACATTTTTTTGATAAAGTATCTTTGGAGTTTTTCTACTTCTTCGAATTGCCATATTCCCCATACTTGAGCTGCATAACACATGATTGCACGGACAACTGCTTCGAATATTCTAAATTTGGCACTTGCCACAATATTATCCTTTTTGAAAATTTTACTCCAGGTGCAGTTAATTGCTCTTTTTGCCTTCTTCAACTTTCCTTCCAAGTGAGACTTGAAAGAAATTCGAGGGGTTAGCAGGACGCCCAGATACTTATACTCTTTGACTTTCTCCAATTCTTCATGTCCCCAGTACCATTTCTCCTTACTCGCATACCGTCCGGTTCCATTATGGAAAATCAAGATTTTTGATTTACTAGTGTTTAATTTTAAGTTCCATGAGTCACAATAAGACTGGAGTTTGTTAATCATTAGTTGCAATGTTTTTGTATTATCAGCTAATATGACTAAATCATCTACGTACATCAGATCTTTGATCTTGGTTTCCGCGTAAGGTATACCTCCTGGTAGGTGTACGCTAAGGTCATCCAGAAAGAGAGAAAAAAGAAGTGGACTAAGGAGACAACCTTGTTTAACTCCTGTTTCTGTATGAAACCATTCTGATAGTATATTACCATCCCAGACAGCTGAACGATTTTCGTGGTAAAGCTGTTTCAGTATTTTAAGCATCTTTGTAGATAGTCCTAGATTTGAGAGTTTGAAGAATAATGCTTTTCTATCAATGGTGTCGAACGCAGCTTTGAAGTCTACAGAGAAGACATAAAGTTTTTTTCCGTTTTCTAGATATGATCGTGCAATGCTTGTCAGGATGAAAATATTGTCTACTGTGGAGTAACCCTTTCGGAATCCGGCTTGGTATTCGCTTAATAGGTTATTTTCATCTACCCACCTGGTGAGTCTTTCCAATAAAACTCCTGTAAAGATCTTCGTAATTGCATTAAGGAAAGATATACCTCGGTAGTTGCTTGGGTCCGTTGGATTTCCTTTCTTCAGTATAGGGAATATGATGTTCTTCCTGAAGCTTTTTGGCACTTCACCGCAGTCGTAAATCCAGTTGAAAGTTTTTGTTAGCTCTTCCCGAAAGGAGTTCGTTGCATTTTTGAAGAATTCGTAAGGAATCCGGTCCTCTCCTGGTGCTTTATTTTCGGTACAGCGATCAATGAATTAAAACGACCATGAATCACTAAATTAGAAAAAAATTGTATGCTTATCTTAAAGCCTCCCTGTACAATACGTTGGCTGTGGTATTCGTAGGGGGCAACAAAACGTATTGATTTTCAGGAGATCCTACTCGAGAAAGTGCCACATACAATTGCCCGTGGGAAAAGCACTCTTTCCTTAAGTCCATACCAACTATGGAAAAAGTTTGTCCCTGGGATTTATTTATTGTTAGGGCAAAGGATATTTTTAAAGGGAACTGTAACCTTTTAAAAGATATGGGCAAATCAGTTGGTATCATCGGGATCCGCGGAACATGTGCGAGCTGACCGGCCGCGGGACCCGTAATGATAGTTGCTACAATCACATTATCTCTTAATTCCTTGATCAATAGTCTTGTATTCTATAATATTGTCGAACATTTTTTTGTCCTATCATTAATACTCTTCGCAGCGTATGCGATGGAAGACATTTTATGGTTAATTTTTTTACGCCTTCGGTTGGTTTTAATAGGAATTTCTTAAGATTTCTATAATAATCAAGTACTTAATATAGCCTATGTTACTCAGTGATAATGTAGCTTTCTAATGAAAAACAGAATTATTAAAATCGGTCCAGTACTTTTTGAGTTTATTCGTTACATACAAAAATACAAATCTTTCCTCTTTATAATATTAGTGTAGACTAAATATAGCCTATGTTACTCAGTGATAATGTAGCTTTCTAATGAAAAACAGAATTATTAAAATCGGTCCAGTACTTTTTGAGTTTATTCGTTACATACAAAAATACAAATCTTTCCTCTTTATAATATTAGTGTAGATACACAATACACAAATTTTCCTTGACTTTTATTCTCATTCTGTAATCTGATGATTTTTCTCAACGCTAGCTACATTGCAAAATTATTTAATTGGGTCTGTAAAATAAACCAAAAGATGTCTGATAATTCTATAAACGTAAAACGTAACAGATTGATAAGCTTATATGTAAATATAAAGTTCATAAGAAGTTACTCGTGCTGATTTTTATTTTCAATTAATTTTTTTTTCTTCAAATAAAATTGCACGATCATGTTAGTGTGTAATATAAATTTATAATGAAGGTATAAATGTAAACTTTGGTAGATTAAATTATAAAATAAGTAGGTAAATAATATAAGTAAAACAAATAATCAAATATAGAAGTTTTAATATTTGTTGCAATTTTTGTTTGCTCATGCAACTAAGTCGAATCAAAATGTTTGCTTATTTAAGACCATTCAATTTAAATAACAAAACGAAGACTTAATATTTATTTTAAGATTCTAACATTTCTATTGTAAATATTCAAACAATAAATCTAGATGGATTTTCATTTTCAACAGCCCACTTTTTGGCTAGCTGTCACTTTTGAGGGTGTCATGTTTTAGAAATTTTACGCCGTTACTAAAAATGGATCTGTTCACGCTTAAACAACGCATTGAAACTGTCAAAATTGACTACAAAAATGGAGACCATTTTTTCAGTCACAGTTCATAATTTTGCAAGAAAAGTTTACTTGACCGTGTTACCTAAATATACCTAGACTTATACCTAAAATAATTCGAAGAAAACTTAACGAAAAAATCGATTGCATCGGCCGGGAATCGAACCCGGGCCGCCCGCGTGGCAGGCGAGCATTCTACCACTGAACCACCGATGCTTATAAAATTTAAAATGCATTTTTTTCATTTTTTAAATCTTTTTTTTATAACTTTATATACCTACAGTCCTACACTACACTCATTCAATCCTGATTTGTTGGCTTACAATTAAACAAGTATGAAACCTAAAATTTATTTAAATACCTTTGCATTAAGTCAGAAAATTAGTTCGTTATTCTGTGATTTCTGAGAATTGTCTCAGTTAGCTTGGGCGAATGGACTAAATATGTATAAACAAAATTCTCCACAAGATGTCAAATAAGCTTTATATTTTTGCCTCCCTATTTGAATTCTGCGATAGATAACAATTTATAAATCGACTCATAAAAATGCTATTCTCAGAATTTTGAAATCAAAAACGATACATTCTTAGAAAAATAAACTGACCGAACTAGAAATTCAAACGACATATTCGTGATTGAAATGTGGTGAAGGTAAGAAATATAAATGAAATGAAAGCATTCAGCAATTTTTTTGTATGTATGCAAGTGTTTTATTAAGTAAGTTTTACTAGGTACATAACTTTAATCTAATAGATTTATTTTACAGAAATCAAACTATAGCTACGGATCATCTTTTAACACATAATAACAACAACAATTTGTGATCCTGGTTTCTATCTGGGTCAATTTCAGAAAATAGTTTTCTTTATGACGGGAATGGTAAGGTAGTTTGAACTGTATTTGAAAGAAAGGAGACAACACATTTTTGGAAAGTATGCAAAGATAAGAAAAAAGGAGATGGATGTAGGTAGGAAAGTTTATGTTTGGATCTACATCGTCTTATTTTCGTAGTATGATCTATATGGGTCGTTGGCGATAGTAAAACGCGGCTTATTTTTACCTGTATAGATTGTACGGTTTTGAATCCAGATTGTCTTTTTTACCATTACGTCACTATTTACAGAAAACAGATTTTGAAGTCTTTCAAAATCGCGACGATGATGTTACAATAAAATAGGTTTTCTGAATAAAAGGTTAATTTTTATGTTAAACAAAAGGATTTTTAGGGGAAATCAACGGATGTTTTTAGAGTAGAAGAAGATGCAGTGAATCTAAAATTAAACTTTTAACTGAAAAAAGAATTCTCATGGAAAAAGAATTCAATTCACTTTTGATGCCTTGGACTAAAAACAAATTATTCCGCGGTGGCCATTTGTGATTTTTGTCTGACGTTATGAAAATTCAGTGACTACTGAAAATTGTACTTAATCAGGCATATACAGACGTTTTGCAGATATGGTGTGTTCATTAATGCAACAAAGAAGAAAGACGATTGTACTCATGTAGGTTTTCGACTTTAAAAACACCCCTTATCTTTCGCAAAGTCGCAAAGACGATGGGTAAATTCACAAACGTCAAATTTTTTGGTAGTGATTAGGCATCACTACTTTTTTGCAATGCTGATCGTTGTTCAGCTGATTACGATGCGATGCTGATTGACAAAAAGTTATACGTTTAAAAACAACTTTTGCTTTATGATGGATGTGATACTAATAAAAACACATTTTATCTCCTCTAGAATTTTTCTCCAAAATACTGGCTTTGATTTTCTGCCGGCAATAAATTTAGCTTCATATTTTAATCTGGTTTCTATTAATAGTTTAATTTGTGCGCTGGTAAAATATTCACTGAAATTCATCTAATTAATTAATTTATAAACAATTTAGAATTTGATTAAATACTTTTCATTGTCTTTTTCGCAATTTTTGTTCCAAATCGCGTCGGCATGAAACAACTTATCAAGAAAATTGTTGATGTTTTTTTGTTTATGTTTGCGCATCAGTTTATCGAACTTTGCAATAATGAACAATTGACATTTTAAGTGATGCCAATTATTTGCGTTTATGAACGTGCTACAAGGATGATCGCAAATCATCTGTGCAGTGATGGGTTGAATTGAATTGAATTCTTTATTGAGACTTAAAAATCGTTTACAAAGGTGTTTACTTATCTATATCTTATGTTAACTGCGGCTATATCGTATTGTCTGCTTTGAAATTACTAAAATGAAAAGCCTCGTGGCTGACTTTTATATACATGTAGTTGGACTACTCTTGCTCATGAGAGTGTTTTACATTTACTTTTGTTATGACTGGAAACGTCAAATTAATAACATATATGTATACATATATACAATACTAATACTAACTTAAAATTAAATAACAAAACTAACGAACGCCAGTATTTGAAGGTCTCTTTCTCTTTTTATAAGTTTTGGAGCGAGAACGCTCTAATAATTAAAATCTCTGAAGGTAAAAAAATTACATTTTGTTTAAAAGTGAGTGAGATGGTTATATTATTTGAAAAAATATATATACAAATTGGAATCTTTTATATTAGGTTTAAGAAGTCGATGTGTACATAGTACAATCAAATTAAATACATACATAAAGTAGATATGTACATATACTTTAAGGATAGTGTAACATTAAGTCTTGTTTTTAAGTTTCTTTTTTTTTTATTCACAGTATTTGTACCATAGTATTATCACATTTTAGAAATAGAATTTTAACTTAAGGCGTTAAAATATAAATACTAGGCATAGATGAAAATTTAATACTAATTATATAAATTACTGATAGAATAAGATATAGATCAGGTAAGCACTGCCAACCCATAATATGATATAACATTGACATTTTGGATTTGAATTTAAATGTTTTGTTTTATAACAATAAAGTGAACAGAATGCTTTTTTTTCTTTTTAATTCTTTGTTTGTAATCTTTTTATTTTTAACTTTTTAATTTATATTAGATAAGAGGAAATAATTTAGCCAAGGTTTTGGCCTGAAGTGACCTCAGTGTAGAACATGGGGGGAGATGTAGCTGAGGAATTCAGAACAAGCGAGCGAACTCCTAGAGGAGACAAGTAACTGGTGTTGTCCCGTGTGAACCCCATCTGTGAATCAATGACATGTTTAATTAAGTCATTTTCCGAAAATTATAAATTAGAGATACATTTTTCCAGGTGTAACAGATTGTATCTCAACGCAGCGGAATGATGTTGGTGGAGTTGTAAATGAAGGCATTGGAGTAACGTTTGGTGCGTAAAAGATGTTGATCACATTCAAATGCTTTTCAAGAATCCGCAAAGTGGAAAGAGGACTCTCGTGACATGAGTATGCAATTGTGTCGTCGGCGTATAGGAGACCAGTGGAAGTGAGGTTGTTTTCTGAGAATTGGTGGGGGAAGTCGTGAAGAAATATGTTATACAGGTGAGGCCCCAAGATGGAACTTTGTGGGACACCGCTTTTGCATTCGCAGATATTACCTTTAGAACCTTGTAATTGTATATAAAAAAATCTATCAGAAAGGAAGCTTTTTCTATGTCAAGGGAGCAAGCTGTAGTACATTTTCTTTCCCTGAGATTAAGGACAATATCGTTTTGGAACTTCAATAGCGCATGGAGGGTGGAGTGCTCTCTTCGGAAACCGATTTGAAAGTCTGGAATTGGTTCAATTGGGTTTTCGGTTGGTGAGTTTAAATTATCTAGGATTAATCTTTCTAGAATTTTATCCCTGTTTGAAAGCAAGGAAATAGATCTAAAATTGTTTATGTCACTAACGTTTGGCTTTTTTTTGGATAGGCAAAAGTCTGGCAACTTTCCGTGTCTTTGGAAAGTAAGCATTCACCCCTATTACCGATGTCGTAAACGACAGCAAAATATACGACACGACACAATCTGCATTCCATAAGTCGTTTTCAACTTTTGTCACTCGTTTTGTTGTCGTGTGTAAACGTCAAGTGTGTTGAACGCTTTAATTCAGCATTCTGTAAGACGAAAGGAAACGACGACAATGAAAAAAACGACGGTATTTCTCGTTTGAAAATTTGCTCACGACGAAGAAATGGAAGTTCGCAAAACTGTACGTTTCCTTGTTAAATAATTTATTTTATAGAATAAAAAATAAATATTTTTGCACATTTTCAGTTAAAATTAACAAAGCAAAACCAATTCGAGGCGCTTGTCCAGCTGATGGAAAGCAACGAGCAGTTGGCTAGGGGATTTTTGAAATGTATGAACAAAGCCGATTTTAAAAAAGAATGGAATGTAATAGCATGATAAACTCAACAGCAAAGGTCCTCCAATAAGAGATGGTGATAGTTGGCAAAAGGTTTGAATCAGTTTATTCTATTTACATTAACACATTTTTAATATTTGCTTTTTCAGGTTTGGGCGGACTTTGAATTTAAAGTAAAAAAAATTGTTCAGAACAACAAAAAAAGAAGTGAAAGGAAATGGAGGAGGGCCAAACCAATTGCACATCCTATCTGCGCTTCAGAATGCTGTTGCAAATCTACTTAAATATAAGCAGATGGTTAAGCCCGAGTGGAAATACAATTGGTGTATCGCAGCTCCCAACCACTTCAACGTCTTCATCATCCGGACATACATAAGTGAAAGCAAATTCAGGCTACAAATCATAGAGGAAATATATTATCTAGAGTCCCGACTTAATGGGTTTGCTCTCTTTCGGCCTACAAACTAAATTGAGCGAATTTTGCCCATTAGCATAAGCATGTGTTAGTTGTCCCGTGCATTTCTTATGGGAAAATGCAGATTCTATGTAGTTGTTACGGGCTTTTAAGAGAGTTACCTCAAATAAAATTTGAGGGTGTTTCAGGCAAGACGGGTACCAGTCGGGACTCTAGATAATATATTTCCTCTATGCTACAAATGCAGATGCCGCGCTTCACTGTCCTATTTGTACAATTAAGTGTGCCTTTGCAATATTTCGCTCTCTACCTTCTTCATCATTGTCACTATCGCTGCTTGTGTTGTAATACATTTCAACACTTATAATTTTAATAATTTATTTATTTGGTAATAATTTAATAAAAACACATTTGAATATCGAGTAATGAAATGATTTAGAATTTGATTTCAGTTTGACAGATCTCTGATACATTTTCATCGTTTAAAAATCTGCTACAAAATAATCGCGTCGAAAAAGTTATAGAATGCCACTTTAAGCCTAGTACGCTGCTGATGCGAAACGAAATTTGTCGGTGGTCTCCAAGTGCAGAGCGAAATGAAAACGAAAACCACAGCGGAAAAATATTTGTGGAGAGTTCTGTCTGGAAGTTGAATTTCACTGCTTGTCTTCATCACTTGTTGCACATCACCAATAACATCCTGAGTTTCCGATTCAGAAATGCAATGTTGGAACACATTAGACAAATCCATTTTATTTTAAATTTTAAATCAAATATAAATCAAAGTCAAAACACCGAAAGTCACGAGTAAACAATTTTTTTTTTCAATAAAAAAATTAAACGTCAAAATTTCGCAAGCAATTAATGTGCTTGGCAATTAAATTGAGAACGAGAAGAGTGGAGAATTGAACTAAGAAATCTATTACAGCTCTCCACTAAAAGGTCACATTTCGTCGTTCAGCAGCGTACTGAAAAACGAAAAGCACAGCGAAATTTTTCGTTTATGATTTCGTCATGTCATTTTTGTATGGGAAATTTCGTTTCGCATCAGCAGCGTACTAGGCTTAAAAAACGACACGACAAAGAATACGAGAGTCGTCGAAAAAACGAGACGACATCGATAATAGGCATGATTGTTTATGCAATTATTAAATACTAGCCGACCCGTGCTCGCGTTGCTTCGCAAATTGTAACCACGAACATTTTTTGAATATTAGTATTAGCATATGAAAAAATTTCTCTATGGGACTGAGCATATTTTCTACAATAATATTCATTTTAGTTTATATGTATATAAAAAAAAAAAAGTTTGTTCATGTTTGTGCATATTATAAATCTTTTTTTTATTTAAAGCCTCCGGATTTACAATATTTGCAGTTATATTACTGCGAGGAAGAAGTATGTATTGGTTGCTGACCATGAGAGAGAACTTTTTTTATTTTTAAATTGGAAGAATTATAATCTATTCACTTCTCGAACCAGAAAAATAAAAAAGATCTAATTTTTCTTTAGATAAATCGGCATTTCTTGTGCACGGCACTGTAGTTAATTAAATGTCCATAGTAACTTAAAAAAAGAGCCCACACCCCACACTGCTCAGCGATGTGACGATAATATTAGAGAAACCAAAAAGAGGCTGGGATGCGACCCACACTGATAACTTCCTATCCCGTCTGTCGATTTGTCTTGCTTAAAATTTTGTCTATATGTATCAATTTCTACCAAATTTGTTTTAGATATTATTTTTTTTTATGAAAAAACGGACTGTTGCCATTTTATAAAAAAAATTACTGAAAATCGAAAACAATATTTTCTGTGAAATAAAATAAGTTTGAAGCCAATATTTTTAATTTTTGAAAAGATATTGCGTCGAAAGTAAATGTTTACCAAGTTTTAGTATTGTTTTTTTTTGTTTTTTATTTTTTGTAAAAAAACTGTCAATTCGATTTTTTTCAAAATTTTACCGAATGTTAAAAACAATATTTCTTATTAGATAAAATTAGTTTGAAGCCATTATCTCAAATTTTTGAAAAGATATGTGAGGCGAAATCAATTTTTACCAGCTTTTGTTAAATTTTTTTTAGGTTTTTAATTTTTTGTAAAAAACCTGTCAATTTGATTTTTATCAAAATTTTACAGAATGTTGACAACAATATTTTTTGAAAGATAAAAGTAGTTTTAAGCCAATATCTCAAGTTTTTGAAAAGATATTTGAGTCGAAATTCAATTTTTACCAACTTTGAGTTATATTTTTTTCTAGGTTTATATTTTTTATAAAAAAACTGTCAATTCGATTTTTCTCAAAATTTTACCAGATGTCAAAAACATTATTTTTCGTTGCAAAAAATTATTTTGGTGATGAAATCATATTTCAGTCGTAAAATTTTCGAGGTGACAAATTTTTTTTTCAGTTTTTTTGATTTATAAAAAAAAGCGTTAATTGGATTTTTTCAAAAAATATACTTGTTTTGTATCACGTTATAATATATAATACAAAATTTAATTCAAGTCTCTAGCGTCATTGGTTCATGAGATATTTAGGGTTAACCAAAATTTGCACCTTTTTTTTAAGCTGCTATGGTAAAAAAACCACCCACGCAATTTTCTTGAGAGCCCTTGCTGCATCTTTCTGCCTTATTATCTGTATAACAAAATTTATTTGAAGTCGATACCTCTTCTGGTTCTTGAGCTATGGACGACGAAAAAAACGTCGCGAACGTACGGTTATACGGACGTACGGACATACGGACGTACGAACGTACGTATACACGCCATTACAATAACTTCCTATGGGAAGTTAAAAAAGAGCCCACACTCACTGCTCAACGATGCATGTGACGCTGACGATTGACGATAGAATTAGAGAAACAAAAAAATAATGTGTGTGTGTAGGTTAGTTGATGAACTATACAAAATACAATACAGAAAAATTGAATATGTATGTAGGTAGGTAGGTAAGAGAAAAAACGTAACTATTAAATGGAACACATTTACACATATTGAGAGAGAAAGAGCATGGGAAGAAAAGAAAATTAAAAATGTTGGAATGATAATGAAATGAAACAAAGCAGCGACCTCGCGATTGTGATGGAATCTAATTTCCTGGATAAAATAAATTCAAAAAGTTTATAATTTTATAATTTGTTTTTATTTATTTCTCAGAGTGTATGTTTAACTTAGAAGTGATTTTAGGCTTAAAATTTGCGCAACAATATTGACTTTATGAAGCAATGCTAATATTTGTCGATTATTGCATAGGTTTTAAGATATGAGTGGTTATATAAGTCAACTAATGAAAAAAAATGGACAAAAAATGTAAAATTAATAATATTTAAGTTTGACAAATAATTAATGAAAAAAAGTTAAAGCCATAAAGACTCTCATAATAATATAGAAAATAATAAAATATATTTCAAATAAATCGGTTGACTACTTTCTGAGATCATGCGTTACAAACTTTAAAATGGTTTCGCTTTTATATAATAAAAGTATAGATGATAGTTAAAATTTTGATGCATGTTTCGGAAAGTTTTGTCGGGGCCGGTGGACTTCTTAGGCTTTAAGTGTTTTATGATGCTTTTGACATTTTCAAAGTTGGTGAACATGGTGTTCGCTGTTGACCTAAGTGAGAAATTATCTGAATCAAAAAGAAAGATATGTTGAGGAATGTTTTGAGGGATGGAGCTAACAGCATCTATGGCCTTTTGTGTGATGGAGGGGTTGTAGAGAGGTACTTTCTCTTCGTAAACCCTTTTGAAATGTTCTTCAAAAGCCGATAACACGTTGGATTCGTTACAGAATGTTTGATCATTCACAGTCACTTTATTGCAGAAGAATTTCTTTTTGTTGCCCACAATTCTAAAGACTTCTTTAAAAGCCCACGGTCCCGTTGTAATTTTTGAAAGTCTAGTGCTTAGGGTTTTGTTCAGCCAAATGTTCAGCAGTGATGCGTTTGTTAATGTACACAAAAGTCTTAACGTGTTAGTAAACAATTGTGATCAAAAACACTCTAATAAAGATATAAATCCTGAGTAGCCATCTTGGTTTGCCTACAAGCTTAAGCGAACAGCTGATTCATAAAGTCATTTAAGTATGCGTGACATTTCTCCTGAAAATTGTGGCATTTCCCCTAAAAACTCAGGAATTAATTCTATGTATGCGTGAAAACAAGCCAATTTTTTTCGTTCAATTTCACATCTATGTATTCGTCGATATTACAAATACAACATAGCCAAATGGGTTTTGAAGGATGATACGCACGAAGGATTTATATCTTCATATAGTGTTTTTGATTGTGATCACTTTTTTCATAAATAAAACGGTCTGCAAACTTGTCTTGAAAAAATGTGATTGTTTTGTTCCTTGTAGCGCCACTTCTGTTGTGAAGTTCAATAATTTCGATCGAATTAGAAACGTACATATATCGTTTTATTTTGAGTAATGGCGTGATTTTTACTTATCAAATGTTGCCAAAATAGAGAGCGAGCTGTTCAAAAAATATGGTTTTTGCAGAAAGGAGGTTCATGTAGGCGAAGACAGATATGATTTTGATGACCGATGATAAATAATTTAATTTCAGAAACCATAGTCAAATTTTGTAGGCTAAAAGTGAACTACATACATATGTATGTATTTTTTTTTTTTTTCAAATTCATTTTTATTACTTCAATCTTAAACTTATCTTAAAGCTAGACAAAAATTCATAAAACTAGCCTAATTAACCATAACTTACAACTAACTTACTGGTCCCATACGGACACTTTAAGTTAAACAATAATACTTAATGCTAATGCCTTTCGGCCCTAAGATCTATTTTACTTCAATTTAATTTTATTTATTTTGTATTTATTAGAAAATTTGAAAAAAAAAAACTAATATCAATATCCTTTTTTATTTTTACTTAAAAAGTACTTAAAATAAGGTCCTTAATATAAAATTTAAAGCTAACTAAAACTACCTATTCTACCTATAAACTACTTAAAACTAGAACAACCACAGCAGCAAATCTAACGATCTAACGTTTTTTGTTTTTCATATTTTGTTGTCTTTTTTTTGTATTTTTTGTATTTTTAAAATAAAAACTAAAACTAAAACTAAACCATAAAACTATAAAACAAGTATGTAAGCCGGCCAAGGCTTTAAAAAACCCAATCCCGACTACCCACTATCAAGTGCCGATTGAAGCCACCAAAACTGGTTCTCCTGCTTCACCCTATCAGTTCGGTCCCGTTCGGACACAGCCCTACTGAACCGAAGGAGCTCTGCTCCGCCTTGTGCCATGACGTCCCGATTGTACAGGAGTCGCCTATCCACGGTTCGTCGTCTGACGTGGTAGATTAACGGAACTGCCAATCCATCCTGTATCAGACCGCATCTATCTAAAAAGAGGAATGCCTCTGGTGGAATGAAGCCGCTCAAGCGTGCACTTTCAAAATACTCGTCGTTCGGATAGAACGCCCCGAAAATTAAATTGTTGCTCGAAGACATAGCTCTTGCAATGTGACCTCGAACGAGTTTTATCACGAAATTGTCAATTCTGTTGATTCGAGCCCCATTGTATAGGACCTCGTTGGAATAGTAATGCACGTAAGAAGATTCGGCTGTTAGATATAAGCCGGTACAGCGTCGTAAACACTGCCGCTCGAACACCCGAAACTTCTCCATCTGGGAAGGGGCAACGTTGAACCACACAGGACAACCATAAACGATCATCGGCCGTATGAGGGCCATGTAGCAAATTACTTTAACTCTGGGGTCAAGCCGACTGCTAAAAAACAGCCGTTTCGTCAGAGCGAAGGCTCCTCTGGCCCTGGTCAGAGCAGCATTTATATGTCTGTCGAAATATAAATACTGATCTAACCAGATACCGAGGTACTTCACTACACTTTTGCTCGCTAATGGCTGCCCATGAAGATCAACGATGACCATCTTGCGCCAATTCTTGCACGTATCCCTCGTGGCCCCAGCCAACGGAGTCCGGAACAGAATTGTCTCCGACTTCTGGACATTTATTTTCAGTTTCCAGTCGTCGCAATATCGCTGAATCTTGTCGAAATCACGCTGCAAGAGAATTCTAATAACCTCAATCTTTCGGGCCGTTCTGTACGCAATAAGATCGTCGGCGTACGCAATTGCCTTTGTAAGACTACCTATCAGATCGCTGGTGTAAATGCTGAAGAGAATCGGCGAATTCACCGCTCCCTGTTGAAGACCATTTTTAATTAAGAATGTTGTGGTAGAAGTTACATTGCCACTTTTGACAACAAACTTTCTACCGTTAAGCATATCATATTCATAAAGTATAATACAACAATGGTTTGTTTATGCCAAGCCTGCTCAGTTTTAGGTAAAGATCCTCTAACCATACGGTGTCAAAGGCCTTTTCCAAATCAACCAGAACAGCACCTGTGCATTGTTGTTTTGTTTTATTCCATTGGATATCAGAAACGAGTTTAGACGCAGCATGAATTGTGTCATGACCCGCCTTGAACCCGAACTGTTTATCCGGAATTATTTTGTTGTCCGCAGCCCACTTAGTCAGAGCCCTATTATTGATCTTTTCGAAAACTTTGCTGATGCTCGGAAGAAGACTTATCGACCGAAGATTTGAAGTCTTGGAGTTGTCCTTTTCCTTTTTCGGGAGAGGACGAACCACAGCGGTCTTCCAATGCACTGGATAATATGCATTATTCAGTGCATTATTGAAGAGCGTGGTGTAAATGTCAACGTTGGATATACCATCGACACCTGCTGACTTTTTGTTTTTTATTGAGTTGAAGATGAGCTGAAGCTCAACCTTCGTCACTAAACAAGGGACCCATACATATGTATTCCTACTACCACATGTGAATCAACAAAATTGGTATTAACTTTTAAGTTTAAATGAGCGCTGGTGTCCTTGCCCTAGCTTTCAACCTTTAAACCATGAATTCGTTGGGTGGGTCAGAAATAAAAAAGAATTGCATCGGCCGGGAATCGAACCCGGGCCGCCCGCGTGGCAGGCGAGCATTCTACCACTGAACCACCGATGCTTGCGAAATTTAATACTCCCGCGCTAATCCAGTTTTTTTATGCATGAAGTCACGTTTTTGTTAATAACTCGAACTCAATTACAAATTCTTCGCAGTTCAACTACCACACAATGACAATCAACTGGCCTTGAAACCTGGCTGTTTTCAAAACAAAATAACGTAACCAATCAAGTTTTCAAATACAATTGACTCGATGGATTCCATTTTCTAAAACAAAAACACAAAGAACTCTCAAATCTCAATTTCGCCAACTTGGAGTTCGACGTCAAAACACAAATCAATAGAGAATATACCTATTATAAAAGTAAAACTATTAAACCAATATTTATATTTTTCATCTTCCAGCAATGATTTTATATTTATTTTTAAACATAACAACAATAAATAATACACCAATAGCAATTGTTAGCAATTGAACATTTATAACTTTAGAGTCAATGAGTGATCTCAACATTTCTTTAATTGATTGGTCTCGTTGTTCTCCGCCACAACAATTGTCCATAATATGTTGAAGTCAAATTTAATTAGGAGGTCCACAGCTAAAATCTTTGTTTATCGCGTTGTTTTTTATTGAATTTAGAGAAGTTATAAGGTTTCTTTGTGCAATTGATTGAACTCGAATACACTTTTTACTTTTAAAATAAATACAAAATTTTCTGAAGTTTATCAGCTGGTTAGCGATGACAAATAAAATTTGACATTTCAATGAAAGCATTCAATGTGCAAAACGTGCGTTGTTGGTGAGAAAACCAAAATATTAGCATACTTTTCGGAGAAACCAGCAAAATAGCACCGTTCATACATTAAATTAAAAGATGTGTTTAGTAACGTACACTTTTTTATTTTGTTCTACAGTTAACTTTAATAATAGATGCATATGTAATATTTTCTTTTTCTGAGATTCTTTTAATATTAAATTAAGACCAAAAGGCATTATTCATTTAAGTAAACTGAACTAGTTAAAGAAACATACAATGGGAGGTATTTCCCGTTTGCAAAAAGAAAGTTACAATTTTCGACGCTTCATTTATCATTTTTTGTACATACTTTATTTTAATTTTCAGGAACTTAAAGTATGTATGTCACATAGATTTCTCTACTCTGCAGAAAAACTTGGCAATACCAGTTTGATTCTGCAAAGATAAAATTATCTGGTTTTTCAGATTTATAAAGGTTTCAAACTAGTGCGTTTTATGAATTCTCCTAAAAGTAATTCTTATATTCCATTTGTCATTGATGGATACATTTGTTATGACATATACAATGTTATGTATGTTTAAAACCTTGATCAAAACAGTCAATTGTCAACAATTGCTGCTCAAATGCTGTTACACACTATATAAATTAGATTGTTTTTGGCAGAAGAGAGCGCTAGCGAGTAAAATAATTTCCCCTCCTGACAAATTCGACCCAAGAAATTGTTTTGGGCAGAAATTTTTCTGTCAAATTTTATATTGCGGTACATAAATAAGCGTCAACCCGCTCGGTTTGCTTCGCATTGATTGAATGACAGACAATTTTTGCCAAGAACCCGTTCCTTACTTACATATTTGGCAGTTCTCCTCTCTGAGAGAAATTTATCCCACTCTTCAAACTTTGACAGACCAACCATTTCTCCCCAAAAATCTTTGGAACAAACCTATTTTTAACTATAATTTTGTGCTAGTTTTTGTTAAAATAAGATAATGCGGCAACAAATTGGTTGGGTTCAATCACTATTCCGGGTAGTTGAATTCTAGTTACCTTATTGAACAAGTTGGATAGCTAAACTGAGTTAGCTGAAAAAAAATAAATTATTACCCGATCAGCAAAAAACATACAAGTTTGAAATCAATTTTCAGTTTGCTTCAAATTCTACCATATGGTGAATCAACTGTTCTGTCAGATATCCATATTCACCAGAAAATCTTGCAACTTAGTGTACGTCTCAACGAGTGTGGTAGATCTGTCAAATTCCCAGCTAATTTTGTTTTAATTGTATTAGTATTGGTGCAAAAAAAAATGCCGAAAAATCCAGATCTGCAAATTTGATCTTAAATCAAAGATAAATCAATTTATTTTGTCCCATGAAATTCAAAAACAGAGGAAATTTGTGTTTTGACAGATCTAGATTAAGAATTTTACCCATGGAAAACCCTATTACATTGCATGTAGAAAAATAATTTCTTCATATATGGAGAAAAACCATGATACAACTAATAAGATAGCGCATTGCGCATGTAAGGTTTTGGCTGTCAAACTATCGTGACGTCACCAGCACTCAATTAATTGAAGAGAGCTAGTATATTTGGCGCAATTTCAATCTATTTTTTGTTGTGAATGTTAACGGAAGTGAATTTAAAATATTTTTAAATCAATAAAGTTATTTAAAGTGATATTGTTCATAATTTATACAAAAAAAAAAAAACATTTACTAATAAACATGGGTGTTTGTTCTGTTTTTGACTGCAACAATAACGAAAGAAATAAGATAACGAAAGATTCCAGTTTTCATACATTTCCAAAAGGAAATTTAAATCTCTCGAAGCAGTGGGTCTTGTTCACTAAACGCAAGGATAAAATTAATGTTCAGACTGCAAGAATTTGTAGTCTCCACTTTTTCAAAGAAGATTTTATAAACAATACAAAGTATGAAATGGGTAAGTTAATACAAAAAAAGTAGTTCAGAATAAGAATCAGAAATATATTTATATCAACAGGATTCACACGGTATCGGATTTTGAAACCAGATGCAGTTCCTACGGTTTACCCAAATCAACTGTTTGTAGCGTCTGAGCCTGACACATCAAAGCGTTCGAAAATAATGGAGATGAAAAAACAAAAAGAAGTAGTAAGTGGGTTGCTGGAAGTTCCCATTGAGCTCGAGCATGAAAATGTGCCTGAACAGCAATGCAAAAACGATAGCTTGATGGGAAATATTTCACATTCACATCCACAATTAGAACAAGCTCAACTTGATGCGTTATATGAACAATTGTAAGTACCTTATAATATTTGTAAGCATTTATGATAGGAACAAAATCTTAATCGTACTATCCATGCATTCTGAAATTGTATAAAATAATTTGTTTTCATAAACTTATTAGAAGAACCTTACGCGAAGAAAATGAGCAACTCAAAACAGAGTTAAGGACTAAGACCAGGAGGATAAATAATCTCACAATCTAATAATCGATTCATCTTAACAATATTCGCTTTTTCAGAAAGGATTTTTGTCGTTGTCAAAGTCGACAATAGTAAGCCTATTGCTTCTGAGCCAGAAGAAAATCTCCCATTTGCTTACGATGGTTTGGACAACTTGGCTGGCTACATTTGCCATCGTTTTAAAAACACCATACCAAACCTGGAACAAATTGAACCAGACGAAAGCCCTTGGGTAAATCACTTGGACGAAGGAGGCTTGTCTAAAGCAAATCCCACAATGATGGCTCACTTTGCTGCATTACAAAATGTTTTTAATGCCGTAAATGGAGAAGGTGAAGGCATTTATATCTGTCCAAACTACATCCAGCATTTACTTGAAGTTGCCGAGAAAGCAAAGATCAAATGCGATGAGAAGATTATGAAGCTTTTCTTTCGTTGTTGCATGTACTTCCGAATGCGAAAACTAAACAGACAAATCATTGAAAGCAAACTGTCCAGAAAAAAAAAAATACAAACAAATTATTAATTAAATAAAAGGTTGAAAAACCACTGACTAAAAAAAACCATCATATCTTTTATTTAACCATTTATCACTATTTAAACAATCTTCCAGGTAATTCTATGGAGAAAAATGCATCCGAATGAAAATGAAAAAAAATACACCATACTCTTCATTTACTTCGATTTTTTATTAATTTCTTTCACTCAAACCCACAAATTTTCTTTAACTTACGAATAAACACAAATATTAACTATTTAAAACCATTTATCTAAATGAAAAATATTAGAAATATTAACATTTTATTATATAAAAAAAATATCCAAACAAATTAGTGCCATTGTTTTGTTTTGATTTCACATACTGAATAATAAACGTCAAACTCGTTGAGTGCTTGTGACGTAGATGCGCAGAACGAAACAAAAATAGAAACCGGAATGCGCTATCTGTTTTAGTTGTATCATGGAGAAAAACTGTAAGAAATATAATCTTTTGATTATTAACTAGGGTATCGTTTTTGACATTTGACGACTGCTCAATACTTAACAAATTTATTGAATTTTAAATTCACTTATATAGTATCATCTTGCAATGGCGGAAAACCTGAAGATACCAGGTCGTTTCTCTACAGAAATTAACTGACAAAATATAAATCTAAATTTGTTTCTGAAAGATAGCTAAGTTTTGTTTCTTTTGAAAGATGTCACATTGAACTGAGCAATGACTTTTCTGAGTCTATAAGGCTCACCATTACATTTTTGACATCGAATTCGAGAAATAAATTCTCTAGTGCCAGGTAGAAAGGGATTTACTCAGAAAAAGAAGATAATAACAGGGCCACCTGTATTTTTGTACCCTATTAAAAATTAAGTTTTGTTCAAGGACTTGACTTATTTAATGTATAAATGAAAATTGGAAACCTAACTCCAACAAAAATCTGAGAATTTAATTTCTTGACAAATTTTGGCAGTTCGTACACATCAGAGTTTAGTTGCCGATGCTATCTATGTAAATACATTTTCTCAGCGGGCGGCGATGGAAAATAATATTATTGTTTTAAGCCAATCGTGTAGTACCTATTGCTGTACCCAGTATTTACATTAAGGAAATTTACTGTCAGCGTAAATAATTTGTCCGTATATAAGTATAAAAAAGTTATGTACTAAAAAGTGAATTTAAATTCAAAATTAAATTTTTTATATAAGTATTGTTTTAAAAATTATTCATAAGTGTTATAATCAGATTTCTTATTTTTCGTAACACCCAAACTTACAAAAAAAAAAAACGATTTTGTTCAAATATTGAATAAGTTGCTTCTATCAAGCTCTTGTTTTATTTATTAATATAATTCGTTAATATTCTTCTTTTGTCCATTATAAAACGAAATAAGTAAAGGAAAACATTTAAAAAAAATAAATAATTTCCAATAGTTGAAAGCATTTCATACAAATATTTTGAAAAGAAAAATAGAGGACGCAACAGTCAACACTATGTGGCGACACTGACTGTGGCGACACTGTAGCGATGGTGGCACCTCTGCCTGCTCACGACGAAGTTAAAATCGGAATATTAACATTCAACTGATCCATTTCAAACGTTGAGAAATTCAAATTATTCTGGTGCTTTCTGCGACGCCTTTCATTCATTTGTTCATATTATTTTTACCTAAGTAATTAAAAACAACAATTTTAGTTAATTGAAATACTTTCTGTTTTTTTTTCTTTGGTTTCTCTTTTCTTAAAACATCTGTTTATAAAATTGCTGGTGTAAACGACATACACCATAACTAGTATCAAAAAATTGTTTATAACCTTTACCTTATCCGGTTCCACCACTGGGCAGTTCAACGTTTTTTTTTTTCAAAATTAATATCTATATGGTGCATTCTTATCAAAGATCCCTTAGTTAATTTTTCTTAGTACCTTGGAAAAGCTTCATTTCTTTATATTTGTTTACATACTTTACGTCTTATTATTATTATATTAACTTTATTCAATTTTGAAAATGCCAAATAAGTTGAATTTTGTTTGCATTTCGGGATTCCCCATTTTCTATTGTTTACATCACAATTTATTGGTGTATAAATTTAACCACCACACCAGCAAAACCCTTATCTACTATATTCATACCTTTTAAGCCATTCCAGATCGTTGTTATAACTACCTAATGATAGGTACATGTATACATACATTTTAATAAACTCATAATAAAATAAAAAGATTAGTTTTAATAGGAACTTATTCCAATTGGCAATATAATATCGTTATTTTGTTTCTTACATTTGTATAAAGATGCAAAATCATTTAAAATTTCTAAATCCATTTGGAAGAAGATTGTAGACAGAAGTGCATAGAACCTCATTTGGTGGATCTTCTGCTCTCGCAACATAAACAGGAAAGTCTTCAGCCGCAAATTCAATTAAAAATTGCCGGCAAACACCACACGGCGTCGTTAGAGCGTCTTTTTGATAGGCAACCACTGCACATGATTCGAACTCTTTGTATCCTTCACTTACTGCCTTCGAAATGGCTGTTCTCTCAGCGCAAGCGCCAGGTGTAAAAGCAGCATTTTCCACATTGCAACCACTAAAGACTTTTCCACATTTTGTGCGCAACGCAGCACCGACAGCAAAATTACTATACGGCACGTAGGCAAACTTTCTGGCAGAAATCGCAGTCTCAATTAATTCACAATCAGCTGGATCTGGAATGATTATGTTTAATAAACAAACAAAGAATTGTAATTATATTTGTTTTTGGTCATACCTAGTTCACTAAATTTCTTTATGCAATCAACATATTTGTGGCCTCCGTTATTCATTGTGTTTATATTTTTAAAAAATATGAATGTATACTTATAAAATTATTGGAATACAATTAACTTTTTTTGAGACAAAGAATTAAATTTAATTGAATTCAATCTTACAACATTGTTTTATTTGTTTTTCTAACAATAACAACAAGAGGAGTGCAGGAACACAATGTCACTTCGCGACGACGTTCTCAATCAAAATGAGCGTACCCTTACCCGTAGCCGTAGCTGTAGCCGTACACCACAAGATGCCTTCATGATATCTTACTTCATGTAGTGAGTGACTAATATAGTTTCTGGGCTTTGTTTCATATCTCAAAGAGTAACAAAAGCTAAAGCTGCTAAACTATAATCAAATCAGATAACAATGTGAAAAATATGAAGGGACTAGGAAGGGGAAAACAAATTCAATCAGAATCAGATTAAGTAGTAGATTAGATATAACCAGCTGTTCTGGCATGCGCTTTGGAATGTTTAGAGAGTAGGTATTATTGTTTTGTTTGTCTCTTGGAAGCAAATATATGTAGAGCTTTGTTATGGTCAGTCAATGGATATTTATAGAGAATATACAATCGTTGCTCAGTAAAAGTGGTTTCGAACTTTCGACTGAGTTCTGTAGTGTTGTTCTTTTCAAGGTTGTCGATATTGGCTAAAAACATTGATAGCGTACATAAATAAAATATCTTTGTATATTATTTTATCTTAGATTTTATATTTTGATATAACATATTTGTTTTTGGTTTATATTTAAAAACAACACTATAATGTAGACAAGAGCGGATGCAAAATTTTTATAAGAGAGGGGCATTGGAAAAATTATTTATTTTTAGTTTACGTGAACATATGTACATTCTAATTGAAAAAATAAATGACATCTTTGTGTCAGAAATTTCCATTAAATATTGTTTATTGTATTTGACATTTTTGATCATCATAAATTATTTAGGCAATATAAGAACTTCTTCAGAAAAAAATCATTTAAATCGCTTCATTAAAAAAAATAGGTGGTCCATCAGTCCATTGAGAACTAGTACCAGGGATGGATTAGTTCCTGAAAAATTTTAAACCAAAATAATAACAGTTTTATGGGAGGAGGAGGAGAAATTCGATTGTTGTCCAAAAAATTGTATGGTCATATGTCACAAGCAAGCACTTAACAATACATACAGAACGAATACCTCGCTAAGAATTGCGAATGCTCAATGAGTATTAATCAAAAAATATAAGTAAAGAAGGTATTTTTTTCTCATGCTGTAATTAATACCCTTGACATGTTTAAATTTGGTAACACTGCGCGAGCTTTAGGAATATTGGGAAGGATTAAAGCGGAAATACCGGTTCACAGTGGTCTTAAAGTTTTAAAAGCAAAGTTGGGTAATGCGATCCACATTCACGATATGCGGTTAAAAAAAGAATCTCTATACTTGACAGTGCGTCCGAAATTTAACTTAGTGGTTGAAATATCAATTGCTTACTTTCTCAAAACGATGTATGTAGATTTGTTCCACCATCAACTCACCGTTGGACCTTTTGCTACGAAATTAATTAATTTTATTTGAGTTAATTATTCTAGCAAAGAAGTTTTTCGTGAAAGAAGACAAATCGGACACAATTAAGAAGAAAAATGTAGAAAAAGCTCTGTATATTTTAGGTAATATCGGGTAAATTCACAAACGTCAAATTTGTTGGTAGTGATTAGGCATCACTGGTTTTTTGAGATGCTGATCGGTGCTCAGCTGATTACGATGCGATGCTGATTGACAAAGTTTTACGTTTAAAAACAACTTCTGCTTTATGATAGATGTGATACTAATAAAAACTCGTAATTGTAATTAAAATCTCGAGCCACACATTTTATCTCCTATAGAACTTTTCTCCACAATACTGACTTTGATCTTCTGCCGGCAATAAATTCACCTTCATATTCAAATCTGGTTTCTATTAAGAGTTTAATTTGTGCGCTGGTAAAATATTCCCTGAAATTCATCAAATTAATTAATTTATAGACAATTTAGAATTTGATTAAATACTTTTCATTGTCTTTTTCCGCCATTTTTGTTTCAAATCGCGTAGGCATCAACAACTTATCAAAAAAATTCTTGATGCTTTTTTTGTTTATATTTGCGCATCAGTTTATCGAACTTTGCAATAATGAACAATTGACATTTTAAGTGATGCCAATTATTTGCGTTTATGAACGTGCTACAGGGATGATCGCAAATCATCTCTGCAATTTACACATCAATAGTTTAATTTCCACTTTTCTGTTCATCCGGCAAAATAAAAAAGACCGATTAAGATCAGCTAAAACGTTTGTGTGAAAATCTATATTCTGCTATCTACCTTAAGTAGCATTCACATGAGCGCGACCAACGAACGACGAATGAATTACAAAATGTGATTTTATATACGTTTAAAGACATATTTGAACACAAAATCTTAACAAAACGATAGCAATATAGTTTCTATTTGATTTATGATGCATACTTTTACTTTTCAATATCATTATATTAATAAATTTAAGAAAACAAATTTATTCGTCGCGAACAAAATTCTAGTTGATACGAACTGTCAAACTTTATTCGCGTCCCACATACCATCCACACTGCAACGAATAAATTGATCGCGTTCCACATACCATCCACACTGCAACGAATAAATTGTTCGCGCGCTACATAACCTAAAAGTCAAACTTCATTCGCGACGAATTAAAAACTCTCATGTGAAAGAAATGTCAAAATCTGCGAATATTCGTTCATTCGTTGGTCGTGCTCATGTGAATAATGCTTTATTGTTCCAAAAAGAGTACAAGAAATATTCTTTATAAAGCATCTGTATCCAATTTATTCTCCTTAGAATTTAAAAATTGGCATTCGAGAGATCAAAAATTTGAGTTAAATATCTACATATAACAAAACATTTTCGTGATTGATGATTCATTCAAATCGGATAGCAAAATAGGGCTTTAATTTGTTTCGAAAGTTAGAAACTAGTTTCCAAGTGTTAACTTTTGTTTACAAAGGTGGTTTCCTCACTTCCCTATTCAGAAATGTTTTATGCTTTCAAGCTGAAAGAAAGTTTTTTAATTTCCAATGGAAAGCCATTCCCGAAAAATTGCCCCAAATTTATACAAACAATAAAAACAGTTTCCGATTTTTCAGATTTCACGACTTTTCCGAAAACTTTCTTTCATAAAAACCCACTCCCTACAATTTCAAAAACATAAAACAAAATTTTAACAAATCGACGAAGTCGTTCTCAATTGATGATTTACTAATTGTTTTCAACATTTTTAACACAGCAATTTATTTAAAAACGATTTAACCCAATCAAAGCCTTTAAGACTTGGCGCCTACTGAACAATTTTGTTTGTTCTAAGTTTGTACAACGCCGAGCATCAAGTCGAAATTCTAAGCAACTTACGTCGTTTTCAATTGGCAATCTGGAAGTGAAAAAAAGCATTCTGAATGCGTTCAATTGGGCAAAAGTGACAGTTCTGATTCTGAAAAGAAGAGAATTTCCCTTCTGGTTTTAAAAACAGAATCAGAATCACTCACACATTCATAAATTTTAAATGTCACTTCCTCCATGTTTGCAGCACAAAAACAAAATGAAATTTAGCGCGAATTCACATATATGGGACACATGTCATACTCAACCAATACATTCTCACCAAACTTCAGATTCTTCGGAATAAAAAAAAACTGTTCAATTGGGATTCCGAATCGAAGAACAATTCCAGATTGCCAATTGAAAACGACGTTAGAATTGCCGGCAACTTGGTTTCCCAATGAGCACTCTCCCATATAAACCAATGGTATTTAACCAAGCGCAACTCAAAATTGCTCAGATGAGTCTAGCGGTCAGCTCACCTCGTTATCTTCATTACTGACAATGGCATTTGATGAGTGTGCTAAAGGTTTAAAAACCTAATTTTTCAACAATAACAAAAAAACAATCTTTACTAGAAATTTGTCTTTGAATTCGTTCAATATTTTTTCAACAATCAACTTTTGACATTTCACTTTGTTTATCAGCGTAAAACTCAACCCAACAAAATAAAACTCAAAATTTACTAAGAACAAGATTAATTTATCATATTTTTTTATATAAATGAACCATTATTTTGACAGAAACAACACTGAATTCTCAGAAGTTATACTAGGCATTAGGATATTCATAGACGTTGTCCTTCTTTTTGATTTAAAATCCGAAATTTTTGTAATATCTGAAAGTTTTTATAATCATTCAATCAAGCAGATCTTAATGTAATAAAATATACTATTGTAACTTATAAACTTTCAAACCTAAGTCGGTGATATAAAATTCAGAACGTAATTGAATGTAAAATAAGTACACATAAAAATTGTAATCAGTTTTGTTAACGTCACAAGAAAGTTAATCCATTCCATAAACTTAGTAAAACCAACATTTAGTGAAATGGACCAATTCCAGCATTTACACAATTTAAATATCCACTCTTCATGCCGGGCATGTTTGGAAAATTTAAATGACATGCATCACAATATATTCGAAATACCAGATTTGCAAAGGAAATTGACTGTATGCATATCCCTGCCCGTGGAACCAGGGGACGGGCTTCCAACAAGTCTATGTGAACCATGTCACACCAAGATCGATGACTTCTATGACTTTCATCAAATGTGTACATTGGCGAGACAAAAATTCATGGACTACATAAATTCTGAGAAAAAACCATCCGCAGTACAACTAGCTTTAGATTCAGACAATTTACCAACTGACATAACGATGTTCAAGGAGGAAGCAAAAAAGGAGCAAGATGAAAGTTCCATATCCAACGATGAATGTTTAGAATTCGAAGCGGCTGAGCTGGCAAATGTAAAAAGCCAGGACGATTCCTCTTCGCAAGATGAGGAAGAATCCGAAGATGATCTTGATCAGCAAGTTATAAAATATCATGAAAGTGACGACGACAATTCCAACATCGATAACAGTCAACTGAATGAAAACGAAGACATTAAACCCGATGAAAAGAAAACGAAAGCCTCTCCAGAGAATGTAATTGTTCTGGGTTGCAAAATCTGCAAGAAAACTTTTAAGAAAGAGGAAACATTCACGGCTCATATGCGGGTTCATGCAGGCCTCAAACCTTTCCCTTGTCAGCAGTGTGATAAATCGTATGCTCGAAGAAGTCGACTCAAATTGCACGTTGATACCAAGCACGAGGGAGTCACTGCCGAAAAATTCCCTTGCACAGAACCCGGTTGCGATAGAATCATGTGTTCCAAGCAAACTCTTCGAAAACACATCAAGGATATTCACAACAGCACAGGTGCTAAAACAACATCGCAACCCTACATATGTGAGGAGTGTGGAAAAGTCCTAACTAGCCTCGCCACGCTCAAAAATCATCGTTTCCTACACACCGGGCAGCAACCTCCACACGAATGTCCACAATGCTTCAAGAGATATATCACAAAAAACAAACTAAAAGAACACATGAATAGGCACGCTGGCATCCGAAACTTTGTTTGTCCGCATTGTGGTGCTAAGAAATCAACACGAACCGAACTGAAAACCCATATAAACTATCACACCAAAGAAAAAACATACCCGTGTCAGTTCTGCGGTACCGTCTTCAATAGTATTGGGAATTATAGTCGACATAAACGAATCGTTCATGAAGGCATAAAAGACTACCCATGTTCGTATTGTGATAAGTCATTTGGCAAAGCCGAGACTCGGAAGCATCACGAAATGACACACACCGGAGAGAGGCCGCACGAATGTAATATTTGTCACAAAAAGTTCATTCAGCCCGTTGCTTTAAAAAAGCATAAAAAGATTCATCTCAAGGCAATTGCAGGGCAACCTGATTGGTAATAACAAGAAGTGGAAAAGAAGTACAAACATTTGTTAATGTTGAAGAAGCTAGCAGATTCGAGTTGGAATTATGTTTTTTATGTTATGTACCTTAAATATTATTTGTCTAATTCATTATTTTTTTAAATAAAGGAATTGTAATTTTATTGTTTTAAAATGTATAAACAGACACATTTTTTATATCGCCTTGAAAGTTAGATGGAAAATGGAGTCTACGTAAAAAATAACTAAATGATTTTTTGGGATTTTTCACGATTAGATAATTTTTAAAATATAATAACGGAACTTTTAACCAACTAAGGAAAGTTTAGTTAAATTAAAACTCTAGCTTCAACTAATATCCCCCTCATCAAATCTTCAAAAAATTTAAAAGTCTCAATTTCTCTAAATTTCGAAAATGATTTAAATTTGCAAAAAAAATTTATCTTTTCTAAGTGCTGTGTTAATTTTTCGAAACAGTTTTCATAAGCGAAGCACGTGTTACTTTCTTGAGAAAAAGTACCTTTCTAACTGTCTCTATACCATTATTAAAAAAATACAAAATAGTAAATGTTTTCTAAAATTAATTTTGTTTTCATTCTAGATTTCTTGCTTGAAATAGTTTGATAAATAAGCTATTTCATGAAAATGAAAAAAACATAACTTTTTTTTAAAGGATTAAGTTGTCTTGAATTTGAATCTCTCTTATGGTTTTTCAATCAGACCAGGTTTTTGAAATATGTCTCTTTAAAAATGTTAAAGACAACAAAAAACGGTTTCAAGTGACACAAAGTACAAATCTTTGTCTTCTAGACACAATTGGAATCATATTAGTACTTTAGATATTTTCTGGAAATTCTTAATAGTTACGAGTCTTCATTGTAATCCATATGAAGTTAAAAAAAAAACTTGAATTTTATGCTTTGATGGTTTGGAAAAATACGTTTTAGAGTTAATTTTTAGATTTTAAATTTGACCGCTGATTTTTGCTATCTGCTTTTGCAATCTGTAATACCTCAAAACCACACATGACACACACTTTTGCTTTCAAAATCATATTTAGATTAATTTTAAAGAAAGGCCAATGAAGTACAATTTTAAAAATTGGTTGAAAGCACACGCTAGCCACAATTATGTTAATAAAACTTACCTACAAAAATCGAATAGAACAATTTTAGATTATAAGGGCAATGTTTCAATTTTGTTAAATATGGAAAATTAATTGTTTGTTTTGCTGATTTCTCAACTTTTAATTTTATATGCAGCTCAGTTGGTTTGTCTTAAACCTTTGTATATAAAACCTATAGTACTCCTATAGTGAACTGAGGTTACGTCGAACGTAAAATAAAACAGCTTCACGCACCAAGCTATTAGAAACATTACAAAAAATATGGAAATCACTTGGTACAATTTCAATTGTTACAATTGTTTTAGTTTTACGGGTTACAAGCTTTTGTAAGTTTTTTAAATTTCTTTTTAAAAATTATGAATGAATTCAATTCATGGATTCATTTGGAAAGAAATTGACTTATTTTGGTGGGGTTATGTGAAGTCACTTGTCTACGCAGATAAGCCCGAGAAGATTAACTTCTTGTAAGGCAATATTCGCCGAGTAATTACTGACATATGGCTGAAATTTCTGCAAAAAGTGGTCGTAAATTGGGCCTCTGGACTGGAATGCATTCAAGTCAACCGCGGCGACCACTTACCCGAAATTATTTTAAAAACATAATCCCAAAACCTTATCCTCATAATAAGGCTAAATTAATTTTTGGCCATAACAATAAATTATATTATATTGTCTAAAGAAACACCTTTTATTAATCCAATCTACATCCGAACCAGATCGTGCTCCGATTTCTGTAATGTCAGGAACTTAAACTGGCTTATTTTATTCATGACATTTCAACAGTTGTTATTTCTTATCAATGTCAAATGTTGTTTAGGCAAAAAGATTTACTCATCTATAAACAGGTTGCAAGTTGCAACTTGCAAGTCAACAATTGAGTTATATTTTTACTTCAAAAGTAAATAAAATGGAACGATTCCATGATATCCAAAATTTAGATATTCACTCATCCTGCAGAACTTGTCTGGAGAGTACAAAACAAATCAAATACAGCATATTCGCAATATCAGATCTTCAAAAGAAAATCACTGTTTGTACTTCCTTACCTGCACAACCTGATGATGGCTATCCAACAAATTTATGTGAACCGTGTTACATTAAGATTGAGGACTTTTTCAATTTTCAACAAATGTGCATATCTGCCAGGAAACGTTACCAGAAATTTATTGATTCAGAGAAAAAACTATATAAGACGGAACTAGGGGATGATGCTAACGATTTATCAACAGATTTGATCCAGTTCACCGAACCTAAAGAGGAAAAAGAAGATAGTGATGAGTGTTCAGAGTTCCCTGAAGATGATATATCAAATGTGAAACGACAAGATGATTCCTCGTCGGATAGTGATAGAGACGAGTCGGACGATGATGAACCTATTGTAAAATATCGTAGGTGTAATAAAGACATTTCCTCCAAAGATCGCAATCTAAATGAAAATGCCAAAACATGTGAAGAAATGAAATCTTATTCATCGAAAATCAATTTGGAATGCAAGATCTGTAAGAAAATCTTTATGAACTCTGATACCTTTGAAGAACACATGCGCACACACGAAGGACTCAAGCCATTTGCTTGCGAGCAATGCGACAAAACTTATGCCCGACCAGGACGACTAAAAGTCCATATAAGAGTCAAGCACGAGGGCAAGCCATTCTCCTGCCCCGAACCGGGATGCAATAAGACTCTGTGCACAAAACAAACACTTGATAAACATATCGCTGAACTACACAGCGAAACAAATGCAAACAATGGCATTAAAACCAAACAACTTTATATTTGTGAAGAGTGTGGAAAAGTCTTGAAAGGATTAAGCACACTAAAAAATCATATGTTTCTGCACAGTGGACAGCCTCGGCCACATGCCTGTCCACAGTGTCATAAAAGGTACATGACTAGATGTAAACTCAAAGACCATATGAATAGACATGCCGGTATTAAGAACTTCGTTTGTCCTCATTGTGGGGCTAAAAAATCATCAAGAAGTGAGCTAAAGAATCACATCAACTATCACACCAAAGAAAAAACATATCCATGTCAAATCTGTGATATGGTCTTTAATAATATTGTCAATTACAGCCGCCACAGACGAGTCGTTCATGAAGGTATCAAAAACTTTAAATGTTCGTATTGTGAGAAATCATTTGGCAAATCTGAGACGAGAAAACATCACGAAATGACTCACACTGGGGAGAGGCCACATGAATGCAAAATATGTCATAAGAAGTTTATACAAATTGTTTCTCTTAAAAAACATCAAAAAGTACATTTGAAAACAGAAGGAAATAATATGTGAATAAATTTTGCTGCGCAAAAGATTATGAAATTTTCTTCCTACAGTAAATTTAATTTTTTTTTAATAATATTATTTAATAAAAGACTTAAAAGCTTAAATATTTACTTGATTTTTTCTTTGGGAAATAATGCCAAGTCAAGACAAGATAGATAGATACATATGTATATAATTTTATTTTCAAAAAGATTTTACACAAAAATGAGTAATGCTGGTTTAAAATTAGTTTTGACAATAACTTTCAATTGCCTGTCAGGTTAAAAAGGAAATTTAAAAATATATAATCTTAGTAAGTAGATTGAGTTATTTAATTGATGCTTTTAAAAGTAATGAGCACAACAACTCTAGCTTAGTGAGTGGACGTGCTAAATTTTGCTCAAGGCCCTTTCACACCAAACGAATCCGAATCAATCAGAATCACTCCGAATCAAGTTGAATCTGATTGACCAAGATTCGGCATCGATTAAATGTGAAGGGATTCTTTTCCCGCCTTCAGACCGGACGAATCTGGTTCAATCAGGTTTGATTCGAGGTCGCACTTGATTCAACCTGTCAGATTCCTCGTCCGGTCACTGGTCAGTCTTGAATCAACAACCATACGAGATGGACGTGGAGTTATTAATTTTAAAAGTTAAAGAAAATAGTGCGATTTATGACGCCAGTGATAAAAATCACAGCAACAGAAATCTCATATGTTCTATGTGGAGGAAAATTGGCGAAGAATTAAACATTCCAGGTAAGAATTATATTGTACTCAGTAATAATAATCATTATTTTTTATTTTATTATAAGTAAAAATCGTTTTCAAGTAAATACAGTAGGTATTTTAAATTTTGCCAAAGAAAATACTCTTTCAGGTGGTTTCTTGTTGTGATTGCTTCATTTGTTCCTCTTCTCTGAGTGGTAGGTGGGAGGGATTGGCTATTTTCTTCATTCCAAGAGCAAAGCTCTTGATCCAACATAACATCTCTCGGGCTTTGTTGTTTTTTAATGAAATTATGCAAAACGCAGACACACTTTATAGTCATATCTGTTTGGATGACATCAGTTTTAATGGATACCTGCAAAACTTCAAACTTCTTTGTAAGAATTCCAAAAGCACATTCTACAGATTTTCGAGCGCGAGACAGTCTGAAATTGAAATTTCTTTTACTGAAATCTAGATCCCGTCGTGGAAAAGGTCTCATTAAATTTTTTTGGAGAGGGAAAGCTTCATCGCCAACTAGGTACATCTCTGTTTCGTACTGAGAACCTGGCAATGAGAACTGGCCTTCTGGTACGTTCAATTGGCGAGCGTTGTAACTTTTCCCCATTGCAGATTGTGTGAATACCGTACTATCATTTTCCTTTCCATAAGCACCAACTTCGATCATTGTAAAGCAAGCGTTAGCATCAGCAACAGCAAGCAAAACAACAGAATGAAAATCCTTGTAGCAATAAAAAAGTGACCCAGCATTTGGTGGGCGTTGTATACGGCAATGTTTGCCATCAATGCTTCCTATACAGTTCGGCATATTCCATTTCTCGTGATAGTCTTTTGCTATTTTCATCCATTCATCACGACTAGGAACACACATGTAACGGGGATGGAGAGCACCCCATAAAACTTTCGTTGTTTCCTTTACTATTTCGTGGATGGTCGACAACCCAACACGGAAGTAGAAACTGAGAGAAGAGTACGAATGGCCAGTAAACTATTTACAAATAAAATGTAATAATCAGTAAATTTATAAAGTTACATTCTCCTTATAATTTTCTTTGCAGGAGACCAACTGAAGGAAAAATGGCATCAACTACGTTCCAACTACATGCGTGTCAAGAGAAACGAAAAACACAAACCCTCTGGATCTGCGGCAAAATCAAAAACAAAATGGCCTTACTATGATTTGATGTCATTTTTGGACCAATTTTCAGAATCAAGAGACACTTCTGGGAATGTACAACAAAAATCACTCAACCAGCCAGAATTTGTTAGTGAACTTCAGGATGAAACCCCAACCCACGAAGACATACTTACAGCGGAGGAGAATTTTGAAAATAGTTTGGCTGCAAATACAGAACAACCAGAAACTTCAAATCCTACAGTCAATAAGAAGAAGAAATTTACGAGGAAAAAGCAAGCTGCAATAGAT
The DNA here is from genome assembly GCA_951509635.1 of Eupeodes luniger. Classification (NCBI taxonomy): domain Eukaryota; kingdom Metazoa; phylum Arthropoda; class Insecta; order Diptera; family Syrphidae; genus Eupeodes; species Eupeodes luniger. The sequence goes on from OX608074.1 coordinate 38,345,410, forward strand.
GACATCGATTCTCAATATTTGACTGAATTGAAAAAAATTAATTCATCTCGGCTGGACGACAACGACCCCGACCGAATGTTTTTATTAAGTTTGCTACCATTATTGAAAAACCTGACTCCTGCAGATAACTTGGACTTCAAACTTTACTCATTACAGTTTTTGAAAGGCAAACTGAATCCAACGTCATCTGGCCACAATGTCACCTGGCAGTCTCAGCCGACTCAAATTGCATGGTCTGAGTCTCATAGCGATTTAACTTCTCCCGCTTCATCAACTTCTATTCAATCTTCGTCAATTGAGAAAATTAAATCCGATGATGTATTTGATGAACATGATCCCAGTAATATAAGCATAAAAGAAGAAGGAGATAATGACGACGAACCAATGGGGCTATAAAATGTTAAAAGAAGACAAATCCTTCTGCAACTAAAATCTAATGTACTCGTAACATCTGCAAGAAATGCTTTAAGAAAACCGAAAGATTTAACGCTCATATGCGAGTACATCAAGGGCTCAAGGCATATCCATGCAATATGTGTGACAAATCTTACGCACGACAAGTCGACTAAAACTCTACATGAAAGAAAAACACGAAGGTAGACCTAAGAAAACATTGTAATTTTATTGTTTTAAAATGTATAAACAGACACAGATTGTATATCGCCTTGAAAGTTAGATGAAAAATAGAGTCTACCTGAAAAATAACTAAATGATTTATTGAGATCTTTCACGATTAGGTAATTTTTAAAATACAATAACGGAACTTTCAACCAACTAAGGAAAGTTTAGTTAAATTAAAACTCTAACTTCAACTAATATCCTTCTCATCAAATCTTCAAAAAATGTAAGCCTCAATTTCTCTAAATTTCGAAAATGAAAAAAACTTCCACTTCTCTAAGTGGTGTGTTAATTTTTCGGAACAATTTTTCATTAGCGAAGCACGTGTTACTTTCTTGAGAAAAAGTACCTTTCTAACTGTCTCTATACCATTATTAAAAACATACAAAATGGTAAATGTTTTCTAAATTTTATTTTGTTTTCATTCTAGATTTCTTGCTTGAAATAGTTTTTTAAAGTAGCCATTTCATGAATATGAAAAAAAACATTACTTTTTTTTTAAAGGATTAAATTTTCTTGAATTCGAATATCTCCTTATGGTTTTTCTATCAGATCAGGTTTTTGAAATATGTCTCTTTCAAAATGTTAAAGACAACATAAACGGTTTTTAGTGACTCAGCAAAATTAGTAGCAATAAATTGTATAATGCTTTTGCAAAGTACAAATCTTTGGAACAGTTTGAATCATTTTTGTACCTTAGATATTTTCTGGAAATTCTTAATAGTTAGGAGTCTTCGTTGTAATCCATATGAAGTTTTAAAAAAAACTTGAATTTTATGCTTTCATGGTTTGGAAATTTTTAGATTTTAAATTCGACCGTTGATTTTTGCTATCTGTAATACCTCAAAACCCTGACGTGAAAGAATGATTTTTGAGTCGTATTTCAGTAAAGGTCATCAAAACCCATCCAAAAAGTGCAATTAGATTACTAAAAACAATAACTTCTCGACGTTTTGTCCGGGCATTTCTTTAAACGGACGATAGAATAGAATTCCTAAGCTGGATTTTTTGGTTTGTCAATAATCTTTTTGTGTATCTGACATTAGAAAGCTCCACGAAATGACACACACTTTTGCTTTCCAAATCATATTTAGATTAATTTTAAAGAAAGGCCAATGAAGTCCAATTTTAAAAATTGGTTGAAAGCACACGCTAACTACAATTATGTTAATAAAACTTACCTACAAAAATCGAATAGAACAATTTTAGATTATAAGGGCAATGTTTCAATTTTGTTAAATATGGAAAATTAATTGTTCGTTTTGCTGATTTCTCAACTTTTAATTTTATATGCAGCTCAGTTGGTTTGTCTTAAACCTTTGTATATAAAACCTATAGTGAACTGAGGTTACGTCGAACGTAAAATAAAACAGTTTCACGCACCAAGCTAATAGAAACATTACAAAAAATATGGAAATCACTTGGTATAACGACAACGCTCATGAAAAAAGCTATTGGGGATATAATTTCAATTGTTACAATTGTTTTAGTTTTACGGGTTATAAGCTATTGTAAGTTTTTTAAATTTCTTTTTAAAAATTATGAATGAATTCATTTTCATGTTTCGGCTTAACCAATAACCATGGCTTCCATGGATTCATTTGGAAAGCAATTGACTATTTTTGGTGGGGTTATGTGAAGTCGCTTGTCTACGCAGATAAGCCCGAGAAGATTAACTTCTTGTCAGGCAATATTCGCCGAGTAATTACTGACATATGGCAAAAAGTGGTCGTAAATTGGGCCTCTGGACTGGAATGCATTCAAGTCAACCGCGGCGACCACTTACCCGAAATTATTTTAAAAACATAATCCCAAAACCTTATCCTCATAATAAGGCTAAATTAATTTTTGGCCATAACAATAAATTATATTATATTGTCTAAAGAAACACCTTTTATTAATCCAATCTACATCCGAACCAGATCGTGCTCCGATTTCTGTAATGTCAGGAACTTAAACTGGCTTATTTTATTCATGACATTTCAACAGTTGTTATTTCTTATCAATGTCAAATGTTGTTTAGGCAAAAAGATTTACTCATCTATAAACAGGTTGCAAGTTGCAACTTGCAAGTCAACAATTGAGTTATATTTTTACTTCAAAAGTAAATAAAATGGAACGATTCCATGATATCCAAAATTTAGATATTCACTCATCCTGCAGAACTTGTCTGGAGAGTACAAAACAAATCAAATACAGCATATTCGCAATATCAGATCTTCAAAAGAAAATCACTGTTTGTACTTCCTTACCTGCACAACCTGATGATGGCTATCCAACAAATTTATGTGAACCGTGTTACATTAAGATTGAGGACTTTTTCAATTTTCAACAAATGTGCATATCTGCCAGGAAACGTTACCAGAAATTTATTGATTCAGAGAAAAAACTATATAAGACGGAACTAGGGGATGATGCTAACGATTTATCAACAGATTTGATCCAGTTCACCGAACCTAAAGAGGAAAAAGAAGATAGTGATGAGTGTTCAGAGTTCCCTGAAGATGATATATCAAATGTGAAACGACAAGATGATTCCTCGTCGGATAGTGATAGAGACGAGTCGGACGATGATGAACCTATTGTAAAATATCGTAGGTGTAATAAAGACATTTCCTCCAAAGATCGCAATCTAAATGAAAATGCCAAAACATGTGAAGAAATGAAATCTTATTCATCGAAAATCAATTTGGAATGCAAGATCTGTAAGAAAATCTTTATGAACTCTGATACCTTTGAAGAACACATGCGCACACACGAAGGACTCAAGCCATTTGCTTGCGAGCAATGCGACAAAACTTATGCCCGACCAGGACGACTAAAAGTCCATATAAGAGTCAAGCACGAGGGCAAGCCATTCTCCTGCCCCGAACCGGGATGCAATAAGACTCTGTGCACAAAACAAACACTTGATAAACATATCGCTGAACTACACAGCGAAACAAATGCAAACAATGGCATTAAAACCAAACAACTTTATATTTGTGAAGAGTGTGGAAAAGTCTTGAAAGGATTAAGCACACTAAAAAATCATATGTTTCTGCACAGTGGACAGCCTCGGCCACATGCCTGTCCACAGTGTCATAAAAGGTACATGACTAGATGTAAACTCAAAGACCATATGAATAGACATGCCGGTATTAAGAACTTCGTTTGTCCTCATTGTGGGGCTAAAAAATCATCAAGAAGTGAGCTAAAGAATCACATCAACTATCACACCAAAGAAAAAACATATCCATGTCAAATCTGTGATATGGTCTTTAATAATATTGTCAATTACAGCCGCCACAGACGAGTCGTTCATGAAGGTATCAAAAACTTTAAATGTTCGTATTGTGAGAAATCATTTGGCAAATCTGAGACGAGAAAACATCACGAAATGACTCACACTGGGGAGAGGCCACATGAATGCAAAATATGTCATAAGAAGTTTATACAAATTGTTTCTCTTAAAAAACATCAAAAAGTACATTTGAAAACAGAAGGAAATAATATGTGAATAAATTTTGCTGCGCAAAAGATTATGAAATTTTCTTCCTACAGTAAATTTAATTTTTTTTTAATAATATTATTTAATAAAAGACTTAAAAGCTTAAATATTTACTTGATTTTTTCTTTGGGAAATAATGCCAAGTCAAGACAAGATAGATAGATACATACATATGTATATAATTTTATTTTCAAAAAGATTTTACACAAAAATGAGTCTGGTTTAAAATTAGTTTTGACAATAACTTTCAATTGCCTGTCAGGTTAAAAAGGAAATTTAAAAATATATAATCTTAGTAAGTAGATTGAGTTATTTAATTGATGCTTTTAAAAGTAATGAGCACAACAACTCTAGCTTAGTGAGTGGACGTGCTAAATTTTGCTCAAGGCCCTTTCACACCAAACGAATCCGAATCAATCAGAATCACTCCGAATCAAGTTGAATCTGATTGACCAAGATTCGGCATCGATTAAATGTGAAGGGATTCTTTTCCCGCCTTCAGACCGGACGAATCTGGTTCAATCAGGTTTGATTCGAGGTCGCACTTGATTCAACCTGTCAGATTCCTCGTCCGGTCACTGGTCAGTCTTGAATCAACAACCATACGAGATGGACGTGGAGTTATTAATTTTAAAAGTTAAAGAAAATAGTGCGATTTATGACGCCAGTGATAAAAATCACAGCAACAGAAATCTCATATGTTCTATGTGGAGGAAAATTGGCGAAGAATTAAACATTCCAGGTAAGAATTATATTGTACTCAGTAATAATAATCATTATTTTTTATTTTATTATAAGTAAAAATCGTTTTCAAGTAAATACAGTAGGTATTTTAAATTTTGCCAAAGAAAATACTCTTTCAGGTGGTTTCTTGTTGTGATTGCTTCATTTGTTCCTCTTCTCTGAGTGGTAGGTGGGAGGGATTGGCTATTTTCTTCATTCCAAGAGCAAAGCTCTTGATCCAACATAACATCTCTCGGGCTTTGTTGTTTTTTAATGAAATTATGCAAAACGCAGACACACTTTATAGTCATATCTGTTTGGATGACATCAGTTTTAATGGATACCTGCAAAACTTCAAACTTCTTTGTAAGAATTCCAAAAGCACATTCTACAGATTTTCGAGCGCGAGACAGTCTGAAATTGAAATTTCTTTTACTGAAATCTAGATCCCGTCGTGGAAAAGGTCTCATTAAATTTTTTTGGAGAGGGAAAGCTTCATCGCCAACTAGGTACATCTCTGTTTCGTACTGAGAACCTGGCAATGAGAACTGGCCTTCTGGTACGTTCAATTGGCGAGCGTTGTAACTTTTCCCCATTGCAGATTGTGTGAATACCGTACTATCATTTTCCTTTCCATAAGCACCAACTTCGATCATTGTAAAGCAAGCGTTAGCATCAGCAACAGCAAGCAAAACAACAGAATGAAAATCCTTGTAGCAATAAAAAAGTGACCCAGCATTTGGTGGGCGTTGTATACGGCAATGTTTGCCATCAATGCTTCCTATACAGTTCGGCATATTCCATTTCTCGTGATAGTCTTTTGCTATTTTCATCCATTCATCACGACTAGGAACACACATGTAACGGGGATGGAGAGCACCCCATAAAACTTTCGTTGTTTCCTTTACTATTTCGTGGATGGTCGACAACCCAACACGGAAGTAGAAACTGAGAGAAGAGTACGAATGGCCAGTAAACTATTTACAAATAAAATGTAATAATCAGTAAATTTATAAAGTTACATTCTCCTTATAATTTTCTTTGCAGGAGACCAACTGAAGGAAAAATGGCATCAACTACGTTCCAACTACATGCGTGTCAAGAGAAACGAAAAACACAAACCCTCTGGATCTGCGGCAAAATCAAAAACAAAATGGCCTTACTATGATTTGATGTCATTTTTGGACCAATTTTCAGAATCAAGAGACACTTCTGGGAATGTACAACAAAAATCACTCAACCAGCCAGAATTTGTTAGTGAACTTCAGGATGAAACCCCAACCCACGAAGACATACTTACAGCGGAGGAGAATTTTGAAAATAGTTTGGCTGCAAATACAGAACAACCAGAAACTTCAAATCCTACAGTCAATAAGAAGAAGAAATTTACGAGGAAAAAGCAAGCTGCAATAGATGACATCGATTCTCAATATTTGACTGAATTGAAAAAAATTAATTCATCTCGGCTGGACGACAACGACCCCGACCGAATGTTTTTATTAAGTTTGCTACCATTATTGAAAAACCTGACTCCTGCAGATAACTTGGACTTCAAACTTTACTCATTACAGTTTTTGAAAGGCAAACTGAATCCAACGTCATCTGGCCACAATGTCACCTGGCAGTCTCAGCCGACTCAAATTGCATGGTCTGAGTCTCATAGCGATTTAACTTCTCCCGCTTCATCAACTTCTATTCAATCTTCGTCAATTGAGAAAATTAAATCCGATGATGTATTTGATGAACATGATCCCAGTAATATAAGCATAAAAGAAGAAGGAGATAATGACGACGAACCAATGGGGCTATAAAATGTTAAAAGAAGACAAATCCTTCTGCAACTAAAATCTAATGTACTCGTAACATCTGCAAGAAATGCTTTAAGAAAACCGAAAGATTTAACGCTCATATGCGAGTACATCAAGGGCTCAAGGCATATCCATGCAATATGTGTGACAAATCTTACGCACGACAAGTCGACTAAAACTCTACATGAAAGAAAAACACGAAGGTAGACCTAAGAAAACATTGTAATTTTATTGTTTTAAAATGTATAAACAGACACAGATTGTATATCGCCTTGAAAGTTAGATGAAAAATAGAGTCTACCTGAAAAATAACTAAATGATTTATTGAGATCTTTCACGATTAGGTAATTTTTAAAATACAATAACGGAACTTTCAACCAACTAAGGAAAGTTTAGTTAAATTAAAACTCTAACTTCAACTAATATCCTTCTCATCAAATCTTCAAAAAATGTAAGCCTCAATTTCTCTAAATTTCGAAAATGAAAAAAACTTCCACTTCTCTAAGTGGTGTGTTAATTTTTCGGAACAATTTTTCATTAGCGAAGCACGTGTTACTTTCTTGAGAAAAAGTACCTTTCTAACTGTCTCTATACCATTATTAAAAACATACAAAATGGTAAATGTTTTCTAAATTTTATTTTGTTTTCATTCTAGATTTCTTGCTTGAAATAGTTTTTTAAAGTAGCCATTTCATGAATATGAAAAAAAACATTACTTTTTTTTTAAAGGATTAAATTTTCTTGAATTCGAATATCTCCTTATGGTTTTTCTATCAGATCAGGTTTTTGAAATATGTCTCTTTCAAAATGTTAAAGACAACATAAACGGTTTTTAGTGACTCAGCAAAATTAGTAGCAATAAATTGTATAATGCTTTTGCAAAGTACAAATCTTTGGAACAGTTTGAATCATTTTTGTACCTTAGATATTTTCTGGAAATTCTTAATAGTTAGGAGTCTTCGTTGTAATCCATATGAAGTTTTAAAAAAAACTTGAATTTTATGCTTTCATGGTTTGGAAATTTTTAGATTTTAAATTCGACCGTTGATTTTTGCAATCTGTAATACCTCAAAACCCTGACGTGAAAGAATGATTTTTGAGTCGTATTTCAGTCAAGGTCATCAAACCCCATCCAAAAAGTGCAATTAAATTACTAAAAACAATAACTTGTCGACGTTTTGTCCGGGCATTTCTTTAAACGGACGATAGAATAGAATTCCTTAGCTGGATTTTTTGGTTTTTTCAATAATCTTTTTGTGTATCTGACACTAGAAATGACACACACTTTTGCTTTCAAAATCATATTTAGATTAATTTTAAAGAAAGGCCAATGAAGTCCAATTTTAAAAATTGGTTGAAAGCACACGCTAGCCACAATTATGTTAATAAAACTTACCTACAAAAATCGAATAGAACAATTTTAGATTATAAAGGCAATGTTTCAATTTTGTTAAATATGGAAAATTAATTGTTTGTTCTGCTGGTTTCTCAACTTTTAATTTTATACGTAGCTCAGTTGGCTTGTCTTAAACCTTTATATATAAAACCTATAGTACTCCTATAGTGAACTGAGGTTACGTCGAACGTTAAATAAAACAGTTTCACGCACCAAGCTAATAGAAACATTACAAAAAAATATGGAAATCACTTGGTATAACGACAACGCTCATGAAAAAATATAATTTCAATTGTTACAATTGTTTTAGTTTTACAGGTTATAAGCTTATGTAAGTGTTTTAAATTTATTTTTAAAAATTATGAATGAATTCATTTTCAGGTTTCGTCTTAAACTTAAAAAAACCAACATTAAACCTGTTTCCATGGTCATATTCATTCTATTAATTTCAATATGATTAGTTTATTATTTGAGAAACCAATTGGAATTTCCAAGGATTCATTTGGAAAGCAATTGACTAATTTTGGTGGGGTTATGTGAAGTCGCTTGTCTACGTAGATAAGCCCGAGAAGATTAACTACTTGTAAGGCAATATTCGCCGAGTAATTACTGACATATGGCTGAAATTTCTGCAAAAAGTGGTCGTAAATTGTGCATCTGGACTGGAATACATTCAAGTCAACCGCGGCGACCACTTACCCGAAATTATTTTAAAAACATAATCCCAAAACCTTATCCTCATAATAAAGCTAAATTATTTTTTGGCCATAACAATAAATTATATTATATTGTCTAAGGAAACAATTTTTATTAATCCAATCTACATCCGAACCAGATCGTGCTCTGATGTCTGTAATGTCAGGAACTTAAACTGGTTTATTTTATTCATGACATTTCAACAGCTGTTATTTCTTATCAATAATGTTTAGGCAAAAAGATTTACTCATATATAAACAGGTTGCAACTTGCAAGTCAACAATTGAGTTATATTTTTACCTCAAAAGTAAATAAAATGGAACGAATCCATGAAATCCAAAATTTAGATATTCACTCATCCTGCAGAACTTGTCTGGAGAGTACAAAAAAAGTCAAAGTCACCATATTTGCAATATCAGGTCTTAAAAACAAAGTCACTGTTTGTACTTCCTTATCTGCAGAACCTGATGATGGCTATCCAAAAAATTTATGTGAACGGTGTCACGTTAAGATTGAGGACATTTTTAATTTTCAACAAATGTGCATAGCCGCCAGGAATCGTTTCCAAGAATTTATTGACTCAGAGAAGAAACTAGGGGATGATGCTAACAATTTATCAACAGATTTGATCCAGTTCACGGAACCAAAAGAGGAAAAAAAAGATAGTGATGAGTGTTCAGAGTTACCTAAAGATGATATTTCAAATGTGAAACGACAAGATGATTCCTCGTCGGTTAATGATAGAGACAAGCCGGACGATGATGAACCTATTGTAAAAGATCGTGGGAGTAATAAAGACATTTGCTCCAAGGATCGTAAAGTGAATGAAAATACAAAAACAAGTGAAGAAATTAAATCTGATTCAACGAAAATAAATTTGGAATGCAAAATATGTAGGAAAAGCTTCATGGAATCTAACACCTTTGAAGAACACATGCGTACACACGAAAGACTCGAGCCATTTGCTTGCGAGCAATGCGACAAATCTTTTGTCCGACGAGGACGACTAAAAGCCCATATAAGAGTCAAACACAAGGGCAAGCCATTATCCTGTCCCGAACCGGGATGCAATAAGACTCTGTGCACAAAACAAACACTTGATAAACATATCGCCGAACTACACAGCGAAACAAATGTAAACAATGGCATTAAAACCGAAAGACTTTATATTTGTGAAAGGTGTGGAAAAGTCTTGAAAGGATTAAGCACACTAGAAAATCATATGTTTCTGCACAGGTATCAAAAACTTTAAATGTTCGAGAAAACATCACGAAATGACTCACACTAGGGAGAGGCCACATGAATGCAAAATATGCCATAAGAAGTTTATACAAATTGTTTCTCTTAAAAAACATCAAAAAGTAGATTTGAAAACAGAAGGAAATAATATGTGCAAAAGATTCCTACAGTACATTTTTTTTTTTAATAATATTATTTAATAAAAGACTTGAAAGCTTAAATACATATGTATTTGATTTTTTCTTTGGGCAATAATGCCAAGTCAAGACAGGATAGATAGATATATAATTTTATTTTCAAAAAGATTTTACACAAAAATGAGTAATGCTGGTTTAAAATTAGTTTTGACAATGGGCAGGTTCAGGCAACATAAGGGACTTCATTTGCAGTCAACTTCGTTCTATGAACGTAAATTTTGATCAAGGCAACTAGTTAGTTTTTCAAGTGTCATGAATTTCAAATTCAGAACTTTACTTCACAAACCTTTACTTTAAGTTTATAGTACAAAAACTACCAAAAACATTATTGTCTAGAAAACACTCCCCAGGCAAGCCACAAGTGCATCACGAAAGCATTAAATGAAGTTGTGCAGAAAATAAATAAATCATAGAGTAATAAAGTTCAGCTTTTAGTTGAATTAAAAAACATGATCAATTGTCATTTTGATAAAAGTAGACTTGACTTGATAGTAAGGGAGATTTTTCTTGACTAACTTTCCAGTCAACTTTCCAATAAAGTTGCCTTAATTGGAAGGCAATTTTTTGGCAGCTGGCCAATCAGATACTAGAAACTTGCCTTACTTTCAAGTCCCTTATGTCGGCTGAACCTGCCCAATAACTTTAAGTTGCCTGTCAGGTTAAAAAGGAAATTTAAAAATACATACAATCTTAGTAAGAAGATTGAGTTATTTAAGCTCATTAATGGATGCCGAACTAGGAGATGGAATTTCAATAAATGTATGTTCATTAGGTTTTACCAAAATTGACGATTTGTATAGCTTGTCGGTCACAGGAATGTGTTTTTGTACCTAAAAAAGGTAACTGAAAAAATGTTCCATTCGTTTTTTGTAAGCGTCTGGTAGCTCTACTCAGAAACGACTATCAAATTTTTCTAGCGACAGCTTTTTAGGTATCAATTTGACTATCACCTTACACAGATCAAATTCGATTATTTTGACTGTCAACAATCAACAATCACCTTAGCCGATTCCACCCCAGAACTTATTGAGGAGGAGCCTACAACTTATTTTGGATCTCAGTCAAATGAAGAAGCTAAAGAACAAATTCAATCTTCGTCAATTAAAATAATAAATAAATTAGGTGGCGCAACAGTCCGCAGGGAACCAGAGCCTAGTGACTTACAACTCTAAACCATTCCTGTGTGCTAGTAATTGCAGGGATGGAGGGGACCTATAGTTTTATGCCGAATCCGAACGGCTGTTTTGAGAAAGCACTTTTTCATGACAAGCATTACTCTTGGAGAATTTGTCAAATCCTCGCAAGAGGCAGTACCCGTGAAAATTTTTTTTTTTTTTAATTAAGGTGGCACAGGCAGGGATTCAACCCAAGACCTCTCGCTTTACAGTCCAAAGCACTAACCATCATGTTACGGGTACTTCGTTGATGAACATGATAGCGTACGCCGACGACCTAATTGCGTACAGAACGGCCCCAAAAATTGAAGTTATCAAGATACTTTTGCAGGGTGACTTCGACAAGATTCAGCAATATTGCGATGACTGGAAGTTGAAAATCAACTTTCAGAAATGCGAAACTATTCTGTTCAGGACTCCGCTGTATGGAGCCTCAAGGGATACGAGAAAGAACTGGAAAAATCGACAGCCACTGGCGAATAAAAGTGTAGTAAAGTACATTGGCATCAGTACTTGTATTTCGACAGACATATGAGTGCTGCTCTGGCCAGAGCTAGGGGAGCCTTTGCCCTGACAAAACGGTTGTTTTTTAGCAGCCGTCTTGACAGTAGGGTGAAGGTGATTTGCTACATGGCCCTTATCCGGCCGATGATTGCCTATGGGTGCCCGGTATGATTCAACGTTGCCCCATCTCAAATGGAAAAGATTCGGGTGTTTGAGAGACAATGACTGCGACGTTGCCTTGGACTACACAGAACACCAGAGTCGGAGTACAAACATTACTATTCCAGCCAGGTTCTATACAACAGAGCCAACATAAACAGAATAGATAATTTCTTGCCGAAGCTTGGTAGGGGTCACATTGCGAGAGCGATGTCGTCGACTAACTTTGGGGCTTACTACCCCAACAATGAGTACTACGAAAGTGCACGTTTAAGTGGCAACATTCCGCCCGAAGCTTTTCTCTATTTAGACAATCGAGGGCTGATACAGGATAGGGAGGTGGTTCTGCTAATCTACCACGTCAGCCGTAATACTGTAGATAGGCGACTCCTTTACAGTAGAGACGTCCTCGCACTGGATGGAGCCGAGCACCTTCGGTTCAGGACTGTTTCCGATAGGGATCGAAGAGATAGGGTGAGGCAGGAGAACCAGTGTTGGTGACTTCAAATTGAGAATGTCATTTAAAGTTGTCTAGGGCATTTGGTCTTGGCCGGCTTACATAGGTTTAAGGATTAGGTTAGGGACAGTCAGAGTGGCACAAAAAAAAAAACACAAAAAAAAGCTTACTGTGGCTGTTCTAGTTTTTAAGTAGTTTTAATTAATTTTAAGTAGTAGGTATTATTGGTTTTGGTTAGTTTTAAGTAGCTTAAGTATTATAATGAGTTTCGGTTTTTTTTTTATTTAGTTTTAAGTCTTATATAAAATAAAAAACAATGATAAAGATACCAAGTTTTTTTTTAATTTTCTTGGTTTTAGTTTAAGTTCTCGTTATTTAGTATTAAAATTTTTCTTAGACCGAAATGCAGTAATTATGAGATAATGGATTAACTTAGAGCACCCGCATAGGGCCAGTAAGATTTTTTTTAAGTTTTTGAAATTTACGCTAGTTTTTTAAGAATTTTTGTCTAGCTTTAAGATAGTTTTAAGGTTTTGATAAAATAAAAATATTAAAAAAAAAAATCCCAGTAATATTAGCATAAAAGAAGAAGGAGATAATGATGAAGAGACCAATGGGGCTACAAAATGTAAAAAGAAGACAAATCTTTCTGCAACTAAAATTGAATGTAACATCTGCAAGAAATGCTTTAAGAAAACCGAAAGATTTAACGCTCATATGCGAGTGCATCAAGGACTCAAGGCATATTCCTGCAATATGAGTGAAAAATCTTACGCACGACGAAGTTGACTAAAACTCCACATGGAAGAAAAACACAAAGGAAGACCTAAGAAAACATTTCCTTGTACTGAGCCAAATTGTAAAAGTATAATGTCTACTAAACAAACTGTAAGGCAACAGATAAGAGATATACACTTGAATAAGGGCAACCAAGACAAGCGGCTATACATTTGTGACGAATGTGGAAAAGTTTTGCAAGTTTATTTTCCCTCAAGAATCATAAATATATACACAATGGTGAGCAACTACCTTACGCGTGCCCGCAATGTCAAAAGAGATGCTTGAATTAAGAAATACACTTGTTCACAGTGCGGCGCTAAGAAAGTAACAAACAACGACTTGCAGAAACACATCAGAATTCACACCAAAGAGACCAAATATCTATGTCAGTTCTGTGATATGATTTTTTATAGTGTGTGGAACTATAATCGACACAAGCGGATCGTTCACCAGGGTATTAAAGACTTCCAGTGTTCGTATTGCGATAGATCGTTTGGCAAAGCCGAGTAGAAAAGCATCACGAAATGACTCACACCGGAGAAAAAATTTTAATTACTGCCTATGTTCGTTTGTTGACTTTCAGACACCAAAGAACAGTTGTTTTTTCATAACTTTTAATGTTAAAATTTCAAGTAACAGTTCTTAATTCAGAAGAATAAGTCACTCAAAATTGCAACGAAAAAGTCAAAATCCAACTTATAAGTTTGTTTGTATCCATAGTTTAAGCATTGATTTCGTGTTATAATAATCTGTTCTACGAGATCTCCGTCAGGTTATATATCATTTGCTTAGAATTAGAATGTTTTTTGAAATTCGCAGCATGAGGCTACTACGGACGACCTCTGATAAGATTGAACATCTTCAAATATACTTTAAATTTACCTGTGCACTTAATTAAATAAGTTGTGTCTGTCTTCTCACTCCAGATTGTCTCGTCGAAAATATGTATACCATATATATCTTGAAGTTTCTTGAAATTTGTATTTTTCAAATCCGGACGAAGTCTATCACAAAAAATTCATTTAAAAAACCACTCGACAAAAATGAAAAAACAAATTGAAATACTTTTTCTTTTTTAAATTTTTTTTTGGATTTTACTTTTCTTGTTATTTTTTATGTTAATGATGATGTTGATGATGATGATGGTTAAGAGGGTAGCTACTTTATGCCACTTCAGTTTTTAAATTGTATTTGGCTTTTATATTATTGAGCTCCTCTTGCTTTTTGTCCACATCCAGACGTTTAAATGCCTTAGTTGATTGATAATACAATACAACAAGATAGCGATTACAAACGTTGAAGCCAGACAAATGGTCGCATGCATTTTTTGCATCGAAAATGTCTTCGTAGACAACAAAGGCCGTACCACGCGTCTCAGGTGTATTTCCCCTGTGTAGTGAGGATTTTTTGCATTTAAAACCAATTTAATCAAAAAAACAAATTAACATCAAACTACTTACACTCTTATTTGACGAATTGCACCGAATTTGCCAAAAATATCGTACATTTCGTCAGATGTGATTTTATAGGGAAGATTCCTGATGTAGAGCACCCGATTTACCTCTGGAGGCAATCGAATCTATTTCAAAAACAAGAGCCATTTATTTATTATAGTAAATTTATATGAACTATTTTAGAGATTTTAGACTTACGTTATTTCTTTTGTTCATCATCATTTCGGATGATTTTTCAGAGCCTTTGTTGGTCTGAGGAAGATAAACTTAAGAGTGGATATGTCGAATGTTTTCTTATAAGATGTCTCGTCTTTTCCTTTGTGATTTGATTTTGGTTTTGCAAAAATTGAATGAAAGCAGTCCACCGTCTGGCTGGAAGAAAACAAGCCAGACAGGCTTTAATAATTGAATTCGTTTGACATATGAACGTGCGTTATTGTTGGCTCTGTTCAGTGAGATAATAATGCTGAATATGAAATGAACGCATTCAGAACTTCTATTTTTTAAGATTGCAAAACAAATAGCGGTCGGTTAAACGCAATATTATAATGATGGTGGTAATATTAATTGTGATTTGTATTTGTTTACAAAAGTAACCACCAAAACGGCGTATATTAAGTTCGTATATGAATTTTAATACTTAACTAATTTTCCTCATGGTGAAAGAAACATTATTGTCAATATTTTTGGTTTTAAGCAAGTGTAGGCTTAGATGCCAAATTATTCATATAAAATTACTTAATTATATGAGAAAGTAATTTTTGTGCTAAGAGGAGTAATTTTATCAAAAGCTTAAATCAACAAAATTGATCCTAAATCAAAAGTAAATCAATTTATTTTGCACAATGGAGACCGAGCAAATGAAAGAATTGGAGTATATTCCAAATTGAATAAAATTTTATGTTTCCAATTAAAAATTCCACAAGTTATCTCATTTTTAATGGAAAATAAAAACAATTTTAGGTCGCATTAAATTTTGTACTTCTAGAAATGGATTCAAACTAGTACACTAAAAAAATGTTTGTTTTTTTTAGTTAAAGGGCATTTATAGGGACAATTGTATAGTTTTGTTATTTCAAATTGTTTCTACATTCCATTCATGTTGTTTTTTTTGTTGAATTATTGTAAGAAAAAAAATAATTTTCCAAATCAACTGAAAAGAGAAAATACATACAATTCCTTTGTTTGAATTTGTAGAACACACATTTTCAGGAAATAATATTAATATTCACAAAACGATATTTTCATAATTTAATAGAAATACAAATTATTTTATTACTTTTTTCTTGACATTAATTTTGGTATTGTGTAAAAGTGATTCTTTATTCGTTAAGTAGGTAAATTCTACACATATATGTAATAATGAACATGAAAGTTTTTTATTTGAGTCTTAACATTTAATGTAATGTAGTAGAAAGAATAAAACATAATTTAAAATTGGCAAACACTACTTTACCAATATTTACTATAATTTTAACAACAAAGCTTTACTTTTTTTTAATTACATCAAAGCCCAATATGATACAATGAGAATATTGAATGACAGATATGAAACCCAGAAGGTTTTTGTTATTATTATAATTAATTAATTTAACATATTCTAAAATGGAAGATTAAAAACTTGGAATATGTATTTTTGTATGTTGTTTTTTTTTTTTTGCTAAGTAATTAACTTTCTCTCAATGTCTGCCGAACTGATTCAGGCTGAAAAACAAAGTACGTAGATAAATAAGTTTGAAAAATTAATAATTAATATAACTTACTGTCCTAAACCAAAACGAATCAGCTTTGAACATCAGACGATAAGTAAGCGACATTTTCGAAGCTGGAGCAATCGCATGCATATGCAAATGCTTTACACTTATCATTGGAGGCCAATGAAACCCATAAAGAGAGTCTTTTGTGTCGACTCCCATGTTAGTTAAGTGGTCTGTTAAGGATTTCTCCATAAGGTCAACTGGAAGTAATAAAAAAACATAAGTGATGCGTTTTACACTTTTTTAATTTGAAAAAAAAAGTACTAGTGAAATTTTTCTATGCAGATAGGCGGAGTGTTAAAACTTGTTTTAAAGATATTTTTTATACGAGTACTTAATTAACAAACAAGAATAATTTCTTGTCATAAAAGTGCTTTCTTAAATTAGCCGTTCGGATTCGGTTTAAAACTGTCGGTCCAATCCATCCCTGACAACATTACTCGCCTCACAGAAATGGTTGGGAAGATTAAGTCACTGGGCCATAGTTCTCAACGAACTGTTGCGCCACCTAATGTATTTATTTAAACAACTAGGTCAAATTTTGTTCAAATATAAAATATTAGTTTCTGCTAAAAACGGTTCGATTAGAAATCACTCAAGGAATATTTTGAGAAAGAAAAGTTTAGTATAAATAATTTTTCCATCTCCCGACCAGCGGATTCTATTGTATACAATTTTAATGAAAGATGTTTGTCAAAAAAATTTGTCATGAGGAATTTTTTAATGAACGCAATAAAGGAATTATCAAAAAATTCTAATGATGAAAGGCAATAATAGCTTTAACTGACCCCTTAATCTAACAAGTAAATTTCTAGTTTAATCTAAAAGAATGACAAATTGTGTATAATATTCCAAATACAATCATGTATGGCATCACTGACACAAAGAACAGTCAAAATAAACCAGTTTAAATTTCTAGATTTCTGAGAATTGTCTCAATCAGATTGATACAAACTCAATTTTTCATTCTACCCTAGAAATCAAATAAATTTTTCAATTCTTTTCTTCTTTTTTGAATTTTTCGAAAATTTCTGACAGGTTAGGATAGGTTTATAACTTTTCGCAAACTAAAAATCGAAGTTAAAGTTTAAGTGCGCATACAGGCAGAAAAAGACGATACTGCATTAATGCAGTGTGAACTCTTCCATTTTTGCTCCACTCAAAAAACATCGCATAGACTACACACTTGTTCTACGTTTATTTCTTTTTTCTCCCCAATTTGCAACAATTTTTCGCCTATTCCAATCCCACTTAGATTTTAGATATACTACAAAATTAAATTTTAAACAAATTTAGTTAAGAAACTCACTCAAATCAATATGCTCTTTTCGCAATGTTTTAGCACTTTCGTAATGAATTTTTGAAACGGCCAGGAAATGATTCTCCGCTGCAGGTTTTATGTCCCTAAAAATCACTATCTTGTCGTTTTCATATTCGATATTTGTATCTGGTGATCTTCCAGCAACGATATCACAAAACACGCACCTACTCATGATTACTTTTAGATCAATTTAATTAATTTGAAAATTTTCTAAAGTGCAATTTCACGACACTATTTTCTCGTCAGCAGTAAAATGTTGTGATAACAAAACGTCCACCCAAACTCAGCTGAGATTACCCTCTGCCTCTCTGTCTCTACTCTATGATGTGATGAGTCCAACAAGACAATTACTATATACCCTACTGATAGCAGCAAAGTAGTGTTTATGTATACTTTGCAGATTTTTCTATGAAAATACCGACACTGATGGCAGAATACAGAGGTAAAAGATATTTATTTTTAAACAATTTTACACGATTTAATAAATATTTTAAAGAGATGACTTTTTTGCTATCAAAATCAACTTATTTGATATCTATTAGGTAATAACTAAATACGAAACACATACAATTACAGAAAAGACTGCATAATTTTCTCGTTTATCTTTTTTTTCTTTCAAAATTCTTGTAACCGATAAAGCTCATGTCTTTTGGGAGAGATACTACAGAAAGTAGGAATTTCATCAACAACTTCAAATTTTCACAATGGCAACCATAACTTTAACGATTCGTATTGGAAACTATTCATTTGATTTGAGTTGAATCACATAAAAAACTAAATGACAGTCATTTTGACAATGAACAATTATAACACTCACTTATCACCTTATTAGAAAAATAGTCCCTGTATTTTAAAAATTATAAAAATATACAAATTTAATACCTACTCTAAAACATTTTTAAATTTGAAATCGACTCTTAAAATGAACTGTCAAAGAATCAACTCATTGATAATTTTAAACGATATAAAGCATACTTTAACGCAAAAGCACTCGTCTGACTTTAAAAGCCGCAAAATGCTTCTTTATCTTTTTAAACAAAAATTTAAAGACACATTTTTTTTGAACATCAGAAGATGATTTTGATCTTGTAAATTAGCAATCACGAAAGCTGTCTTGGCTTGAATTTGTGGTGCATGCATCAAGTAACTATTACCACGATAAAATAACACCATTTCCATCTCCCGATTCAATAGACTACGACACCAAGCAATATACAATATTTAGGCAAACTTACATTCAGCCGACCGCCCAATAAAAACAAAAAAGAATGTGGTACATAGTGTTGGACTACAATGTCGAGGCAAATTATTTTCTGCTCACAAAATCGCCCATTATTTTAGCTAGAAAGTTGAATTGGCTAAAGATGAGTTCAAAACAAGAAAAAAAAGTATTAAAACAAAATTGACCTCTCGATTTGTAATGGAATACTCTACCACAGCCCTTATGCCACGTTAAAATCTCATTACTAAGAAGAGTTGTTTAAAGTGTTTCAAATTGAGAAAAGGTTAGACAAGGGTTCGCAACTAAATGGCTGCGTTAACTAGAGTCAGTTTTATTCCTTAAACGAGGACTGTTTAAAAGCTTACCCCAGTATATTTATTTAAAAAAAAATAACAAATCGAAAAGAAGCAAATTAAACACATAACAGTTTTATAAAAGGTAATCATTTAAACATCAAGCGGAAAGTAATATATTCCTGAAAAGAGCCCTCTTTGTAAAAGTTATCACCTTTTGTAAAAAAGTACAAAGTTCAAACAGACACAACAATGGAACTCTCAAAAATGTGCTATTTCAGTAAAATATGTTTTTTCAGAAGCATTTAGCTCTCAAGCCATTTTTTATTTCTCACTTGTGGCGTTTTTGCAAAAAGTTTTCAAGGTAGTTTTATTTATTTGTACAGTAGTTTTTCAAAGAAACGCTGCCGACACTACTGCTTGTGCAGCTGCAGACACTGCAAACTGCAATCTTTGAAGGCTACTGTTGCTGTTGACACTTGAATTGACACTTTGACAGTTTACGGCAGAGCCAGTGGCAGTGGGTGTAGTAGAAAAATATTAAATTGATAAGCCCACGAAATTGAAATTGGTTTAAATTAGCTAATTTTTCCCCCTAAACGCGGCTGAAAAGTGTTATTTTCGAATGTATCTCATAATCTAGTTTCAAAAATGAACGAACTGAAAGCACCCTCCTTGCAATCTTTGCTAGAATCTGATCGTGGCTCAACTGATAGTTTATTGGCTGAATCTCTGCAATTAGATATAGAAGACGTAAGTGAAAATAAAAACAAATACATTTTCAAACCAAACTGAATCAAGATCCTTTTAGTTGGACGATGTGGAATACTCTATTCCGCCAATGGGAGCACTTCCAACTCTGGAAAGTGTTCTGAGTGAATTCGAGGGCGATTCGGATATTGCGTCCACTAATACGATTCCAGCGCCGACACCAACTCCTTCGATGGGTGGCGATGAAAGCACTCGAGGGGGAGGTTCGATTATGCGACATGTTCTTCTGCAGGGAGTATCATCGCAAACAGCATCTGCTGCGGTAAGTTCATCATTCCACAAATATACATCATTAAGAAAATTCTCTCCCACATCCAATTCCACCTTTAAAAAAGGCAGCAATTTATGTACCTACCTAAAAAAAAAAAGTTTCCTCTTTTAGGATCGAGTTCATGCTGGAATGGCAACAGCTTGCACTGTGTCCCAGCTTATTGCCGTTGGAACCTCACACGGACACATTCTCAACTTTGACAACACGCAAACACTTCGATGGGCTCACCAAGACAAGAGTTCACAGGGTGCTGTAACTGCTTTGGACTACAACCAGGACTGTTCGCGATTACTTGCAGGCTTCGCCCGCGGACTGGTTGTAATGATAGACACTCATTCAGGAGATGTGCTTAGGAATCTATTCGATTCAATTACTCCCAATACTGGCGTCTTACACGTTAAATGGACTAGCCGGCCGGCTCTGGCTCTATGTTCGGATTCCGGTGGCTCAGTGTGGTCATTGAGTTTTACCCGAAAGCTTGGAATTAGAGGATGTGCATCGAGATGTCTATTCAGTGGAGCTCGAGGCGAGGTATGTGCCTTTGAGCCCCTCATCATTGATACCGATGTGCAGCATGATTTAGATCAGTATTCAATTGTTGCGTTGGCAACTCTATCGAAATATTTCATTGTTACGATCCGCCCGAGATTGAGAGTAATCAAATTCCATACTCTGACCGGTCCGCCCGACTGTTTACCTTTGCTGGCTTGGCAAATGGTTCTGATTCAAGCTGCCGATTCCTCACGAACTATTGATCCCGTCATTGTGGTTGCCCGTGGTAATCAGCTGTTCTTCCACCAATTGTTCATTAACAGCGGCCGGATAAATTTATTGTTCCTACGTCACGTGCAGTTAGCTTGCAATCTCTTGGCTGTTCACTGGCTTGGCCCGAAATCAGTTGCTTGTCTGGATACATCGGAAATCCTTCATCTCATCGACGTTCGCTCGAGCAAAGAAAGTGAATGTCTTGATATTGCCAATGCCGGTCTAGTTTATGGATCGGCTCAGTTTAAGGGATTGGCCACGGGCGGAAATGTATCGCCAGCTCTTGCCCTTGCCGGAAGCTATGCCTGTTATAATACTGTAGTTTCAAGAGGTACCCAACTCTATGTCCTCGGAGCTAGGTCAATGCATATGATCACAGTTAGAACATGGAGCGAAAGAATTTCTTACTTAGTGAAAAACCAACGATGGACTGAGGCGTGTGATCTTGCCATTGAATGCTACAAAGCGGCGGGTGATCGTCCACGAAAGAAAATCCAAGCTAAAGAAAGGGCAATTGTCCTATTCAGAGAGTACATTGCAGGTTCAAGCCGTGCTCCAGAATATTGCTTGGGTTCGATTGTGAATTGTCTAATTGAAGTCAACGAATTGGACTTATTATGGGATGAACTGTGGGATCGGTTACATTCGACTGGCCTATTTCTCACCCTCATCACGGAGCACATTGAAAAGGACTCAATAAAACGAGTGAACCCAATTATATCTCAGGCTCTGGTTGACTTCTGGATAAATCTTTCCCCACAGAAACTCGAAGAAATCCTACTCAAACTCGATTGGACGTGTTTGGATCTCGACCAAGTTCTTAAAGCGGTCAAAAAGAAAAAACTCTTTCGAGCTCAGATTTACTTGAATACCAAAGCTTTGTGTGATTATACAATCTCACTGACAGAATTAATACCCCAAATTCAAACGGAGGAACCACACTTAGGCAATAGTTTGTTGGTTTATATTTCGAGTTGTTTAGCTGGTCGCGGCTATCCGCATGGTGATATTCCCCCCGAACAAGTCCAAAATGTTAAACACGAAGTTTTGCGATGTCTTGCTTCGTTGCATTCGTCCACTAGTGAACCCAACGAATTGCCTTATCCATATTTAAGAGCTCTACTCAAGTTTGATACCCGAGAAACTCTTAATGTTATTTCTTTAGCATTCCAGGAAAAAGAATTCACCGGCGAATTGGGATTTTCACATCGCAAGAGGATCATCAATATTTTACTGGAGGTTATGACGCCGGAAAATGCTACGGTAAGTTCAGGAGTTGTTTATCTTTAGACAAGAATAGTAACCATTGCAGCTTTTCTAAACTGTCCCCAATAGCTTATTTCCAATATCTCTAAGTCCCCTACTTACATCATTTAACTTTATTAAAAAAATAAGAACTTATTTTTCACATCAATCTCTTTGCAGTGGTCCGAAATAGGATGCCTCCTGAACTTCATCAGCCAACAAATTTCTTCTAATTGCTTGCCAGCTGACTCTACACTCCTAGATAAAGTCATTAACTATCTTGCAATGGAAGAGATAACTGGCGAAACTGCTCGACAACATTCTGAGCGTGAGAGTGCGTGGCATGAGCTGCTCTCCTCCAACTTTCTGCTACACATACCCGACGAGGAGCAATTGGTAATGGCTCGAAAAGCCAATTGCTTTTACGTCGTCGAGTATTTATTGGAAAGACTAAAAAAATACGATGAAATTCTCGAGTGTTATTTGAATAATCCGCTGCGTTATGATGCAATGTTCGGCTACATCGAAATGCACGCGAAGAACCCTGAAAGAAAAATCTACGACCAATTGTTGCTGCATTTTCCTCGTATTCTTTCCATAGATTCCGAACGAACAACTCGAATTGTTGCCGATTATTTTAGTAATAATGTAGTAGATTTAATTGGCACCACAAAGAGCGATACTAAGCTTCTTTTTGCATTCCTCAAAGCCCTCCATCGTCTGTCGGTGCCACTGAACAGTGTGAACAGTGAAACTCTGCTCGAAATGTTGTGCACCAACGAGCCGGACAATGTTGATAATTTCCTAGAAAACTGTGATGCTTATCGAATAGAAACTGCTTTAGAGATCGTCCAAAAACATAATCTCACATCGGCATGTATTATGCTCTTCGAAAAGCAAGGAGACTACCAAATGGCTTTTAATATGTCTCACGATCTTTTGAAGGAAGCCACCGAAGATAATGCTGAGGCATGTGCCTTGCAAGTGAGCTCTCTTTGTGCCCGCGCTTCACAGGTGCTGTCAGTGGAGGAACGCGAGGAATATTGGTTCAAACTGCTCAAACTCATCCTCTCACGAGAGTACCTTAAGTCAATAACGAAAAACATGCTTCACGAAGCTAGTCAACACGTCGATCTGCCACGACTAGTCCAGTTGGTAATGAACACCGGCACAGTATCCGGCAACATTGGTGATATCAAGGATCTATTGATGGGAATGTTATCGAACTCGCGATATGAAACCTATGCCATGGCGACCACAGCCAAAATACTCGGCACCGATTTGCACACGAAATTTGTGAAGCGACAAAAGGAAGCGCATCGTGGACTGTGGGTGACATTCGTCAAATGTGTCATATGTCGTCAAAGGCTCTACAACCAAACCGATGTCCTGGTTCTTGGTCCATGCGGACATTCTATGCATGTACGATGCATTGACCACAAGGAAAGAGAATGCGACGATGCTGTTAGCCTCGACAGTCATAGTGATTCAATTGAAGAAGAAATCAAATTCAAATGCCCTCGATGTGGATCAGAAATTCCTGAATCTGAACCTGTTGAATTGTCACAGCCTTCGGTTAAGCTAATCGATTGTAATAGTAGTAAGGACACTGCTGTGGAATTAGGAGTTTTGCAATTGAAAGCACCGCCTAGGAAATTTTGAAAATCATTTCAATTGTTTAAGTTTAAATATGAAATTAAATAATACATAATTATACATAAACTACTAAATTAATAATAATAATTAAAATATTTGACTATTTATTTCCATTCAAAAATAAATTATATATATTGAGAAAGTTTAAAATGAGATTGTTTAAATTTTACTTTTGTATAATAAAAAAAATAAACTATATTAAAACAAATGGAATTCTTCCAATTATTGATGTTTTTTGGTATATTATTAAGTTGCTATTATAAAAATATATATGCGTAAATGAAACAAGCCAGAAAAAAGAGTTGTTTTTTTTTTACTTTTGTTTTTGTTCGAAAATAAAGTATTTATTTATTTTGTACACAAACTTTTTCATCAAATTTTAGCAATTTTTTTTGTTAATATTGCTTAACTCTTTTGTCCAGTAAAATAAAGGTTTTACTACGAAATGAGAGATATACTCACTACTCAGCCTTATCATGGGCCGCATCGTAATAGATTCGTGGTATGAACCCCGAAAAAAAGTATCATTGCTTCTGTCGTAAAAAATAAATTCAAAGAGTTCGTGAAAAACGGTATCGCCCACCCCGAATGGCAGTTTTTTATCGGAGCTTAACTTAAAACGCTGCTCCGCCAGAACTCACCTCGTTACAAACACTAACTTCATGTCGGCTTTGTTCCATTTTTTATGTACCAACACACACACTTTCACTTATCAGGTTGATGTTATTACAGGACAGGCCGTACCCTTACCACTTCTGGGAATCTTATATGTGAATAGATTGGAAGGCATATATTAAGAGGCAAATGGTTGAGAACAAAAAAGGCGGAGTATCATTTCTCTAACAACCTCAAAGAAGGTGGAATAAGTCTGATTGGCCATGACACTTTGACCTGAGGAATAAAAGATGATATGCCGTCGTTGGTGTGGAAAGGGTTTCATATTTTTTGGGAAGTCTTCTTACCACTTTGTGTCAATCATATAATTCCTGAAGCGCTTTTAAAGACCAAATAAAGATGCAACAAGAATCCTATCTCAAAACATTATTGCATATCTTAAAATCTTAAGCTGCATGTTTAATTTTCGTCTTCGTGTATTTTCTTTTCTTATTGCTACGGCAACGGTATTCATTTTTAACGACCATCAAAATTAAAACCAAGTCAAAAGATGAACAACGAAAAAATTTTCACATTTGAAACTCCCAAATAAGCATTTCTGTGTAGCAATGCTTTTTTGATTTCGTTCGGGACTTCTGATGTAAACTATATACGAGGGACTTTGTGATAGGGAGGATTAAGCTGGAAATTTGTGAATAAATTCAAAAGAATTTTTGAGTGCTGCACTCTTACTGCTTTCTATCCCTGTTTGAGCGCAAACAAAATTGTTCAAGATAAAAGCATAAACAAATTGTATAGAAACGGAGATGATCACGAAAAAGTGATTTTCGCCCACAATGGAGATAAGAGATTTCAAGAGACTAAAAAAAAGAAAGGTACAAACAAAATTTCCAATTACTATATCATCATTTTACACTCGAGCTCAATTTCGGACGTACTGTTAAGTATAGAGATTCTTTTTTTAACCACTCATCGAGAATGTGGAATGCTTTACCCAACTCTGTTTTCCCCTCCCATTTCAATATTCAAAATTTTAAGACCAATGTGCACCGGTATCTCCTCTTAAATCCTTTCCTATTTTCCTAATACTCGCACTGTGTTTAACCGTAAACGTGTTAAGGGTATTAATATCCCCTTGAGTGCCTGTACTTTATAAAAAAAAAAAATCTCATTCCGAAGTTAACCCCCTTTTCGCTTTAATTTACTAAAATAATAGGGAGAGTGAGCAACAATCAAACAAACTGTGAAACACTGAATACAATTAAACCGCAGTATCCACTTTACGAGTTAAAAAAAAAAAAACTTCTAATAATGATGTTTATTATGTTGGCCAAAATGTTCAAGTAAATTACACCTTCCAACAGTAGAGATCATAAAATATAGTCAATTTATTAAACGATTAACATAATACATAAATAATATACAAAGAACATTTTTTAAAACTATAAAATATTATGGAAACTTTATCTTACTTCAGAAGAACTGTGTCCTGGGTTATATAAGTTGTTGTAGTACGTCATAAATTCATAACACTGCTCACCTAAATTTAGATTGTGATTAGTATAATATGAAAATCTACAAACAATCTATAAAACAACTTTTCAAAAATTCAGGTGAACCACGTTGACGCATATTTCTCGATTTAAAATACGTAAAAACAGTATGGAAAACTAAATCATCATTGGATTTCTGAGCAGCTTCGAGATATTTTCGAGCGGAAATTGTTTCACCATCAGGTAAATTGATTGCCAATCTAAGTGCATCAACAACTTTTCCTTGTCCGAGTAGTACTTCGATAATAATCTAAAAATTACAAAAAAGTTATTTGTTTTTAAATTTTCAAAAAATCCATTTACAAACCTCAGTTGCTTTTATTTTGCTTAACATATCAAGAGCAATTTGTGATATTGCAGGATTTATATTAGAGTATGAAAGTAAAAAACATGCAATTGGTTTGGATTCCATAATGAGCGAGAATTCAACCAATCTCCGAAGAGTATCAAAATTACGATTTCTTATCAATTCGGTTATAATCATTTTGCTTAGATCTTCTTGGGCGGCAATGTTATGTTTGCTCAAAGATTGCAAATATAATATTAGAACCGTTTCAGTATAGGATCGTTCGGAAATGAGTGTGAAGACAGAATTGTGCATGTCACTTTGATCGATGAGAACCCGTGGAGGTGCTGGCAACTTGGGTAGGGTCTTAACAGTCGACGGTTGAGCTGTTTGGGTCTGGAGTTGTAGTTGCACCCATGATCTTAAAAGCATATTATGTTCGAAAATATGTACATTTCCAAAAAATCAAAAAATAAGTACTTACTCATATACTTCGTTTATTTTGTCAAAAATATTCTCCAATATTGGTAAAAGTGTTCCATTAAACTGCTCGTCAACCAACTGTTTGAGGACTTTAAGCAAAATTGGCTTTCCACATGTTCGTTGCAGTAAGAACTCCACCAATCTTACTCGGTCCGTTATGAGCGAGCAAAGTGGTTCCATTTTTAAATATAAATACCACATACATCCGAGCTTAGCATCAATCACAATATTAGGTTGAAAAAGCACCCAGTTGGTAGAATCTAATAATGGTGTCAAAAACCTTTGAAATAATATTCAAAATTTTGTATGAATAAGATACTTACACAATGAACACTGCATTGTCCGTTCATCAAGTGAAATGCTTGGTATTTTCAATGCAAAAGGTCTTATTGAGCGTCCAGCTGTAATTGGAGCATGATAAGTGATTCCATCGAAAGTCTCTCCACTCAAAGCTATATCAAACAACAACGAAGTCGAAGAAGCCTGATGATGAACAACAATCAAATTGTCCACAGTATTTATGGCAAAACGTCCACTATGTCCCAGACGAAGGATATGACACTTCCTAGGAGCTAATCCGGGACCATTCAGAAGATACACCTCGACCTCCATCATGCCATTTGGGTTTGTTTGAAGAATTAGCACAGCAAGAGTCCCATAAACCTGACTGAGAGTTACTTTACTTTCGGGAACTTCTCGATTTGGATTTCCCACTAACAAAAACAAGTAAATATAAATGTTTGAAACTAAAAGAATGTAAAAAAATCTCTTACACTCTAGTTTAGAAAGTTTCGTTATAGTCTTTTGTTTGATAATAATCGGAGTCAGATTGTTGCTATCGGGTGAGCAAAACAAAGCTATGTTCCCTTCTGAGCACCAGGCAAACCATTTCACTGCCATTGCTAGTGCCTTAACAAGTTTTACCTGCCTCTTTTCAGCCACAACGGTGTAGATTTCTACACCAGTAATTGAAATGAGAGCACACTCCCGAGTATGCACCCAGACGAATCCATAGATTGGATTTTTAGCTTGATGAACTATGATCTTGTCGAGAAGAGGCTGATCGCCTTGGAAACATATAAACTCTACAGAATTATCACGTCGTTGAATGGCTAGCACTTGGTTGTCAGGGGAGAATTTTATCGAACTAATTGGTCCACGATCGTTCATACAAAATGAAATCACAGATGATTCAGTTGGGCCTTTGACGACGACTCCTGTGGTGCCATTTGATCGTATGGCGAAAATCTTTGAGAAGCAAATTCTTTAGCTTATGATAAAGATTATAAAAATTGAGTTATTTAGAATACCTGTTTGTTGGATTCATCGAAGAATACATTTGTTAGTTGACTAACTGAATCGAATCTTATGGGATTCTTTGAAAGTTCTATATAATGAAGGGAGTTTTCCATGTTTCTTGATAAGACTTCTTTACTTGGTGTTATAATTTTTTCTAATAACAATAAAAACAAATAACAAACTATGAATAATAAGAATGAACTTTTTTAATTTCTTGACAAGACAATTGAACATATGGGATTTGAACACATTCAGCTTGGTATTTGCGAAGTTAAACAATCCAAGCCCGTCTATGTATATTAAAGAGCAGGGGCTGTGAAATCATCGCCAGTCAAAAATCTGCAGGCTAGAGCCATTTGAAGCTATTTGTATAATTTAGAGATGTTTTAGAGAGCTCTAATGACTACCACTCTATAAAGTCCTCAAAATATGGAAATGTTATTAAATGTATGCAAAAATTATCCAAAGTATAAAGGGTTTTCCAATAAAAGATTTTATTTTGAATAGTCCACTTTTTGGACAGCTGTAACTTTTGAAGATGTCGTCTTTTGACCGTTGACAAATAAAAACTACGTTATTACTAAAAATAGAACGAAAACGCTGCAACGCGGTCTTGGCTACTAGCAGTCCATATTTAGTGGGTCAATGACAATGACGGACTGTTGCGCCACCCGATTTATTTTTTTTTTTTAATGACAAAAATTATGAACATTTTGCAGTCACTGTATATTCCACCACCAAGTGTCCAAGTGAAAGATGAGTTTTGTTCTGATGCCCCGCAATTAATTAAAGACGTTTATAAAAAATAAATTGGGTGGCGCAACAGTCCGTTGAGAACTAGGACCTAGTGACTTACAACTCTCAACCATTCCTGTGTGCGAGTACTGTTGTCAGGGATGGAGGGGACCTACAGTTTTAAGCCAAATCCGAACGGCTAATTTGAGAAAGTACTTTCCATGACAAAAATTACTCTTGGAGAATTTGTCAATAGGTACCTCGCAAGAGGCAGGACCCGTGAAAAAACTTTAGATGACATAGGTAGGAATCGAACCCAAGACCTTTGGCATTGTCATGCACTAACTATCATGCCACGGATACTTCATTAAAGACTTTTAAGGTGGAATATTTTGAAGTTGTCCGTGGCCCTCCTGGTTGATATCATTTTGATTATTAATGAAACTCCAAAAGGTGAAAATCAGTAGGATCCTTAATTTAAGTCGCTACGGCCACTGAATATAGCTTAACATGAATATGAAAATAATTTAACATTTAAAAATAAATGACAATACTTATCTAAACCACTTCTGAATACTAAAAAGAACATGTTTTTAATATAAGCCATAGTGAATACAACCCCTTAAACATGAAAAATTGTTATCAACAATTCCTGTATTTGGAAGTGAAAAAAACTTTCAAATTGACATTTTGTTTCACTCATAAATCATATTTTTTTTTTGCAAATTATAAAAAATTCATTTTTGATAAAAAAAAAATACAAAAAGGAAAACATTAAATTTTTGTTATGATTATTTCTGTTGAAATATTCACATTTTGTTGCTAAAATTTGTATTCTTGTTTAGTATATCATGAATGCAGCGATTGCTTTATGTCATTTTTGCGAGGCACACGGTCCTTGTGCAATTTTCTGCACTCAAACTTTACGTGACACCAAACTCGAAGACCTTAATCTAGACAATCAACAAATTCCAAATAAAATGTGTTTGGCCTGCAATTCTTTGGGTAAAACAAATGCAATCTATAGCCGAGATAATGAGAGTGGTGCAACGTTTCTTAGTACACAAATTCCCATACTCCCTGAAGTGGCAAATCTCATCAAACAAGCATCGGTTCGTAGTCTGAGCTGTGAAATAAATTTCCACAAAGACGGTGGATTCGTTTTCTTTGGCGACTCGTCACGAGGTCATGTACTAAGTCATACGTTTCATGTTGGAGATTTGCAGGTATAATAATGAATACATAACTTACGCATAAACAAATATTTATATCAACTTTTCAAAGGCGCGAGGTTTCTATCAACTTTTCTCGATTATAATTCTCATGAAAGATAAGTATTTTCTGCTCAATATCAAACCATTTCTTGCTGAACACCTTCAGGTATGTTGTCATCCTCAATTTTATACAAAAACTGGCTATATGTACATGATTAATGTGTGTGTTCTCTTAGAAAATCTCAACAGAAATCCAAGTATCCGCACAAAAAATCAAATGTGAAGAAGCCGCAAAAGGATCCCCCCGCCAGCGACGCCTGTCTAGCAGTCAAATGATGGTACAAACTCCACGATCATTAGTCGAACTCACCGGAGAAAAGAACATCTACGCCATCCTCCACTCACATTTCTCGTGGATCCTGTTGGCCGGTTCGAGATTTCTTACAGAACATGTAACATTTGGAAATCTGCCATGGCTTCCACCAGCTCCGTCAGTCACCCGTCCATCGAAACAATTTATAACACTGCCATATAAAACCGATGATGATCAACCCACGGAAGAGGACCAAGAAGAATCAATGTCACTAAGGTATGTCAAACAATTGCTGCGCAACGAATTCCCAGCAGCATGCTTTTGTGCCTTAACAGGAATAAAGGTAACACCACACAAATTTCAATTGAACATAAAACCTACAATTTGTTTGTATTTGTCTTCATAGATCATAGTACGAGGATCACCAGCTAAAGCGTTCAACTTTATGTCGTGCCTTAAAAAACTTCTGCCGGAGCAAATGCATAATGTTATACAAATCGATGCTCAACAATTTCTTACGAATTCCGAATGTAAAATCGTTTCGGTGAAGCCCGATGTGGCGGTTCCTATTGCAAGTAGTGCGACATTTCGCATTGATTTTCTAGATAACGAAAACGATAGAGTATCCGTTAAATGGCCAGGAGAGATGCCAAACAAATGTAAGCATTATAGCACGAAGGTATTCTTGTTAGTTGTGGTGTTCTTAATTTTTTCAATGTCTAAATGCAGGGCCGGATTTATTAATAAAATTGGTCAAGGCTGTGGATGAAGAGCGATTCACAGATTTGGTATTGAACAAACAAACGAGAGTTCTCGTTGAAGAATGGAAAAAGTAATTAAAGGTCATTTTTCTTCTCAAAACTCTACAAATGTTATCTTCTTTTCGTTTGCAGCAAAGTTATTTGTCTCAATCAAGCTAAATCTTCAAGTGGTTTGGCAAAGCTAAAGAAAGTCCTCGGAGTGCAGTCACAGGATCAGCAACTTATCAACTACTGGAGTCCCCATTTGCAAGGGAACTAAACAAAACAATGACAATGAAGCCCCCGCCCCAATAAATTCAATGTATTCAAAATCTCAGCATAGGAAATAAAAAATAAAGATTTGTTTTTAAATTTTTAAACCAAATTTTTGGTTTCACTTTCAAGTTTATTTTTCATTTGTTAAGTGTCTTCTAGTATAAAACAAAATTGGTTTTAAAATTATAAGCCTTTTACTTCTTGTAACCACAGCTACTTCTGCGACCACGAGCACGTTCGAACTTACGTCCCTTTGATCGCACGTATGGGCGAGTGTGTGAGTGTGGTACACCAGGTGCCTTGCCGAAGTGCTTGTTGGCAGTACGAGCTGTACGCTTGCCTTGCAACAACAAGGTCTTCTTGCCTGTTGGTGCCTTGAGGGCCAATTGATCGAAAGTCAACACTTCACCACCAGCCTTCAAGATGCGCTCGCGGGCCTTCTCGGTGATGTGCAAAGCACAGACGGTCATCTTGGGAACAGTCAAAAGACGCAAGTCGTTGGTGACGGAACCAACAATCACAACAGTAGAGTCGGGTTGGTTGGCCTTCTTGAACAAACGGCTGACACGCTGTAGAGACATTGGTGGCCGATTGATTTTGCTCATAAACAAACGTTTTAGAACAATTCTGTTGAATTTCTTGTTGGTACGACGCTGCAAGAAGCGGTACAACTGGAAAGAGCATAAAAAACCATTAGTAATTTCATTTTAGATAATTTATTCCGAGTTGTACCTTAACAAGAAGCCTCAGGTAAACATCCTGGGATTTGGGCTCAGTTCGGCGAACTTTGCGATCGTATTTATGGCAAATATCAATACCCTTAAGAAAAGAAATTAATTGAAAAATACATTAGTTAGATCACTTTAAACATTAATTGCACTTTATATTTCATTAAACATTTGTATTTATTTGGATGTCACTGAATTTATTTTTGTTAAAAAATTTCGAGCGAGTCTTACCATTTTGGCGACCGGAAAAAGAAAGAGATGAAAACTTGGTATGGAAGTGTCACATTTTGACAGTTGACAAATAAAGCGTATGAAGTTGGTTGTAGTTTGTTTTGTTATGGGAATTTTGGTACAATTTGTAAACAATCTACTACAAATTTGGGGTGTGATTGCATGAAATCTTGGTATGTAGATGTAATCCCCTCTCACATGTGGATTTTATTTGTTCTTGAATTTTTCTTTTAATTAGGTACCTTCCAATCTTTTATTCAATCATTTGTGTCATATATGTTGAATTTGTTGATTGACGTGAAACGAATGATTATATCTCTTTCGAAACTTACTGTATTTAGGCTTAAATACACTTGATATTTATTTCAAAAACTGCGAAAATGAAAACCAAATAAAAAAATAATTGAACTCCAAGTAATATGTAATGAAATGATATATAATTTAAAGGCAAATGTAAGAAGAATTGTTTGAGTATCTTTTGTCACTGAGCTTTTATAAAATGTTTATTTCAATAAAGAAATGTTTCACTTTTTTTCAATCTTGATAAAAAAAAAACACAAAATAAATGAAAATAGGAGAAAATATATTTTCACTTTCTTAAAAAAGTAAATTCAATTTAATAAACGTTCAACATATATAATGAATGACAACTTGGAATCTTGGTTTCTATCTGAGTTAATTTCAGAAACCTAAAAAATCGTTTTTATTGTTATTGATAGATGATTATTTTGTGTTTCGAATGGTAAAGTTCGTGTATGGGTTATTAGTGATGATTAAAAGCTAAACCTTAATAAATATATTTGATATTAAACCTCTGTAAACATGGTACTTATACTTTTAGTTCATACATCTCTTGATAATATCCATGAATATATTTATAAAACGAATTCAAAGGAATTGTACTTTTAGTTCATACATCTTTTGATATTATTCATGAATATATTAATAAAACGAATTCAAACCTTCTACCAAATATTATTATACCTTATTCGTAGTTTGCACAACAATTCGGCTAACTAACTAATGAGAGAAGTGCGATTTTTTGACAAATAGAGGGCGATTTATGTTTTTTACATCTTAAAATACAAAACTGAATTAAAAGAAAGCTAAAGTGAAATACGTAAGGAATAGTTTGAAAATTTCAGTTTGTTTTTTAATTTTTTGCAAAATCTTATGGAACATTTCAAATATTTCACACCTTCGTAACCAAACTTCGACTTAGTTTGCGACGTGTACATTAAACAATCGATATCAAGAGTAATCGACAAAATATTTTCTGTGATATAAAATTTCCGTTAAGAAATAATTTTGAAGATGGTTTTTTATTTGTCACTGACTAGAATCAAAATGAACGCTAGGTATTTCAAAATGTATCATTTCAAAGCTTTACAGAATGAGAATTGACCCCTAGATGTACTCGTAAGATTTTTAAATCAATAAGTTGTGGAAGATATTGAAAATACATCAAATTAGTACAATTTATCTTTCATAAAATACATTTAAACTGTTTCATAAATATTCATCGCCTCAATTATGGGAACTTAAAACAACATTGTGTTTTGTTTGAGTAATTTAATTGATTGGGATGTAGTGGGAATTTACATCAGGTAACGTTCTGGTCAAATAATTTATGAATATAACATATACAAGCAAAAATAGCCAATAATTAATGAATGTACATGTACATTTATAAATAGAAGAAAATAAGGTATTCTGACCTATTTATTTTTGCTTTAAAAGAAATTTACATTTAAATTAAGCGACTAAACATAAAAGCAGACAAAAATAATAATAAACATTGTGTTTCAAAGAAAAACACTGCCTAGGGAATGATAGGTATTTTGATCGTTCATCCAAGCCAAATGCCAAAGCCAATTTTCAAAAGAATAATACCCATAGTCTTTATGTTTTCTTTACAATTTTCATGAATAATACCATACCTGAAAAATTAATACAAAATACTTAATCATTTTTAAATATGGTACACAATTAAAAAATAATTACCAATAAAAATAAATATAACTGAACCGAACATTAGGAATGTCCAACATTTCCAAGCATTCCGTGAGTGCTCCTGCAGCTTTTCGTTCTCTTTTACCAAAGAATTTATATTCTTATCGGTCATGTTTGTGGATCTTGAAACAACTTCTGTATCTCGCTTGATAATTCGATTGGCCGTTTCGGTTTGCTCTTTAAGGCTCCGGGTGAGGGAAAGCATGTGCTCTGTGATTTTTTCCTGGACATCGTTGTGGTATTTTAAAGCTTCATTAGATTGTCCTTGTTCTTTGGGCTTTCGTACGCGCAGGTTATCATCTATATAATAAATCACCCGCCATAAAACTTGTAAAAAACAAAACATATAGAATTATGTGGCTTACCATTTATTAGTTCTTTCCGAATATCAGAATAGTGTTTGGAATTTTGTAGCTGGCGCACTTCCCTGATAACATCATCAACATTTTCGGCTGCCATTCGATTGTGGCTATGGGAGCTCTCAGTTGTGAGCAACGGTGGGCTGTCTATGTAGTTTGTTTGGGTTTTGAGGTTTTGCAGTCTTTTACAGTAATCAGAAATAGATGACAATGTTCTTGCACTATAGCAAATTAAATAAGGAATTTCATTAGCAATTACAAATCGATATTTCAGTCATTGTACTCTTCGTATTCTTGAAGCTCCTCGATCATAACATCCATGGATTTGATGAATTTCTTAAGTCTCCAGAAATTTGTTTCATCTTTTACTAGTTCCTCACAAGTTGCTAATAAGCTGCGCAAATTAATTTCTAATTTGGTCACCATGTTGCGAGATTTTGTACTTAAAAACTAGTATCGCTAATTAGTAAAATTATTTTAATTCTATTTCAAGATTGAAGAAGCCTCTTTCTAAAATCCGAACTGAAATGTATTTTTCTTCTTTTCTTTATATTTTGGCACGTCATTAACAGCTGAATTATGAAATTTCCCATCGAAAGGAATTTTTTTTGCAAAATTGTCTTTGAAATTCACCTCAGTTAAGGGAGGTAGGTAAATTAGCTCGGGTGGTTCCAGAATTGAAATGGTAACATTCAGTGAGAAATACATTCGTTTTGTAACAATTTAGCAAGCATGAAAAATACTTAACAACTTTTAACCGTGACGATATAGACTGTTTTTGGACAACATTCGAAGCAGACCATTAAAGTTACATTAAACAAAAAAAACTTGAAGTAGACGTCTTTAGTGAATCAAAACAAATATCTTCAAAAATAGGATGAAAATCCGAAAAAAAAATATTTTTGTCATGAGTCAACGGTGTTTCCTCAAATTTTTTATTTGAAACCTGTGTTCTATTGAAATAAATACCTAACTGTATATACACGTGCAAGTATTGAGGCAATCAATTTGCTCAACTTTCCATTACCGCAGCACGAATTTCGACATGCGGTTTTTTTTATTTTATAGATGTGTGTAAATAAATAATAATTATAGCAATTTTAGAGCGAGGAAACATTTATTTCTATTTTAAATTAATTTTCAAAGTTCACTTTTCCACATACAAAACACGCAAAAATAGTTGATTTTGACATTTCTTCCCTGTTTTTTGTTCAGTGTTGCCATACTTGATCTTTGTTTGTTGGGGATTTCTTTGGTTTTAGTGCTCAAATGCCAAACTCGCACCCACCCAAAATCCTATAGTGATCCAAGCAGGATCACTATATAGGTGTTTCCTCGCCTTAATATTTAAAACATGCTCTATTGAGACCTCTACCTAACTGTAAAAAAATCAGAAGGAAATTCATGCTACGGTAATGGAAAGTCGGCTAAATCAATTTCTTAATCCTGACAAATAGTGAAACTAGAATGTTTTTTTATACTCACTGCTAATTTGAAAGTTATGTAAAAGAAACTTCCCCAATTATAAATTTAGGTAAGATTTAAGAGGGTTCTACATGCAATTAATTAAACCTACTAACCGATTTAGGTTTTACAACCAAAAACACACCAAACTATGAACAAAGTGCGAGTGTGAACGCACTCTAAGCATTTATCTCTGAACACACAATTTGTCCACCATTTGCATTCTCAGAAAAATGTCATATTTCAATTCACCACATTACACAAAAATCCCTTTAAATTTATCACACAAGACAAAAGCGAACGAGGTCCTCTCTACGAGTCTTCAACTTTTGAAATTTTTCCATTGAAAATCAATTCAATTTCAGTGAAAAAAACTTTAAATTTATTAAACTCAAAGGGTGCAATTTATTTTTTACAAAAAGATTTGGAGGTGGGTGTTTTAAATTGTCTTAAAAGGTTCTTTATTGTATCCTTAAAACACATCTGTCTGAGGAAAAAAAAAGTCGTCAGATTTCATGTGAACCAAAGCCACTTTCGTTGGTGAAATTTGTATGTAAAAAAAGAGCTAACCATACTATAAGAATGTGGTTAGAGTGAGATGAAGAACTTTTTTTCTTATTGAGAAGAAAAAACCTTTTGAACAAATTTCCCCGAAATATACGAACGAATTTTTACATTTTTGTTTGAAAAAGAGAAAAATATATTTGAGTACTTTTATAACAGAAAAAAAAACATATTTAAAATTATAAATATTTTTGAAGAAAACAAAAAGTAACTAAAAGAAACCCAACTTTTCCAGACAAATATCAAAATGACGTGGGAACCACAGACCGAGGGCTTGCAGCAGATCATTACGATTCTGAAGGAGTCTCAATCTCCAGACACCGCTACACAATTAGCTGTCCAAATGGTAAGAAAGACGAAAAGTCTTCAAATTATGTATTCATATGAATTATCTAGAAAATTAATGCATTTTTATTCATAAAAAACTCACAAAGCCGATCGAAGTTCAATACATCTTTTTTTTTTTTGTTATAAGAATTTTTAATTCTGGCTTTTTGCATACGCCATGAGCGGTAGGGAGTGATATTGTAAATTTTGTGTATTTATGTATATTCAAGAAAAAAATATTAATTAGTTTTGTAAGTAACAATACAAGAATACGTGGATTTCTTTTTTTCGAGTGCGTTTAAATGCAAAGTAAAATGATGGTCGGTACGTGACTTCCCATCAATTCGCTTTCCATTATAAGAGAATGGTATTAAAACACTTTTTGAGCAGACATAGATAGGTACTAGTCTGACAAAGCTATTGAATTTTTTTTAGGTCAAGAACTAAGTAGATAGAATTAAAAAAAATTCTTTTTAAAGCATGTGATTTGTAAGTTTTGAATTTTGAGGTTCCCATTTAATTAAATTGAACTATGATTAACACATTTTAGATTGTAAACAAATATTTTTGCAAACTTGTAAACATGTAAAATCCTTTTACTACAAATTTGTATGTGTTTCAAAAAAAACAAAACATCACCGTCAAAGATTTTGTATAGGTACAACAATCATTCCTTTTCGCATAACCTTGAAGCCATCGCGTAATAGACATTTTTCGATCAGTTGTAATAACTTTCATCTTGCATGGTATGGTAGATGCCAGCAAATAAGCAAATCGTGTGCATTTGTTTATTGAAACAGGTTTAAGCAACACAGAATATTCGTGCAAGGCCGACACTCTGGCTTAAAATGCTTCTTCTCTTTGTGCACATGACCTACATTAATTTAATTGACGCATTATAGGTATGATGGTTCCCATTGCAAAGCAATTTTTATTGATGGAGTGTCGAATATTTTGAAATTGTTTCAAAATAAACGTTATAAAAAAAGTTATAAAGAAAACTTTTTTTACATAGAAAAAGTTAGGACTGCCTTTGCTTCTCGTTTCTTCTGGCTTAGTGTTGAATTTGAATACATACCTTATATTGTACACCCCACGCACTACTATGAAGTGGCATTATCTCTATTTTTATGAAATAATACCAATGTCACTAACTATTCTCTCTAAAAATCACTATTGTAATTTTGTTAGAGCAATATTAAGATTTATCAAATGTTATAGTTATTAAGATGAGCATAATGATAATGATAATAAAAAAAAAAAAAAAAAACACTGCTGGCTGGGGCCTCGATATTCATTCGTTCCACATCGCCTAGACGTCTTGTCTATTGAATACGCAGTTTCTTGCCCAGTGGCATTGGGTTGTATCGTTTCCGCCAGATATCATTGTCCAACTTAGAAAAGGAACTTTCATCCGCTCGGCAGGGTGTCCACTGTTCATGTTTTAAAGATTGAAAAGTGAAAATTCTTACTTCTTAACTTATTCTAAATTATCAATATAAAAAAAACAAATTTGAGCCATTTCAAGATAACATTTTGGAGAACATATTTTTCTTATATTTTTTTGATATTTAGAAGCGCAGACATTTACTCAACACATTTAACAATTTTTGCACTTTATGTTCTTCAAAAAATGTTTGTTATACAATTAAAAAATAAATAAATGTAAGACCCTTTATTGTCATTATTTTAAATGTCGAATCGAACATTTGACTTAAAACGAATATTTTTGAAGGACCTTACTCTAAATATTCATCTCAATTTATTGGCGCTTATACTCTTAAAGCCTTGCGCCTTACAACTATAAATCAGTCCTATGTGCGGCTCAAGGATAGAGGGGACCTGTGAATCAGAACTGCTAACTTGAGGAATTTTCAATTCCTCGCAAGAAGCTCTAAAAAATATATATTAGGTGACACAAGCAGGGATTCAATCCAGACCTTTGACAGTTATACATATGTACTGATCATCACGCCCTAGGCAGTGAGAAAGGAGGTGGTTCTCTATTTAAGTTTTTAAGAATAACTAACAAAAATGTGCGATTCGATATTCTAATTGAATGTCATAATCTAATCTTCCAAAATCTTTCCTCATAACCCTAAAACTCTATTTTCCATTTATATGTAGATTCGTGGAGCTACTGAATAATAGTCTTTCGAAAATCCTATCGGATATAATTCGAAAGAACATCTAATGTGTTAATGGATAGTGCTATTTTTTAAGAAACGTCAATTGCACATTCCTTTTTATCTAATATATTGGAGATACGTTACTCACAAAATATTCTATTAAGTTAGCTTAGAGAGGCACACTGGATCAATTTCTCAAGTAACGCACAGCAATCGCAATTTCATGATGAATACAGAAATCTTAACAGCTTTTTGGGTTTGAAACCACAAGAGATGAGTCTCATACCTAATGCAAAGTGGAAAAGTTTAGTTTGAATGCAAAAGCCCTCCAAAATGACAAAATTTGACTATATAACGATGTGTAACTTCGATGTATCGAATACATACCACATTGTAGTTTGCCCCATGTTAATCAGATCCCAGTTCGTCGATTACTTTAAAGGGCCACTGCTATTTAAATTTAGGTCAGTTTTCAAAATCTCACTTTAATATCGCTCTCAAATAATGAATGAATTATTTTAAACCGTAAGCTAACAATATCTTAATTAAAACACCACAATTGTTTTTACATAACTATATTATAGAAATACAAATTTTTACTACTGCTAGTAATCTAAAGATAACTAACATAATTTTTCACGCGTTTGCAATATAAAATCTGTGCTTTATGAATAAAATAGTTCTTGCTAAAACCATCCATAAAAATCCACGTAGCTCACAATATAATCTTTTGATTATTTTTTGTTTACACTAAAATTTAACAGAAACTCGAGGAACTCAACCAATATCCGGACTTCAATAACTATCTTATTTATGTACTCACTAAACTTAAATCTGAAGATGAGCCAACGCGATCATTAAGCGGTTTGATTCTTAAAAATAATATTCGCCTTCATGGAAGTAGTTTGCAACCAGAAATATTGGAATACATTAAACAAGAGTGTCTGCAGGCAGTTGGTGATCCATCAGCATTAATTCGAGCAACAGTTGGTATTCTAATTACAACAATTGCAAGTAATGGAGGACTGCAAAATTGGCCACAACTTTTACCAGCTCTATGTGAGATGCTCGACTCACAGGACTATAATGTCTGTGAGGGTGCTTTCAGTGCATTACAAAAAATTTGTGAAGACTCAGCTGATATATTGGACAGTGCCGTTCTCAATCGCCCCTTAAATGTTATGATTCCGAAATTTTTGCAATATTTCAGTCATAGCAGTCCTAAAATTCGTTCCCATGCTATTGCCTGCATTAATCAATTTATTATCAATCGTTCTCAGGTAAATGATTTTTTTTGTAGCGAAAAATACAGTTTAAAAAATGTGAACTTTGTTATAGGCTCTAATGTTGCATATAGACACATTTATTGAAAATCTTTTTAATCTGTCCTCGGATGACGACCACGAAGTGCGAAAAAATGTATGCCATGGCTTAGTTATGTTGCTTGAAGTCCGAATGGATCGTCTCCAGCCACATATGGGACAGATCATTGAGTACATGCTCATGCGAACACAAGATTCTGATGAAGGTGTTGCTTTGGAAGCATCCGAATTTTGGCTATCCCTGGCCGAGCAGAACATATGCAAAGAAGTCCTCACTCCGTATCTGCCACAGTTGGCGCCAGTTTTAGTTCGTGGAATGCGTTACTCAGAAATCGACATTATTCTACTCAAAGGCAATGTTGAAGAAGATGACATGGTGCCGGATCGCGAGGAAGACATTCGTCCTAGGTTCCACAAATCCCGTACTCATACGATTGCAGCTACGAGTGGAGGTGTCGGTGGTGGGGAGGGAGTTGATGATGATGACGATGAGTTCGATGATGGCTTGGACGATGACAGTTCGTTATCTGAATGGAATTTGAGGAAGTGTAGTGCCGCCGCACTCGATGTTCTAGCAAATGTTTTCCGCGAAGAATGTCTGCCCATCGTTTTGCCAATTCTTAAAGAAACTTTATTCCATCAAGAGTGGGTAATCAAAGAGAGTGGTGTCCTTGCTCTTGGCGCTATTGCGGAAGGTTGTATGCAAGGCATGATCCCGCATCTACCCGAGTTGATACCGTTCCTGATAAGCTGCTTGTCCGACAAGAAAGCACTTGTTCGTTCCATAACCTGCTGGACATTGTCGCGGTATGCCAATTGGGTTGTCAATCAGCCCCACGATCAATATCTTAAGCCTTTGATGGAAGAACTGCTGAAGAGAATATTGGATTCAAACAAGAGAGTGCAGGAAGCGGCATGTTCGGCTTTTGCTACACTCGAGGAGGAAGCCTGCACTGAACTGGTCCCATACTTGGAATACATTCTCAAAACATTGGTCTATGCGTTTTCAAAATATCAACACAAGAACTTATTGATTCTGTATGATGCTGTGGGTACTTTGGCCGATTCTGTGGGACATCATCTGAATACTCCTGAGTATATCAATATTTTGATGCCGCCG
This sequence comes from Eupeodes luniger, assembly GCA_951509635.1. NCBI lineage: Eukaryota > Metazoa > Arthropoda > Insecta > Diptera > Syrphidae > Eupeodes > Eupeodes luniger. Next base: position 38,387,178 of record OX608074.1, read on the forward strand.
CTGATAGAAAAGTGGAATTTGTTGAAAGATGACGATAAAGACCTGTTTCCTTTATTAGAGTGCTTGTCCAGCATAGCTACAGCACTACAGTCTGGTTTTCTGCCATATTGCGAGCCTGTATACAGACGATGCATTTCCCTAATTGAACAGACCATCAATCAGGATATGGTAATTTTGTTGATTTTCTTAATAATTTTCAATATGGAATATATTTTCTATTTTTTTTTTATTTTCAATAGGCTTGTAAATCAAATCCAGGATTTGACCAACCAGATAAAGAGCGAATGATTGTTGCACTTGATTTACTATCGGGATTAGCTGAAGGACTTGATGGTCACATTGAGGCATTAGTAGCAAACAGTAATATAATGCAATTGCTCTATCAATGCATGCAAGACGCATTACCAGAGGTATGTATTTTTTGTTTCAAACAAAAAAATAGTTTAGGGAAAAAAATGAATGAAAAACAATATTTCTCTAAAGGTACGACAGTCGTCTTTTGCATTACTTGGAGATTTGACAAAAGCCTGTTTCCAACACGTCCATCCATTTATGTCAGACTTTTTCCCAATTTTGGGACAGAATTTAAACCCCGACTTTATATCGGTGTGCAATAATGCAACATGGGCAATTGGTGAAATTTGCATGAAATTAGGTACGACGCAACACAAAATTTTCTTCAATTGAATTCATTTTTAATAAATAATTCTTCAAAATTCTTTAATTATTTTTGATTTAGGAGAGGAAACAAGGCAATACATTCATCTTGTATTAAAAGAACTATTTGTCATAATCAACCGTCCTAATACGCCAAAAACTCTTTTGGAGAACACAGGTAAGCTGAATAAAATGTTAACAATTCATAAATAAATTATGTAACTTACAACATATATACTGTGTTATAATTATTTTATTTTATAAAACGTGTTTCACAATTATTTATATTTGTTAACTGTTTGGTTTTGTTTGAAACAGGTCATCTGGTTAATTAATGTTATTATTATAATATCAAATGAAAATTGTGTACAAAAAAAAGGAACCAACTTTTTAAACCATTTTTGAATATTCTAACTGATAATTCGCGTAAATAGTAAAAATAACTTTAGTAAATCGATTTTTTCATTTATTTATATTTATAGTTAAAAAAAATAACTGTTTTGTTATCAAAAAAAAAAAATCAAAAATCAAGATATATATTTTTTATCATAAATATGTTGTTTGTTTAATTTTATGTGATATTTTTATGTATATACATATTATTTTCTTTCTTTTTGTTGTTTTTAGCTATAACAATCGGTCGTCTAGGTTATGTGTGCCCCGTTGAAGTGGCTCCTTATTTGCCAGAATTTGTACGACAGTGGTGTGTAACAATTTCTAATTATTTTTTTATTTTTGTCTCATATTATATTTTATTGTGTATTAATTTTGTTTGATATTTAATTTTTAAAATTTCATAATTCTAACACGTAACAAAACGAACACTTTGATGAATGCTCTTTTCCCCTTGTTTTCCTTCCTTTATATTTTTTGTTTCTGTTGTGTAAACTGTTTGATAGATTTTTATTCTATTTTCTTGAATTGTAGATGCAATTCAATTTCTTTAAAAATTTAAAATTTAACACGTAAAAGTGAATTCCGAAAAAGGAACAAGAAAGCCAAGAAAAATAATTTAATTTTTAATATTTTTTACTACGCCTCGAATTCAACATAGTTCAGGAAAATTAGATTTTCACTTCAAAGAAACTCAGACAAAGTTGATTTTTGCACAGAGCTTTATTTATACGCCCTAAATAAGAAAGGGAAAAGAGAGGGATCTTAAAGTTAGTCAAATATACTTTTTTGCAAATTAATTTTGAAAAATGCACAGTTAACACGGAGTTAAATTCAAAGAAAGGGTGATTAGATGAATATGTGAACTAAACTCAACGCCATTAAGTGGTTCAGTGATGGGTACAAAACATTTGAAATGACTGGTGCAGAAGTCACTTCACTAGCTTCTTCCAAGTGCAAAATGAGCAGAATGTTATGTCGAAAGACACTACGAAAACCAAAATGTTTCCATCATGTTAGATTGCCAAGCCGCATTAAAAGCAATAAGTTTCTATTCAATCAACTCAAAACTTGTGTGGGAATGTGTTGGCAAACTAAATGAACTGGGCAAGTACAATAACGTCTCATTTCATTGGGTATCGGAGCAGTTTTGAGTTCAGGGTAATGGATGAAATATTTTCTTTAAATACCCCAAATTCTTAAGTTCTTGAAAGGAATTAATTTGGAGGGCACACTGTAGTGTAAGCGTTGTCATCCAGTTTATTAGCGGTCGCAGTATATCTGTACCCCAATTATCAATTTGGAGAAACACGGCCGTGGGTTTAAGTGCATTTAGTCATATAAGTAATACATTTGTGAAAAACAAACTTCTTTATAGAACTAAATGCAAACAAACTATTTATTCAAGATGGATGTGTTTCTTTGGCGGTACCACTTTGAAACTTGGTTTTCTAATACAAAATATTTGTCCAAACATATAACAATACTGTACCCAACTGTAAAAAAAAGTGTTGTTTAATTATATGAGCTACAATGTGTACTTACAACATTTAAAAAAAAATCTTTAAAGTTATTTTCAAAAAAAATGGGTGATTGGCTTTCACCCCACGACTATTTGATGACTGTTAAAAACCTATAAATGAAGATCTCCAACAAAACTCAACTTTATTAGATAAAAAATAAAAGGAAAAATGTGTCTAAGGGTTAGAAAGTGTATTACCTTAAAATTTTTCATCGTGGTAAGCAGATAAATAATTATTCTAATCTGCTATAAAATTGGGTATATCCTCAAGTGTCTAGTTACCGGTCTATCTTAATTATCGTATTTCAAACCCTAAATCCTGTCAAAATGGTACAGAAATTTTATAATTAAATATTTCCGCGTATGTTCTCGTTTTATGATATCCTAGTTTATGAAAAACTGAATAATTTTTTGTTGAAAATAAAAAAGTGCACCAAACGAGGAGAACTTCCATTCTTTGTGGTTTTGTTAAATCTTTCTGTACTTTTACACAAATCTATCACTTAAGAAAACAATAGAAAATTTGTGTTTTCTACAGTAAATTTGCCACTAAATCCTGCAAAACTAAACTAACTTTGTGACGTGTATATGTATTTTGAAAAAGATTAATGTGTCAGTTAAAAAAAAAAAAACTTAACTTAACTCAAAGATAACTCGTAGATGATTACTTGTTAATTTTGTTAAATATCTCAGTTTCTGTAAATGTCCTTTTTTCCTTCTTTGTTTTTTTTTGTTGTTTTGTTACTGTCCAAAAATTAATGTTTGAAAAACAGGAAATGAAATATTTAATTTCAAAACAATTGAAATCAACTTTTATTTTAATAAAAATTATTTTATTTTAACTTATTTAGGTGCACATCTTTGCGTCATATAAGAGACAATGATGAAAAGGATTCTGCTTTCCGTGGAATGTGTCACATGATTACAGTGCATCCGGCTGGAGTGGTACCCGATTTTATCTTCTTCTGTGATGCTATTGCATCATGGGTAAATCCCCCGGCAGATCTTCATCAAATGATACAGAAGGTAAAGTAAACTTCTTTTTTTTTTTTGTATACACACAATTCAACTACAACAACGTTTTTGTTTGTTAGATTCTTCATGGATTCAAAACACAAGTCGGGGAAGAAAATTGGCGTAGATTTGTCGATCAATTCCCCCCAAATCTGTCTGAACGTCTTGTTGCAATGTACAGTATCTAAATAAAAATGCATTGCAACCTTCTCAACCCTAACATAACAACAACAACAAGGTAATAGAAGAAACAGCATCTGTTAAAATATTGTTAACAAAATTATTCATAAAAAAAATACACTGAAGTTAAATTTTAAGAAAAGTTTAAAAAAGCAAAAAAACAAGTTAAAAGAGTCTTAAAAACACATCCATTCTTAACACAAGACCCTATACATACATACATATATATATATATAATAATTAATTAATTAACATGTGTAAAATATAATAAGTAAGTTTATATTTATCAGAGAATAATTGAAAGAAAAAAAAATACTACTAAACTGAAAATGGATGGTCTCTCTTGATATTTAAACAAAATAAATATCAACATTAATAATTTAAGCAATCCATAAAAACCACATAGGATATGGGAGGCATAAAGTGTGTAATAAAAAAGTGTAAAAACTTTTATTTGAAGGAAAACAAAACAAAAATATTAAATAAGAAAAAGGTTTCTTCTCCTTAGGTCTCTTTTATCTATTCTTCATCAAAATAAGGACAAAGAAATAACAAATAAATAAATTTAAAAAAAAAAACACCACTATAACTAACAATAATAATAATTAATCGTATTTTCATTCCCCTTTCTCTTTCATGACTTTGTGTATGGCAAAATTATTTTATTTTTATAGGAATTTTTCGTGGTCAGTTAAAATGCAATTCTTCTTTATTTATAAAAATGAATCAGGCGTAATCTGTTTCATTGTGTATGCAATAATTTAAGCTTTTTATTTAAGTACATATACTTATTTTGCTGTAGGATAGGTTTTTGAATTTCAAAGCTTAATGAATTTTGAATTTTGGTCTGCCACGAATAATATTTTTAATAAATATGGCTTTTCATATAAATAAAGGTTCGTTGACTTCATGTTGGTTGTTGGAAATGTATTTTATCTAATTAACAAAATTCATTTTAAATTTGATATCCTTTTACGAAAATGTTTCAAAACCTATAAAATTTAAAAAGAAAATTTCTTAAAAATGTCTCATTTAAAATGACGACACTAAATCTAATGGAATTAACTAAAATAATTTACTGGCAAATAATAATGAATAAACCAAATTTAATGAACATATGACAGCATATAAAATTTAACTTATTAGATTCGAAAAGAATCATTTTTTTAAAATGAATTTTCGTTCCCAGAGTCACATATGACAGATTTTTTGAAAATAAACTCTTTTTCAATAACTATTTTAGTAACTCACTATGTGTCAACTAATAAGTTAGTTTTTGCTCAGATTTTTATATTAAAAAAGTTCTTAGGGTCACTAAGTTTCACTGTTAAAACAAAAAACGACTACAAACGAGCATCATATTTATTTTTCAGTCCGAATTTCACAAAAATTATTGCCATGAATTTTTTGGAAAGCATACATTTTTAAATAAATAGGAAACAATTTTAAATTGAAGAATAAGTTTTCCCTCTATTGAATAAAACAAAAACTTACGTCAACTTCTCAAATTGAAATAAAAGATTTCCAATAACCAGGTCCTTCAAATCAAAAAAAAAAAAATAAAAACATAAAATAATTTTAAGAACTTAAATTCTAATATTCTTAAACAAGCCATCACATTTATATATTCAAATTTGGGTTTTATATAAATTGAAACAAAATCATTTTCTTTGGGGCTTTATCAATAAAAAAAAAAAACATAAGAACATCATCAATGTATTCCTTTTTATGATAGGGTTTAACAATTCTAAGAACATAATATCTTATTTTATTCTTAATTTCAAATTAATTGTTTAGGTTAGATTTAAGTTCCGCGTGTTGATATTTCGTCGGGTTCGCGTCGCGTTTTAAACTAAATTAAATAAAAATATAAAAATAAAAATAAACATAAAATCAAACACAAATATTGAATATTTCATTTTTATTATCAAAAAGAAAATAAATTAATAAACAATACAAAAAAAAAAGAAATTATGAATTAACTAATAATTTACTTTATTGAGTAGTGCCATTAGAGATTTAAAGAATTAACAAAATTTAGCACCAGACCAGATAGAGATATTTCTGATATTAATTATATCATCAACTATTAGCAATGAGATTTAAATAAAAATATAAGAGTTAAATTAAAGAAAAAACAAAACAAAGTAATTACAAAAGCAAAAGAAAAAAAAAAGAAATCACAAAAACTTGTTGAAATAAATGAAGACTGAAAATTTCCTTTTTGTACAAATTAAAATTAAAAAAAAAAAGAAAATAGATTAAACAAAATATGAAACAAATATACTTAAATATTTAAAATAAAAAAAAATATTAACATTTTTTTAATCAATTTAGATATTAGTTGTTTTTTATACAGACAAGGGATTTTCTTTTATCATTTTTATCTTTTTTCTATCCTATGACGAACTTTGTGTAGAAAAGATATAAAAACATCCAAAGAAAAAAAAATATATAATAACAAAAAATGATAATGAAATTGAAATATTTGATTTTTGTTTAAATAATATAACAAAGTAAAATAATAATAATATTCGCGTTTCTCCGTTATCGTTTCTCTCTATCTCTCGTGTTTTATATATCTCGCGTATCGCGTCGTCGTCGTAATAATTGAATTAAATTTATACTTATATAATTAAATAAAACAAAGAAAGAATATATATATTAAATCTAAACAAAATAACAAACAAAAAAAAACAAATGAAAACTGTCGTGTGATCATATTGTGGTACCAAATTAGTATTATTGTAACATTTAAATGTATTTTTATTTGTTTATTTTTCCTTTAACTAAAATAACAGCAAAAAGTTAAGCAAAACAAACAAACAAACAAATTAAATATAAATGCATAATGATCAACATCCAAATTTATTTATTTATAAACAAAAAAAAAAAAAACTAAACTAAAAAATAGTAAATCTCACAAATCAATATTCTTTGACCAGCTTTTTTATTTTGTTACACTAATTTTTCAATGTTAATTTTTGTTTTATTAATTTATTCTAATTTATAGAATGTCTGAATATTATATATACGTTTTTATATTGAAAACAAGTTAAATTTTAATTTACCAACTATACAATTTAAATTAAATTATTTGTTTTAGGAAATAAATGAAAAAAAAAAATGAAATAAAAATAATAAAACAAAGATACGTTGTACATTATCAAATTAAAACCAAAATCAAAACTATAATAAAAGAAACAAACTAATTAAAATCAAGTAACTTATTTGGGGAACTATTATCGTCGTGTTCGGTTTCGTGTCGTCGTCGTCATCGGGTTCAATATGGACTTCCGCCCCAGAGTCCCAATTCAAATGAAAATAATTAATAATAAAAAAAAATGTAATAATATCGCGCGTTTCGTTATAAAATTAATTTATCGCTGATTACGTCTACTTTTATGTGAACTGTCTTATTTTTGTCAAAAGGAAATTGTATGTATTTCTGTTTAAAAAAACAAAATAAAAAAAAACTAGATCTATAACTTTAAGTATAAGTAATTTAAATAAAAAAAACTTAAACAAAATCAATAAGAAAAGAAAATTTGCAATATAAACAAAAATATCTATATTTGTATAATGTGTTTTACAGATGACTATATATTTTTATATAAAATAGGTATCCTATTACAGGTGTTTAAATTTAAGAGAAAAACTTATTAAAAAAATAAAATTCATTGATATGTACCACCAAGAACAATTATTAAAGACAAAAAGTCCAGTTGAAATGTATAATGTATGTTTTTGTTCCTAATATTCATCATAAACAAAACAAATAACAGCAAATCTCATCTTTAAAATTAATATCCAAAGAAATATAATTTCCCTTTGACAAAAAAAGATAAAAAAAACTTGAGTAGAAAAACAGCTTAATCAATAAAAAAAATTATATTTTTAGAGACTTTATATGAAAAAATTAAACTTTGATGTTTTGATCAGCTTATTAAAACAAAATTATAAGAAAAATAAATTTTAACCAAGGACAGACATATGAACTGATCCGCAATTTTCATTTTATTGTATCTCATATTTGTTTTTTGTTTTACAAGTTAACTGACGCTAACACCGTTAATGGTTAAAATATTTGGCTCTACAAAATTATGTCTTGTGAGCTTATTTATTGCATGACCCGTAAATTATATTTTCAAATTAGGTTTTGTTTAAAAAAAAAATTAGAATTATTGTTGATTTCACATCAAAATTATTTCGGTTTGCAATGAACAAAGATATTTTTTTCATAAATTGCTCTCTAAAAATTAATTATACTTGATCAAACTTTTATTGATATAAAATTAAAAACAAAAATTCATAATAATACAAAAATAAATAAAACCACAACAAAAAATAAATCGTGATTTCGTATGTACCTAAACCAAATTCGCCGGGAATTTGGTCGCGTCGCGTTTTTTCGCGTTTTACTCGGGTGATCTTTAACGTTTAAGTAAATTTATTCAAATCAAATTTAGGGTCTAGCGTTTAAAATAATATTCAAGATTAAAATAAATCTAAAAAAAAACAAATTAAACATAATAAGCAAAAAAAGATTCATTAACACAACAACAACAAAAACTAAAAAAATAATACACTAACATTTAGGGGGAAATTATTTAAGTTTTAAATCATTGTTGGTTTTTAAGGTTTTTCATAATTTTCTTTTTTTATATAAGACAGGTTATTTTTAATATAATTTTGTTATAGAAAAACGATAAAGTTTTATGTTGAAACAATATATAATTTCAAATACCCTGCATACACAGCTTTCCTCATAAGAAATAAAACAATAACAAAAATAACAGAAAAAAACAAAAATACACATATTTACCCATGAATTATTTTTTTATTATTTTTTAATTAAATTAATCATAGCAAATGCTCATCACACAAAATTAAATACAATTAAAAATTGAACTTTGAATGAGTAAACGTTCAAGTCTGTAGGAATATACCTATTTTTTTTTAAGTTTGGAAAGGGCGCTTAAAATGAAGACTTAGATTTTATGCAAACTAACAATAAAATTATAATAATCTTAAAAAATGTTAAAAAAAACAGCTTTTGCCCAAAAAAATATATACATAATTGTTCCTAAATTTTATTTGTTGTAAACGATACACTTCCTTTTTGTATTTTTTTCTAAGTTGCCTTACGCTAACTTCCCGTTTAGAATAAATAAGTTGTTTGCTTATATATGCCAAATCAAATACTTTAAAAAATTAAATAAAATGTTTTTCCCTTTTATATTTCTCTGTCATAGTCCTGCTAACTCAGGTTAGTAATTTTCTATTGTACTATATGAGTAGTGTGATCCCTTTTAAAACAAAAAATAATCAAATAAAATATGATACTATTTTTGAAACAACATTTTAAACAAAAATGTTATATTAAAAAGATGATAATAAAAATAATAATTAAAAAAAAAAAACTAAAATATTGTAAGTAAAAAGAAAAAGAAAAGAAGCTTGATGAGTACTTTATTATACCTACATACATAATCGAATTATCAAACTATGTAATGATATTTGAGTATAACTATAGTTGAGTACTAGCATGTAATATTCACATCTATGTATGTTAAATTGTAGAAAACAAGAGAACAAAAAACAAAATACAATTAAATTAGTAATTGGCAAAACACAAGCAAGAATATAAACTTAAGAAAATACATAATATAAAAAACAACTAAAGACAAACATTACATGGTTTTTTATTTCATAAAATTTAAAGGAATTCTTGAACTAAAATTTCAGATTCACGATTCAGCATTACTTTTAAATTGTTGAGGTCCGCGCAGTGTGTCTCCTTGTTATCGATTTTGTCTGTTTGCATCGCAAGTTTGGGTTAAATTGAATGGAAAAGCCTCACTTCAAATAATTTTGAACCCATGAAATATGAAATGAAATGAGCTTAAATTTTCAAGAACAAAGAATTCTTGTATTTTAATAAAGTAGCCCTTATTTTAAGCCTTTTTTTAAAAACATTTTCTGTTTTTTTTTTTTAATCAGCCCTATCATGAATTCCATCGTAATCGGAAATTTTTACGAATCCCGAAAAATTGTATCATGAAATCCGTTCGTAGTGGAAAATCTCATACAATTTTGCATTACGAATGGATTTCATGGTACAGTTTTTCGGGATTCGTACAAATTTCCGATTACGATGGAATTCATGATAGGGCTGAATATAAAATACTATAAGAACAATTTTCTTCACTCGAAGTTAATATCAACTTGATGATTTTTGTTTATTAACATTCTTCATCATTCTCAACTTCACAGTTTTTCAACTTTCAAGATTTTACAAAGTAGACTGCTTAACTTTAGATTTTTTTTATCAGATGTAGTGTTTATAAAATACAATAAATGGGAATACTTCCATGTATTGGACATGACAAATAGGACGATCAAGACTTTTCACAGATTTCGACTTCCAAAGTGTACCACATTCATGATGCTTGGTCTAGTTAAAGGTTTTTTGCCTTGCGATGAAAGACGGTATGTGTCTCACAATATTAAATGCTTAACATAATTTTTATCTTCTGAAAGATCTCGAGGCACATTTTCAATATTGGCGGTGGCTACGATGATAATAATTTCCGAATTTGGGGCTTGGAAAAACCAACCATGGTAACCTTCCTTTTTTTTATACTTAAATCAAAGACATGGTTCAGGGTGGCGTGCAATGCCACACAGCCCATTCCAAAATCTACTTTTTGCTCACCAAATTCCTAAACCGTGTTATTGCGATTTCAAGAACCTTGAAAAACCGATGATATGCCAACAATCTGGACACGATTCAAGCACTGAAGAGCAATATAATACAAACTCATAACCAACAAGGTCTTTAAAAAATTAGGCTGCCAGAATTCGCTACTGCGAGGTACCCAAGTTGATCTTTAACTTCAAGTTTGATATCAACTTTGGAGATGGTCAACTTCGGGCTTTGAAAGAAGTTGTAAAAGGAAGAAGAAAGCGGCTATAAATTGATGTAACACAATGTCAAATCAAATCAAACACAGCCCATGTCAAAATCTACTTTTTGCTCACCAAATTCCTGAACCGTGTTATTGCGATTTCAAGAACTTTGAAAAACCGATGATATGCCAACAATCTGGAAACGATTCAAGCACTGAAGAGCAATATAATACAAACTGATCACCAACAAGGTCTTTTAAAAAATTAGGCTGCCAGAATTCGCTACTGCGAGGTACGCAAGTTGATCTTCAACTTCAAGTTTGATATCAACTTTGGAGATGGTCAACTTCGGGCTTTGAAAGAAGTTGAAAAAGGAAAAAGAAAGCGGCTATAAATTGATGTAACACAATGGCTGCGTTCAATCTTAGACAGATAGGGTATCCGGATACCTTTTTGTTAGTGTTTTACGTGTAAAATAACAACTGATCAAAAACAGCTGAGATGTCAAAAAAGGAATCCAAAGGTATCCAAGAATTTCTGGGGTATGTAGGTATCTGACAGAACAGCTGATTCAACACATGGTTGAATTTCAAGAAACTTGAAAATTGATTTCAGCTTTTTCTATTTGCTGGTAAACAAAAAGGTACAAAATGTTAGTTAAAGTTGTATTTGAGGATGTTCTGTACATAATAGACGATGAAGAAGCTTTTTGCCTCCGAATTTTAGAAGCTAATTATGTTTTATCTTACAACAATTTTGACTTCGAAGCTTAAATGTTTCTCTGCTTTTTGTGAACAGCTGAAAGTTGTTTTTATTTTTTGAAAGCTATCTCAATACAGCTATCCAACTCGTTCAACAAGGTATCTAAAAAGCCACCTATCCAAGATACCCTATCCAACACGAGATTGAACGTAGCCAATGTCTGATTGTTTTAATACTGTGATCGCTGCTGCAAAAAGTCATGTTATTAGCAAGTAGAAAGTCCGATCCGTTGTTGGAAGCTTCAAACGCTTGCAACGGATCATTAAAATTTAATCATTAAGTAGTGCTAGTATTTAAAAAACATGTATATTTTTATTTTTTGGTTCCCTTAAGTCCTATTAATTACAAAATTCAACATTTAATTATTTACAATTTATCTCGTTTATCGTTTTTTATTTCATAATTCACAGCCTTGATCAGTACCTAAAATAATAATTTAAAAAAAAACGGATTGTAAAATGGAAGCTTATACTGAGTATAATCTCCTACCATTCTTTAAACCTATCAACGGATCTCTCCCAAATGTTCATTCTTTCTCGGTTTTCTGATTTGAATTCTTCTCGTGGTTTAAAAAGTTTTTCAACGATGCGGAACTTTCTTATTTCGTCTCGATTTTTCCAAATTCCTTCAGAGAACAAAAAAAGTAATTAGACTTAGTATTGATGGAGATTGTTTGAATTGATTAAGTTTTACCAATATTTAATCCAGCTATGTAGGCTGATCCGAGTACGCTGGATTCAGAATTTACAGCGCGTTCTACACTGATACCAACAAGATCAGCTAAAAATTGGCAAATAAAGTCGTTCTTCGAAACTCCACCATCGACTCTATAAAAATAGAATTTTATGTGGATTAGTTAAAAAGGTTTAAGTGCCAGAAATGTTTGCATTACTTCAAACACTGCATATTATAATTGGTTTCACTTTTTGTTGCTTCACATATTTGTGCGATGCGGAAGGCTATACTCTCTAAAATCGCTCTAACTAAATGAGCTCTAGTGGTTGATGGAGTTATACCTAGAAAACCTGATGCTGCTTTGTAATCATTCACTGGGGGCTGAAATCATATTTATTAAATTCTATAAAAATAAAAGAACAATGTTTATAATGACTTACTCCAATTCCACTGAATGCAGGTATAAAATAAACTCCACCAGTATTTTCCACTGAATGTGCAATATCCGAAGTTTCAGAGGGATCATTAAAAAGACCACACGACTGGGCCCAACAGATCAATGTACCCGTATCCTGAGCTGCACCCTCAACACAAAATACCAATTCGTCATTAAGTTTTGTGTTTTTGAATTGCCAAGCCACTAACGGATATAGACCATGTATGGAAGCCTGGCAGTGCTTTCCAGTTATGAGATCTAGAAATGAACCAGTTCCCATGGTTATCTTCATTTCGCCTTCGTCGAAACAATTCGAACCCCATAAAGATGCGGTTTGATCGCTTACCGATGATGTAATAGGAATCCGGGTGCCAAAAAGAGACTCATGAACGCATCCAAAATCGTCTGAGTTTTCAACTACTTTTGGTAATAGGCTAAGCTAAATTTAAATTACATAATTAAATTTGTAGATTGATCATTTTGCGTGATTTTATTTTAATTTTATTCTTACATTAATGCCAAACATCATTTTCATTAAATCCGACCAACCAAGGGTAAATGGATCAAATAAACCTGTTGCTGTGGCAGAAGTTATATCGGTTATGTGTTGAATTTTCAGGTCTTTGGCTAGTCCAGTTCTGTGGACAAAATTCGAAGGGTAAATATTTGTTTAAATGGAAAGCGATAAATTTTACGACAAAATTAAAAGTTGCAAATGTTTTATAATTGTTAACTTTATTAATTTATCTACTTCTTCATGGTTTATACATAAGATAATTGGATACTTAAATGTCATGATCCAATGTTGATTGGAACTCTATGAACTTAAGTCATTAGTATTTCACACCACAAATCAACTGTATGCATTCTATGATGGCATAAAGATGTTTTTTTATTTTATTGAGTAAAAAATTGTTTAAGAACGAATGACACTTAATGGAAAGGGCTTGGTCGTACGTTCATGTTCTTATATATCTAAGGCGATTAGAAGGTACAAAATGTTCTTTTTAATACTTTAACGGAAAAAGGCAAATGGTTTGAAAGTCATTTTTTTAAACTAATGTGTCGTCAACAAGTTTTTGAAATATATTGGCTAAATATACAAATAATGAAAAATCATCATACAATTTATTGTTAAGAACTATGTTGTGTTTGAAGTTAGTCTTCAAATAATTGTTTTTGGTTGCCTTCATTTTTAAAGAGGGGTATTTTAAACACCCGATGTGATAGAAAAAATATAAGGCAAATTTCGAGTTTAGGACAATTTAATTCTTTGTTTGTGAGACACATTTTTTTTTCGTCCATTGTAATTGTATTTCCTGCAGGCTGCCCTCAGAACATTGTGTGAAAAAAAATAAACTTTCTGACAACACAATACAAAAACATTCCTTTCCCAAAATATGATTTAATCAAATTTTTGGACTAAATGCTCTACACCACAAAGTTTTGATGGGTTTTGTCTTTATTTTTCAACATTAAGAAAAGAATTGTTCGCTACAAACGGCAACAGTTACAATAAATTAATTTATAAGTTTTGAAAGCAAGAAATCTATTCTTTGTTCCTAATATTTAATAAACCATTTATGATTCCAACAGGTTTTAAAATTTAAGGTTAGCACAACTTTTTAAAATTGTGAAATTTAGTTTGAAAAATGGCTTAAATTTTTGATAGCCGTACATATTCACATCCGAGCACTAAGAACTAGGAACTGGGAAAATTCAGAATTAATAAAACTACCTACTTTTCTATTAAATTTACTTGGGTATTTATGTTGATGGGTGAACAGGAAGATAATTGGACCTTCGCATTAAAGCTTTTAATAAATAGTTCTTACAAGCCGATCAAGGACAAGGACAAGACCATCGAACATTGAACATCTTTAATACAACTTGTTTAATAAACCCTTTTGCAACATGTTTAATGTGTAATCGAACGTCAAACAGCAAGTGTGTTATTACACTCAGACTTTCTGTATGCTGCGTTTTTCGCATATTTTCTTTTGAACACCCATCCCATCAATCTCGCATTATTACACTAGGACTAGGATGTTTTTCGGTTGCGTGTTTTTGACACTTCTTTTTCATTTTTTGTCCTCATCCACAAAGTCAAAGTGTGAAAATAATTAAAGAAAACTGCACTTTTTACTACAGCAATGATTATTGACATCATGAATACGGATAATGGTCGCATTCACAAAGCTAGTGGCTACATAGTTAAAATTCAACTAGCTTTGTGAATGCAAAACTACACTACAAAGCTAGTCAATCTAGAACCGTCATATTATTGACAAATGCAAATATATGTATAAAATAAGAAACATTTTTGATTTGATAACTTTAACTTATCTTTTGTGTTTTTAAATTCAATAAAATCAAATTTAAGACACAATTTGAATGATTTATATTTGTATTTAAATATTGAACGATTTATTTCATTTTGAATTCGTGTTAGTTTACCGAGCAGCTGATTGTGAAATGTCAAAATCATTCTCCACTAACTTTGTAGCCGAATTTTTTACACTACGTCGGAGGGGAAATTTCAACTACTTTTGTAGTTAGATTTAGCCAATTAGAATCCCTTGACTACGTAGCCACTAGCTTTGTGAATGCGACCAATAATTCCGAATAATGTTAGATGTGTTAGACATTTGTGAGGATGCTTTGAAAATTCCCAATCAAAAGAAAAAAGGGAATTGGATTGAAATGTGGAGAGAATCCTTCATTTTCTTGACAAAAGAACTAAAATCAAATGATAAACCATCGTTTTTAAATTATATAAGGATGAATGAAGAAACTTTTAACCTGCTTTTGTCGTTCATTGAAAACGACATTAAAAAAAATACAATTTTGAGGGGCAGAAAAGTTGGCTATCACTTTGTTTCAACGGGTGAAACATTCCAAAGCTTAAACTACCAAGCTAGACTTTTTCAATCATTCCTTCATTTAATTCGGTTATAAGGTCTTTGCTCCACTTGAATTAGTCCGGCGGAATATTTCTTGTTTACTCGGAAACATAAGAAACAATAATAAATCAACGCTAAGAAACAAAGAAACGTCAAAAACCATCCAAGACAATCCTGGACCCATAACTCTGCGGGTTGAGACTTTTTAAAGTATTTCTATTTCACCTACTTTCAATTTTGCACTTATTTGCTTTCTGAACATCGAAGCAAAAAGTTCCATTCATCATGTTGACGCAAAACATGCCAAACATCATCGACCATCAAACACCGAACAACATGTGATGCAACATTTTGAATGCAACATGTTTGATGTACATGTTGGATGCAACATGTTGAATATGTTACATTAGTTTTTAGCACTCCACCTTTTGATTGCTTTGCCTAATACTGATGTTATTTCTTTCTGAACCCGTACGTGTAATAAATTAATACATATGATTAAAGTTTTTCTTTTGTCAAAAAAGCTGACGTTTTAGAAACTACACAAATATCTGATTACATAACTGATCTATTTAGCATTGTATCCGGGCCTCTAACAAGAATAGTCTGCCACTGCCTATAATGTGTACCCACAACTTTTTTCAAACAAAAAACTTAAGTTTTTGAAAAATTTACAAAAATAATAAATTAAATATATAAAGAAACTAATTTAGTAAAAGAAACATACATTTTCTAAATTAAACAGGCACCCTTTTGGATTAGAACTCATACATACACTCCGCTCCACTTGAATAGAAACAAACTTTTTTCTTACTATCAGAACGTGTAGCACTTTGGTAAATTTATAAATTCACCTCTTTGTTTTAGTTCCTATAAGAGGAATCTATTGCAAATTAAACTGCATGGTCAGAATATTTCAGGAAATTACCATTAGGTTATTTTTTACCACTTTTCTAATTGCTTCATTAAAAAACACTGTTTTTTTTGCGCCACTTGAATAGAAACAGGTTGCGTATTGTTTCTATTGGTTACGGTTACGACAAAAATTCTTATTTTAGTAATAGAAATTTAGATTAAAAGCATTAATTGTTCGATCAAAGAAAAAATGGCCCGCGGAAAACCATTAAACCTTGCAGAAAAGGCCAAAATGGAAGTATACGCGGAAAACAAGCTTCCCCTACGCACAATTACCAACAAAATAGAAAGAAGTGTGAAAATTGTTTGGTCGAACCTTAGAAATAAAGACAGCTATGGAACAAATATGAAGGGCAGGCAAACAAGAGCCACAACAAAAGCAGATAGAAGAAAGATTATTAAGCTGGCCTCCAATTCAAGCGACTCTGCTGCTAAAATCAAGGCGAAGAGTGGTATTGAAGCTAGTCTTAACACTATTAGACGTGTCATTCGAGGTCACAACATTTGAAGCGCCTTAAATTGAAGAAAAAAAACCACCATTAAATCCAATACGACGACAAAATAGAATAGATTTTTGCAGAAGGAATATGACGTGGAAGGAAGAGTGGACAAAAGTGGTATTTTCTGACGAAAAAAAAATTTAATTTAGATGGCCCGGACGGGTATAATTTCTATTTTCATGACATGAGAAAGGAACCAAGGTTTTTGGAGCGCCACCATAGCCGAGAAGGCGGTGTAATGGTGTGGGGGCAATTTCCTGGTTTGGAACAGTTGATCTGGAGTTTCCCACGTTGAAAATGACGGCAAACTCCTACAATAAAATATTGCAAGAAGCTTTCCCTAAGGTTACCAATGTATTTGGACCAATACCATGGACTTTTCAACAAGACAACGCGCCAATCCACAACGCAAGGATTAAAAGTTGGATAGCCGAGAAAAATTGTACCTTACTTCAATGGCCACCGTACTCCCCGGACCTAAATGTTATAGAAAACGTATGGGGATGGATGGTTCGTAGAGTGTACGACTCTGGACGACAGTATGATGACAAAGAATCACTTACTGCTGCATTCAAAGAGGCATGGAGTGCAATTTCACTAAATTACTTCAAACAACTGTATGATTCACTTCCCAACAATGTTTTTGAAGTTATTTCGAATAAAGGTGGTAGCACACATTATTAAAATATCATTTTAAATAAAAAAAATACCCTCTTTACTGCATTTTTTCAATTTGTTTCCTTATTTAAGCGAATGTTTCTATTCAAGTGGCGCAAAAAAAACAGTGTTTTTAATGAAGTAATTAGAAAAGTGGTTAAAATAAGTTAATGGTATTTTCCTGAATTATTCTGTCTATGTAGTTTTATTTGCAATAGATTCATCTTATAAGAACTAAAACAAAAAGGTGAATTTATATATTTACCAAAGCGCTGCACGGTCTGATAGTAAAAAAAAAGTTTGTTTCTATTCAAGTGGAGCGGAGTGTATATCCAATTAACTATACCTCTAGTAATATCGTTCAAAATTATAAATATACACTTTAAAAATATTTGATTACCTCAATTTGTATATTATCCACGAATCTAGAGTATCAACTACAGCTGTTTTATTTTTAATTGCTTCTTTTAGTTTCGGATTCGCTTCTATCTCATGAATAAGCCTCAGAGTAACCTAAATGAGATCAATAAACAAAACACCCAAGAAATAAAATTAAAACAAAAATAAACACACAAGATTATTATTATTATTGTTACTCACTTGCCCATTCATCATTTTTAATACGCTTCCCGCCAAAAAGCGTTTACTACGTGTTAATATATACAATCCATATGATATAGTGTTTAATGTTTTCAACATTAGTCCTGAATTCCATTTATTCACTAGGCCATCGGCCCGACAATCTTTCCAAGTTATAAAATTATGAAAATACTCATGGGTGTTGCTATCCCAAGTTAGAAACGTGCAACGCTGCGTTGATATTCCCAAGCATGTAATATCAGAAGAATTAAGATTTGCATCTAAAATTTATCACACAAAATAAAAAAACAAATAGGTATTTTTAAAATTATTTCGTCGAACAAAGTCTATTCTAAACCTTTGATAGCGTTCGAGATAACATTGACGATACTAAGCCACAGTTTTTCTGGCTCGATTTCAAAATAACCAGCTCTCGGATTGAGTAATTCCACCTAAAATAGTATGATTTACATATAAATTAATAAAATATTTAAAATTGTGTTGTAATTAATTTATTTATTTACCAATTCGGAAGCAGAACCTTTAATTTGACATTTTTCATTGAAAATAAAACATCTCAACGATGTGGTCCCAACATCCAACGATGCAATGAATGACATTGTTTTTTCTACGATTCACTTTACTCTCAATGGAGTTCTGCTTCTGAGTGTCACGTCCGTTTGGAATAATCAATCGAAATCAACTGAATTAAAAACAAGCTACATGCCGCTGGTGCTGCCCGGCTGCCCGTGTGCCGTCATTGTCGTAACTCCAACAACACAACGCGCAGTGATAGCGATATAAAACACATCAAAAGCGTATACAACTTGAATTATCTTAAATTGTGAATGCACTATCACGACGACGCGCACGCCGCGCCGCGCCGGCCGACGACGGTCGGGCGCTCCGATAGTCAAATAAAAACTTGAAACAAAAAGCTTCCATCACTTAATCATAATTTTTGGCCAATTTTTCCTCATGTGGATATACTGGTTGTGAGTAAAAACAACTATAACTGATAACTCGTATGCACAGACAAGACACTCAATCACCACTCATAGTTGGAATGGTATCGTATTCAAGAAAATAATATAAAGCAAGTGGTGGGAATGGGTTTGTTTTCATACACAACGTTAAAAATTCAATTATTAAAATTATAAATTTGAATTAAAAACATACTCTGCATAATAAACTGGTCAAAGGTCTTTTAAAACTTTAAATGGGTTAGGTTCTAGACTCTGGTTTTTATTATATTGATTTATTATTTTTATAGTGACGTTGAGGGTTACCTTAGCGAACAGATAAATGAAATACAAAAATATTTAACGGTGATAAGAAGAAAACCTTTAGTAAATTTAAAGATTGCAATAACCATACTACTGACGATATCATCCCAAGTCTCGTGAAGTAACATAAATTAATTCCATGAGTATTTATATGAGCAGCCCATGTTGGGAGTTCATTTTTCTTCGGAATGATTTTTCCTCTCAAACATTGGTAACTTTAATGATACTCCAAAGTTTCAATCTGCTGTCATTGCCATAGAGAGATATCAGGAAGATAGGGAGACTCATGGTACTAGAGAAAAGTTCGCAGGAATGAATAATTATTCCAAAAGAAACGAATTTTTTCTTAAAGTTTCTTGATAGGTAGTGTCTATTATTGGGTATTTTTTTGAAGCCGAAGGAACAACATTCATTCATTCGAGAACATGCGGTAACTCTATCGTTTGTGGCACGTTTTGTAACCATCTGTTTATTAGTCACGCGATTAAATTGTAACATTGGAAATAGTAGTTTGGATGAATAATTCTGGGCAAGGAAATAATCAAAATAACAACTTTGAGTGAAAGACACCAGATACATAAAACCATTTGATTTCATATGAAGAAAGATAAAAATGTATTTGTGGTATCATATTTTATTACTTAACTCTTATTAAAATGTATTATATCTCTATCCCCTCATAGGTTCATATTTGAATCATTGTACATAATGATTTTAAATTTCGTACAATAGTTCGTTAGTGGCGATGCGACTTTTAAGTTGCAATACATAAAATCATAATTTTTACAAAAAGTGGAAGCTAATATTCGTAATTTAATTTAACAGATCTCGCAACTATACCACAGATCCCGAAAACAGGCGCATTTGTATGCATTTTTTTAATACAATTGAAATTTACTGAACTGACAGGTAGCATAGAGTTAAGTACAAAACCAAATTCCTTACTTAGAGATCTAAATGACCCATATTCAAAATACACATTGTGTTTATTTATAGGTGTCTATTTATGTTGGTTTAGCAACATAAAATAAAAAACTATGTAGCTGTAGGGGTCTATGAAATAACTCCCACGAAATAAGTCCCACTTTTAAAAACGAAATAAGTCCCACCAAAAATTGCTTAAAAAAATGGAATAACTCCCACGAAATAAGTCCCACTTTTGAAAACGAAATAAGTCCCACCAAAATGAAATGATTTAAAAATTTTCTTGAAATGAAATAACTCCCACTCAAAATGAAATAACTCCCCCTTGAATAATATATTTCTTAAATGAATTAAGTCCCACTTTCATGAACGAAATAAGTCCCACTAGTAACAACGTTTGGATTCGTAAAGGTGACGTGAAATAACGCCAAATGAAATAAAGCCAAATTCAAAAAATTTGGCATTATTCGTTTTTGAAAACGAAATAAGGCCAAATTTTCAATTTGGGTTTACTATTTCACTTTAGAAAACGAAATAAAAGCAATTTGGAATTGTTTCGATTTAAAATTTTGCAGAATTAGGAAAAAACATAAAGTAAAATTATCTTTTGTTTTCTCTCTATGCTAAAACAAGTTTTTTTGAATTGATAGCACGGCGGCGTACTAACAGCTAGGTATGTAAGGGGGGCATGCTGCCCCCCTGCAACCCCCCTGCTTGGGATCACTATAGGATTTGGGGTGGGTGCGAGTTTGTGTATATGCAAAGAACTTTTGCATTTGAGCACTAAAATCAAAGAAATTCCTAACAAAAAAAAAGCAAGAATGGCTCACAGTTATGAAAGAATCACAACGCATTCGTGTTCTTTGCATATACCCAAACTCGCACCCACCCCAAATCCTAGTGATCCCAAGCAGGGGGGTTGCAGGGGGGCAGCATGCCCCCCCTTACATACAGAGCTGTTCGTACGCCGTGCTATCAATTCAAAAAAACTTTAGAAAAGTAGCTATTCTAGACAATAAATCAACCATTTTTGCGTGTTCTTTTTAAAAAGCAACAAAAAGAACATTATGAAATTCAATGAGAAACAACGTGAAGAGCAACAAATAACGGCAAAAATTAGTAAGCATTCACTTAAAATGCAAAATTATGAAAATGAAATAAGTCCCACTTAAAACGAAATAAATCCCACCAAAATATAAATTTAGGGGTATGAAATAACTCCCACTTTACAAAACGAATTTATTCCCACTCAAAACGAAATAAGTCCCACTTAAAATAAAAACGCGTAACGAAATAAGTCCCACCAATTGACGAAATAAGTCCCACTTTTAAAAACGAAATAACTCCCACTTTCAAAATAGCAATTTTTGGTGGGACTTATTTCGTTTTTAAAAGTGGGACTTATTTCGTGGGAGTTATTTCATAGACCCAGCTGTAGACCCAAAAAGTTGTATTGTGATAGTCTAGTTATTTCAAATGACTCATTTCCATAATTTTCAAAATTCATAACAAGGCCGAAACACGTTTGCCCGTTTCCGCCAGCAAAAATAATACTCAAAAAAAGGAAACCAATAAATACACACTAAAGAGAACTTTCGCTGAATCATTTATATAGTTCATACAAATTCAATTCACAAAACTATGCCATGGATGGTTTCAATGAGAATTGGAAATGTACACACGGCGTATACGCAATTATCATTTTTTAATACAATTTTTAACATTAATCTCCATTATTATTTTTTGGGCACTTTATCGTTAAATTATCGCATTATAAATAAAGGATAAACAAACGGTTGCAAGGGAAGCTAAATAGTTGTTAAAAAATACAATTGTTTTTCGAGGCGAAGCGCTATCATACATCAAAATCATTCAATAAGCTTTTGCTATTGGTATATTTTTGTAAATTAAAGTACAAAATCATTTAATAGAATTAAGTGCCTGTCAAAAATCTTAAGAGTAGTTTTTTTCAACAAAATATTTGCATAGTAAAAGATTATTCAAAATTACAACCTCTTAACTAATGGATCCTTCAAATAGGAAGAAGCGATTGAGATTAGTTTTCGAATGCAGAGTATACAGTTCTTGCTTGTTTGAGATTACGAAAACTTATTAAAGACCTCTCAGCATAAGAATAAAAGGCAGCATCATAAGCGATATTTTTCCTTGGGGCCGAAAACTCTAGACAAACCATAGAATATACTCAAGTAAAAACGTACATTGAAAAAAAGCCGAATTTCTCTAACCAATAGACAGTAAGGTTACTTTTGGTGGTCGTAAATTTTTCGTGCTTCCGTTATACTGTTTTTTCTTTTTTCTAAATGAATAAGAATTGCATGTGGCTTATAAAATAACTTTATTATCATTTAACTCTAAAAATGCCTACAAGGCATATTTTAACATTAGTTCAAATAAAATACTATACGAGGATGATAACCTTCGTAGCGGGTTTAAAAACGCTGAAAATTATTCTGCTGCTGATTGAACATCATTTGCTGTGAAGTCTGATGATGGAATTCTTGTCCCTGATTTACTTGGCCTTGCTGCTGTCCAGGTCCGGATAACCGTACTCTCTTACTATTCGGTTCATGATGTTGATTTGCTTGTTGTTGCTGCTGTTGTTGTTGTTGCTGTTGCTGCTGTTGTTGTTGCTGCTGCTGTTGTTGCTGCTGCTGTTGTTGTTGCTGTTGCTGCTGTTGTTGTTGTTGCTGTTGTCGTTTGTTATCAGATTTATCTTCCTGATCGTCATCGGTGAGGAATTCACGTTTTGGATAGGGAATTGGGCAACCGGCAAAGACGTCTTGGGTGGGAACGGGATCCTCTTGGAAATAGGGATCCTGCATGGCCTGCTCCGAAGTGATACGCCTATTTGGATCCATTAACAGGAGTTTTTGCAGCAAATGGAACGCTTTACTTTCGGGTTTGATCTTATGACGCTCCATGTATTTGGCTAGGGAGCAATTGGAATAACTAGAACGTTTGAAGTCCTTGATCAGAGTGTGATGTTCTGGCATCTTTTTGATGTCCTCCCAGTCTTTGTCTTGTGGAAATCCCATCACATTGAAAATCCGATCTAACTGATCGTGATGATAAGGATTGGAAGTCTTTATATCTTCTTGGCGACAGTGGAATATTGGCTCAGAGGTGAGAAGTTCAGCGAAAATGCATCCGATGGCCCAGATGTCAATGGCTTTGGTGTAATGACGTGCGCCCAGAAGCAACTCTGGTGCGCGGTACCAAAATGTAACCACCACCGGATCCAAATCGGCCAATGGCTTAAGTGGTGCATTGAAAAGTCGTGCAAAACCCATATCGGCAATTTTAACGCGACCACGTTCATTTCCATCGCCCATAACCAAAATATTTGCAGGCTTCAAATCTCGATGCAGAACCCAGTTGCTATGTAAGTAGTGAATTCCATCGAGAATCTGATACAGCAAACTTTTAACCATTCCTCGAGGCACGACAACTTGCTTTTTGGCTGCTTTGGCAGCTCTATGGAATTTAATGATGTGCCAAAGATCATGTTCGGCATAGTCAATCAAAAGGAACACTTTTCGATCGTTGTGAGAAAGAAACACCCGAATCAAAGTGATCACATTGGAATGCTTCAATTCGCGTAATAATGCAATTTCACGACACGCGGACATGGATAAACCAGTTCCATCGATTTGCTTCAAGGCGTATTCTTTTCCATCGCTGGCATCTTTTCTCTTTGCTTTATATACATGGCCATAAGTTCCCCTACCGACTTTGCAACCTTCGTAGTTGAATAAATCTTCTACTTTGGTTCTCTCCATTTGGGTTTTCATTTTGAAATCGTAGTCCATGATTTTTTAGTTAAGATGAATTATTATTTGTAAATTTAAAATTAGCTTTTTTCCATGAACTTCGTATAAATTTGTAATTTATTAAATTTTGTTTATGTTCTTGAGATGGTGACAGTGATGGGCAGTGACAGGTGACAGTTGACAAAAAGTGAATTCACCATCGTAACCTAAAAAACAGAACTTCTCAAACTGATAATGAAAGTGTTCACTGGTTGAGAAAACTTGAAATGTAAAATCAAAAAGTGCTCCGTCCACTCAGCAAGTAGGTTATATGTTTCCCTACAAACTTAGCTGCTATTCATTTTTGAAAAACTTTTATATGCTTGATTTTAACTATTGAATATTTTATATTGGGTTGGTTCAGGAAAAGCAAAGATTTGCAGTCAACTACATTAATTGAACACAAATTTACACGAAGTTAGTTTTGCCATTTGTTTGTACAGAAAATACCAAACAAATTATCAATAAAAATACTGCTCACACAAGCAACACATCTATTTCTTTGTGTGGTAGTGAAATATCACTTTTTTCAAGATTTAAATTAAACAAGGCATTGAATTCAAATTATGCAACAAATTTAGCTCTCTGTTGAATTTAAAAGAGAACGAAAAGCTCATATTTTAACACAAATTGGCTTGACTTGATAAAAGGGATATTTACTTGAATAACTTTCGAGTCAATTTTCGAATAAAATTGCGTTAGTTGCACGGCTATTTTTTAGGAGCTGGCCAATCATGTCTTACCTTTGAGGCTCATTGCCAATTGCTTTTGATTTTATCGTGGAACACAGCTTATCGCTTTGGTTTGTGCAAGACTTAAAATTTCATACATTTAACGCAAATACTTTTGTATTGTGTACTTGAATGACTTATTTAATTTAATTTTTAAAATGTATTTTGATTATGTCAGAATAGATGAATGGATGGATTTTGGATGGATTCAGAGTGATTTACCATGGTATGTACGTCAAAATTGACATTTGATTATGGAGGGAATCCTATTCTACAAATTTTATAATCGACTGCGATGTTTTCCTGTGGATAATCGGAATGTAAGTTGCATACATTTTACCAAAACCATTATATTCACCACAGAACAGGAATTTTCAACATGCATCTAACAGGTATTAATATATCATATTACCGAACGCACCTCTAAACCAAAGCTGCCAAAATCCATTTTGACAGTTCACTTGTTCCCTGAAAATTCACACCTTACTAAAAACAATACCCAACTTTTTCGTAAATTAACCAATTCTTTTCTTAAAAAATATGCGTTTTATAGCATAATTTTATTTTAATAGAGTAACAATATTGTCTGGCATGGATCCTAATACAGACATCACAAGAAGAAAACCCAGACAAACCAAAGGAACACCATCTTTCCACTATCGAAATCGTTTTGCCGCGGGTATAATTTTAGCAGGAATTGCGACTTTTGCTGCTTTTGCGTAAGAACCTTTTTTTCTTAATTGTTTATAAATCAAGACTTGAATGTCATTTTTTTTTTCAAAACTTCTTTCAGTTACACTCCAATCTTCCGTGTAGCTAATGAAAAATTAGTCAAGTTGTGCACGGAAACCGAAGAGGAACGTGATCGGAAGCAACTATTTAATTTGAATGCTGCTCCTAGACGAGGCGAAGAGATTCTTAAAATGATCGAAGAAAAGAAGGAGTTGGAATCAAAACAATAAGAACACAACAAAAAAAATCCAACCACTAACATGAATACTAGAAAAGCTAATTTTAAGAAACTCCGGTTACCCAGTACAGAAACCAAAAATGACCCACGGTACTTAAAAATACTTGTCTATTAGTTCTTAGAATATAGTTTTAAATAAAAACATTTTAATGTAGTAAATTGAAAGAAATCAATTGTCTTATTATTTCACCATATCCTGTTTCACAGAAATGGACTCAATAGAGTTGCAACAATTAAATCTCATTTTTTCACACCTGACCCTGATAAGAATGCTCTCCAAGAAGAAGAAGATAAGGAAGAGATAATGGAATGCTCAGAATCAATGCCGTCTCCAATCGAATACTCTCCACCTATGCCATCACCAATTGAAAAATGTGACGACAGCGACAAGTTAACTGACAATGACACAGCAAAACGATCCACTCGAACTATACTAAAGACGTGTCTTCCAAAAGAGTTGCGCATGAAGCCGGTATCGGATACAGGCCCAAGAAAAACTAATGATTTTGACACTCCTGCTAAATCAGTCAAAGTCGCACCAAAAATCAAAGGAAAGACAAAAACAAATGCGAAGCCTAGAGCGAAAGCGAAAGCAAAATCGAAGAAGCAACAAACTATCAAAAGTGCATTTTTCCAGAATGAAGAACTATTCTCAGATGTGACTGCTCAACATTGTCTTGTTGATAACATCAACCCGGAAGAAATGCAAATGGCATTAGCTCTATCCCGTTCAGAAATCGAATTTTCAGGATCAAATAGTGTTGAAACAAATTGCACGGACAAGAATGATGCTATCAGAGATAAGTTGAAAAAGTTCGGCTTCCAAGTTGCTGAATCTGAAGGTATTGTAACATAAAGCTAGTACATAAGTTAGATCAACATTTCTAAATCCCTTTTGATTTATTTTTAATCACCTTTTAAATTCTTCATAAATTAGTTAAAATTACAATTGAGTAAAAACTAGAAATTTTTGTAATTTTATTATTAGTTTTTTTTCTCAACACTTAGCAACATTTTTTTCAGATTTCAACTATGCGGCCGCTTATAAGGCAAGCAAAGGAAAAAATAAATGGGCGAACAAATTCACACCACTAACTCTACGAAGCTCTAAACGCCAGTTGGAAAAAGTCAATCAAAGAGTTGAAGAAATTCTAAGAATTCAATTTGGGTCGTATGAACTAGAATCGCTCGATGAAGAAGTCCCTGAATATTCGGTACACAATTCAAATTTATTACCATTTGTTGCATCAAAGCGTATTGTTCAATCAGAATCAAGTGAAAGATCGGATACAGTTGATTTTTATGTACTAAGTCTATTTGAACCATCTAAAACAAAGCCTGGGTATTTATTGAAGGATATGCGTCGAATACCTGGACGTGAAAGATCACCCGTTCATACTAAATCTCCTTCCCAATGCATTTTAAATGAACAAGCTGCTCAACTAGAAAGCCCAGTGTTGAAAAAAGTCCGCGTCGATGAAAGTAGTCCACCTGTTGCATCTGTATTACCTTCTCCGAATATAGACAAAAGTAATAATGAGAAATTAGATTTTTCACAACAATCACTTCCGTCACCAATAAGTGTGCCCGGCGATTTTAAACAACGTCGTAGAAAAACTCCCAGATCACTTGATCTTCAAAATACAATCGATTCGGTGACTTCGATGGATTATCAAGTAGAAACAATTGCGAATTGGATGGAGGACACAGTTAAACAAACCGATATAACACCAACGCATTCAACAAACTCATCGGCTATGAATTCGAATAACGGAAGTGATATGAACTCTTCGATTAGTTTAAGACCTTTAAGAGCTACCTCTCCTGATATATTCGCTGACTCAGATGTTGAAATGGAGACAGGTAAAAATTCGTGTAAAGTTTACCTCGTTTTTATATTCTTCAAAAATCTCTTTTTTAAAGATGTTGGCAGTGATATGGAAAAACTGAAATGTACAGTAAGCAGAGATGGTATAGCAACCTACGATATATTTTCAAGCGATGAAGGTAAGTTTCATAATTAAGCCTAGATTTATGATTTTTTTTTTAAATTAATTAATGTTTAATTATGTATTGTCGACTTTGTATTTAGTAAAGACTTTTTCGGACTCCAAAGTAGATTCATGTGACAAAAACCACAGTAAGTTTGAATTTCAAGTTTTAACCATAATACAAACTTGAAATTATTGTATTTTTCGTTTACTCAGATTCGTTAATAGCAATGATTGATTTGACTCAACAAGATAGTGAAACAAGTTCGCAAAATTCTATAAAGCTTCTACCAACATCTGAACCACCTATTTTAACACATCAAGACGCTAATGATGATTTAGCTTCAACATCATTTGACATGCAATTTAAATCTCCTATTTTAAAATATCAAGACGCCAATGAAGATTTACCTTCAACATCGTTTGGCACGCAATTTAAGTCTCCTAAGGAAAATGATTTATCAATAGAAAATAATATTCTGGAAAAATCAACTATCACAAAAAGAAACAATGAGTTTTCATTTGGGAGCAGTGCATCCGATGACTTTGTTAAATCAATTTTATTAAATAAATCAAATAAGTCGATATCATTTAATAAGTCAAATAATCAAGAAGATTCGATTGATTTAACCCAAAACGATGAAGAGTCAATAGACTGCATTGTATTGTCCGATGACGAAGTTAACTATTCCATTCGAAAGGCTGACATATCGTTGCATTTAAAAGAGGAGCAGAGTTCAAACAACACTAGTATTGAATCTGATTCAAAAGACAACCAAGAATTCTCATTTGTTGACTTTGTAGCTGCTACTCAACCTCTGGCAACTCAAAGCGAAGATTTCGAATTAAATTTGTCATTGAAACCCAATAATTCAGTAAGTTCTTTGGAGATGGATCTTAGTAAACGCTCAGAATTTGGTATTCTTGAAGAGCAATCGCCATTCAAAACTCCAACAAAAACTCCCAAGAAAACACCACGAAAAACCCCAACGAGTTCACCAAAAACTCCCAATAACGTCACAAAAAAGATTCGTCGAGCTTTATCTGAATCATTTTTAGACTCACCCACAGAAAGTTCAGCTCCACTTAAACGCTTCTCAAGTTCAAATAAATTCAAAGAATTTGCAAAATGTGAAGAAGACAGTTTTTCCGATTTGGATGATATTGATAAATTGATTTATGGAAGTCCGACTAAAAAAGTTTATAAAAAGCCTTCTGGCTTGACCCAACTCCTGACAGGTCCTATAAATGATAAAGTCGTGACCCCTGAAAAGGTAAATCAAGAGATACCACAAGAATTCGAATTTAATGGTCGAATATATTTGGTAAGAACGGTTGATGTTTCACGAAGGCCGAACTTTTCCACGTTGGATGAATCAGCATTGTTTGATAAGCTGTATAGATTTGGCATCAAACCATTGAAACGAAAACAAGCCGAAAAGATTTTGGAATATATTTACAATCAGACACATCCGTGTTTAGTTGATGGGGCTGATATGTCGCCTTCAAAAGCGAATCCAGATCGAGACTCTGACTTGCTTACGCAAAATGTAAGAGGTGATAGTTTAAGTGACGTGGATGATGATGATGATGATGAAAGTGAAGTAAACGAAGGGGTGGCTTCGGAAGGTGGTCCTTCTAAATTCAACTTAAAAGACTGTTGGGGTCATGTCCTTGTATCAGATATTATTCCATCAATGGAAATAAAAGATGAACAATACTTTTTTCCAACTAATAAAAGCAAAAAGGTAAGATGAAGATTTTATAATTGGTTTTCTTATAATTTCTATTTGTGTGTGTGTGTTTTTTTTTTCAAAAGATTTCAACGGCTCCACTTCCTTTACACATTGCATGGTATAATTTATTAAAATCTAACACTCAACTACACGAAACAATATTATATTATGAGCCAATCGATTTGCAGGAAGTGTATCTATTTTTAAAGGGTATTGGATATCGCTACGAACCCAAGGTAAGAGCTTTTTCGAAAACAGATGGGATGACCAGGTTTCAAAACGCATTTAACTAATTTATAATTTTTTCTTTGAAGGATATGAAATACTTCTTTGACTCACGATCAATAATATTTCGGTATGATGTTAAAAAATCAGAAAATTCTGCTAATAATCGACATGTGCGCAAAAAAAGACAGAAAGTTATAAAGAAAAATTAGGAAATAAAATAAAAAGAATTTATAACTAGCTGAAATGTATATTTTGTAATAAGCTTGCATTTTTGTATATATAGAATAAAGAAAAATGATTTTTTAAATTTAGTTTAGTCTTATACATAGTTTGAAAATTACTATTTTCTCGCGGATAAAGCCGCCAACCTTGCAAGCAAGTCACCAACCTACCTCTAAAATATTTACACCAAGAATGACCTTGTGAAGAACCTCACAAGAAAACTGATAAGCACCCAAATGAATTAATGGAGAATTTACAATCATTACTATGTAGGAGTGAATCCAACAAAATCAAAACCTACAGCTGTGTTCAAAATAATAGGAGTGCTTTTACAAAATTTGCTCAAGTGTTTTTTTTACCATGTGTATACTGGTAATCAGCCCATTTCTCTACCGGTAAGTATAACGGGACATTAAAGATGATAAAACAATGAACTGGTTTGCAATTAATAACCGTTTACATTTGTAACCAGAGATCAAATGATCTTCACTCTCAATCAGGCTATTCAAAATAATAGGAGTGTGAGTTATATTGTACGTACAAAAAAAAAATAAATAATCAAAAACTTTTAAAAAATTAACAGTAAGTATCTAAATTAAATTAGGAATATAAAATAGTTAGAATATCGAATATCTAAACAAGTTTGGTTATTTATTGGGCCGAGGAAAGCACTGCACCGACGAAAAACGTGAAATCATAAAAAAAAATTGCGAAATGAAGGAAAAACGTATAAGGATATAAAGTTGATGTTGGGGTGCTCTGACCAAATGATCGCCAATGCTGTAAGATATAAAAAAAAAGTCGAAACCCGGGGACGGAAACGAGAAACGAGTGAAAATGACGATCGTCGTATTGTTCGCTACAGCCGAAAGGATCCTTTTGCGTCCTCTAAGATGATCCAGGAAGATCTAGGACTGGCAGTAAGTAGCGTAACAATAAGAAGGCGATTGTTGGAACACAATCTTTCCGCTCGCAGTCCACGAAAAGTGCCGATGCTTACAAAAAAACATGTAGCCGCTCGTTTGAAATTTGCAAGAAGCCATGTTAACTGGCCTGCAGAGAAATGGCGAAACATTTTGTGGACTGACGAGACCAAAATTGTTTTATTCGGTGGAACTGGCTCTAGGCAATACGTCCGACGTCCAGAAAATTCCGAGTTTAAGCCTCGGTACACTATTAAGACGGTAAAGCATGGAGGTGCTAAAGTGATGGCATGGGGCAGTTTCTCATATGCTGGTGTTGGCCCCATACATCACATCATTGGCACGATGGACCAGCGCGTTTATGTGGATATAATGTCCAGTGTGATGCTGCCTTATGCGAGTTGGAATATGCCGGTTAAATGGGTATTTCAACAAGACAACGACCCGAAACACACCAGTAAGTCTGCCAAGGAATGGTTTCGGGTCAATGGGGTTGAGGTCATGGACTGGCCAGCTCAGTCGCCTGACCTCAATCCCATAGAAAATGTATGGGCAGATGTGAAAAAGGGTGTTTCTCGACGAAGACCCTTAAATTCGAGGCAGTTGTGGGACGCAGTCGAGGAAACATGGAACCAAATTCCAGTTGAGCGTTGTCAGGCCCTTGTGAACTCTATGTCACGCAAATGTGCAGCAATTATAAAAAACAAAGGGTTTTCCACAAAATACTGAGAAAAAATGTTTATATTGAATATTTTCTTTAGTTTTTTATACTTTTTTTTGTGTACTCCTATTATTTTGAACAATTCGTTTTTGATTTATTTTGATAGAAGTCATGTTTTTACTACCTTATTTGTTTTAAACAAAGTAGTCTTTAAGCATAATTAATAAAAGACTGGATTTCCTATTTTGTACAAAAGAAAAAATAAATTAAAAAAAATTATACAACTTTTGAGTCATGATTTAATCTTAAAAGAACAGGCACTCCTATTTTTTTGAACACAACTGTATATACCCTACAAACAGCAAAAAATCAAATATAAAAAACTTCATCCGACTCCGACTTGGCCATACCTCTGCCACCTACCTCCACCTCCTCAATAAAGAACGTCCTCCCATCTGTCCTACCTGCAATGCTACATCTGACCTCCAACACCTGCTCCAAAACTGCAACAGAACTAAGCCAATCATTAAGAAAATTCTAAATGGAAACGACATCATCCAAACGCTGAGATACCCAAGTTTGTCAAATATAATTAAGATCAATGAAATTCTTTTAGAAATTGAAACCATTATATAAATGTATGTGTGTAAAATTAATTATAGAGCGGTAGGCCTTTGCAGCTGGAAGCTCAATAATTTTATATAAGCATGTAATTTATTACTTGTTTAATAAATATATAATAATAATAATACTATTTTGGATGATAATTGAGTTTTCGGAGTCAACTTAATAACAACCATCCACTTTCAAGTATTACTTCGCATCTTATATCATTTTAGGACTTGGTTCTTACAAGAACTTGATTTTACTACCTCATGTTTTAGGAATGCCAATACGATCTATATTTGTGGTGCTTTATTTGTTGAAATAATTTGGAGACTTTTCTACCATCATATCACTGAGGTTGACGAAGCTAGCTAACCGCGCCGATGCACTACGTAAAGCAAATTTGTATTTATCAAATGAAATGACTAGTATTTTTCTAAGCTCACGAAATGTTGAATGTTAAAATAACTACACTTCAGGAAATTTGCCATTTGTTTGGCATTCGCCAAGAATAAGAGCAGCTCCTATAAAAAATGTATTTATTTAAATTTATAAAAGGATACCATAGAATCCTTATTTTGTTATTCATTTTTTCAGGACCTTTTCCGATGTAAATATTTGATGATCAAAAATGTCTATTTTCTTGGAGTCTTAAAAAATATTTAAATCTTAAAAACCAGTGAACATTTTTTTAACGAAATTCAAATTTGAAACGTGTATTTATACCTAAGCGTTTAATTACTGCATATGAAAACGATTACAAAAAATGTGTGGAATACATAAGTAATTAATAAATTAAAAAAAATTAATAAATTAAGCTGTTTATGAGAAAATAAATGACATTTAAATTTCTGAAGGTAAACTTTAATTTGCAGGTATTATTTTTTAATTTTAAAATATAGGTTCTATTTCTAAACACCCTTTTTGAGAAACAAGAAACAAATTCGTGCTATGCAGTCGTGTATTTTATTTAACTATAATGAGCGAACGTAATTCTGACAGAACTATGGAGGATTTTTGAAAATTGTCTAAGTTATGAGCCTGGCCAAAAAAAAAAAAACAGTTCTGAAATGAAGACGTAAGGGTTTTGAGTAGTAAAAAATCATTAATGATTTTGCAAACCGAGTTCTCAAAGGTCCTTGCCGATCATAATATTTTAAGACATCATTTTTGAGGAAATAGGAGATTATTAAACTAAAAAAAAAGGAATTCAAAAATAACAGAATTAAGTCATACATCTATGAAAGGAGTTTCACATCCTTACTCGTGAATAATTAACAGTTTATACCAAATTTTGATTTGAAAATAAATTTATTGCTTAGGTATTTCTTTAAATAAAATAAATTTATTACAAATAAAATTTAAATTTATTAAAATATACATAAAAACACAAAATAAAAGGACGAATACGTTTTTTGAGAAAGCCGTTAGAAATCAACAATATTGAAATGTATTTAGTTCGTTAGTAGGTAAATATTTACGAAAAGAGGATATACAGTCATGGACATTAAGATAGAAACACTACTTAAGGTTTTAAGAATTCAAGTACTTTATTCAATAAAAACTTAAAATCAATTTTAATTTGGACTTCAATTTGTTTTTTTCTGTTTTTAAAACTAGTTTTTATAAAAAAAAAAAATTTAAAAATTATTAACAAAAAATTATTCATATATTTAAACAAAAAATTAACATATTTCCTGGTCATTAAAATAGATACAAAAATTGAACATTAAAACAACTACAACATTTAATAGTTCATAATATTTTTTTTTTTAGTATTTTGTTGCCCCACCCTTACTCTTAATTACAGCTTGACACCTATTGGGCATGGAGTCAACTAAGTGACGGCATCTCTCAACGGAAATTTTTGCCCATTCTTGTTGTATTACCCGCCACAATTCCGTTTTATTTTTAGTGGAGTGCCTCCCAACCGCCTTTTTTAAATCCCCCCACAAGTGTTCTATGGGATTTAAATCAGGTGATTGGGATGGCCAATCCATAACTTTAATTTTTTCGTCATTAAAATATTTTTTTGCGAGTTTTGATGAGTGCTTCGGATCATTATCCTGCTGTAGGATCCATTTTAAAGGCATATCCTCTTCCGCATATGGCAGCATCGTGTTCTTCATAATATTAACATACGCTACTTGATCCATTTTGCCTTCAATAAGATAAATAGGTCCAACGCCATACCAGGAGAAACATCCCCAAAGTAGAATACTTCCACCTCCATGCTTTACAGTCTTGATGGTATATTTAGAATTAAGTTCACAACTTTTTGGCCTTCGAACAACTTGCCTGCCATCACTTCCGAACAAGTTGATCTTCGTTTCGTCAGTCCACAAAACATTTCTCCATTTTTTAACTCCTTCCGGTCCGGTCCAACTAAGATGTTCTTTTGCAAATTTTAAGCGAGATGCTATATTTTTTTTTCTTAAAAGGGGCACTCTCCTTGCGATTCGCCCGTGCAAATTATTTTCGGCAAGTCTCCTGCGAACTGTTCTAGAAGAAACTCCTAGCTGTAACTCGGCTCTAATGTCTTTTGAAGACTTAAAAGGATCTTTCTTTGATACACGAATGATGTCTCTATCTTCTCTGATGGTCGTTTTTCTTGGCTGGCCCAATTGTTTTTTTTCCCTCGTTGGCTTAATTGCGTTTACAACTAGCTTTAGAGATCTACCAACTTTCTCAGCTATTTTTCTTAACGAAAACCCTTCTTTGCGTAAAATTAAAATTGCACTTTTCTCTCCTTTGCTGCAGTGCCTTCCGCGCCCCATAGTCTCTAAACTTTTAAACTTTATGTAAATTTATGTATAAAAAAGAAATCCAGATGGTACATACCGCTTGGCTAATTTAAGATTTTTAAAATATTACTGAATTTTTTTGAGCTTAAAGATAAATACGTCTTGATTATTGCACTGTTTCTATTTTAATGACCAGGCAAAATATTTGTTTTCTCAATAAACCTGTCATTTACAATAACAAAGAAAGAGAGAAAAAACTAAGGATCCCGTAATTTAAAATAAAGTAGTGTTACTGAGTTTATGATAACAGTTAGAATTATGAAAATTGCTTGTTTTTGTTTTTATTTAACTTTATGTGATAAAGTTGGTGCTGTTTCTATTTTAATGACCATAACTGTACATATGTATGTACTATAAATACCTGGTGTCAATAAAAATTTAAATTCAATTAATAAACAAATTAGTTGCTCTTTATGACATACAAAAAATTGTTGAATTCATTAACCTCGATTATTTGTTTAAAGTTTGAAGAATTTAGTTGTCACATTGTTATTGTTTCTACGACTTATGGACTAAACGATTATACATTTTTATAAAAATGTTTTGTTTTTTGTTTGTTTTTCTCTAGAAACTACAACAAATACTACTTTGACTACTTTTGTTTTACTATTTTTTGATTATTATTATATGATTTGGTTAACAATAATGTAACTTGGTCTCAAACATATACATTATCTCACAAATAACTTAGACAAATAAGATTCTAATTATAATTGACACCATTTGCATTATTTATTTTATTTTTTGTTTAATGATACGTTAGATATCTTGTCGAACTTAGTTTTTTATTACTATTTTTCATTTGCGACTGTTTTGTTTTGTACTTAAAAATGTTTTGTTTTTCTATTTGTTCCGATTAATTTATATGTAAATATAAATATGTATACTTTTTTATAAGAACACATTTTCGGTAAGAACAGAAAAGTATGTAACTGCGTTATTTTATGAAAATAAAGTTTTTTTTTTAAATTTAGGGGCGGTAGGTCTTATTGAATTTAATTATTGTTTTTATGATTGTTTGAGTTTAGATTCTACGAAAATTATAACTATCCTGAAAAATTTACTAAATACGAAGTTACAAACTTTTCTAACTTCACCGACGCGATAAAATTTAACTAAAAAATTGTTACAAAAATAATTAAAAAAAAAAAACATATCAAACAAATCACCAGAGACACATGATCATGCACAGTTAGTTAGTATAACATGACTAAAATAAATTACATTTTGTTTCTATGTTAGATTACAGGAACTGCTGCAACTTTTTAATGGTTTACTTTGTCCTAAATGAATTCCACTTTCTTCTTGATTTTCAACATCTAACGCGCTGTGTTTTCTCTGAAATTAAAAAATATTTTGGTTTTTTTTTTCAACTTAATCGCTCTGAAAAAAAAGCAATTCAAAATAAATGTATGTACCTTTAATTCAGCAGCGAGGCAGGTAAAAGCATCTTCAACATTTGTATTTTCTTTCGCTGAAGTTTCCATAACGAAAAGAATTTCTGGAATATATTGGCACATTTCTTCGGCTTCTTCGAAACAAACTTCTCTTTCTTCTTCGAGATCACATTTATTACCGATTAATATTAGAAGGACATTCGATGCTGTGTATCGGCGAACTTCTTCAATCCATTTTTGAAGATTTGTGAATGATGAACGTTTTGTGATGTCGTAAACTAGAAACAAACGAACGAAACGAATAGAAGTTGTACTTATGTATATTATAGTGAAATAAGGTGGATGGAGTCGATATGAAATAATTTCAATGTTAAATATAACAAAAATCCCGTTTAAATCTTTTTATCAAAATAAACATTGCAATTAGTACTTGAAGTCAGGAGCACCGTACGTCAGAAAATTAACATGACATACAAAATCTAGGGATTTATTTTAGCTGACAATACAAATCAAAAAGAAATAAAAGTTTTTCAATAAAATCTCTCAAGGCCCTAGACTATCGTATAATTTTCAAAAAATCGTATTTTTTAATTTTGAAACGTCCCCTATGATCTCAAAATAATGTTCGAAATTGTATGTCCGGTAAATACCTTTATGGCTGAATCACATACACGCTTCAGCTTCGGCTTCGTCTGCGTTACGTTGGGCATGCTTCGAGGTTGCTTTGAATGACATTTCTATTATTTCATCCCTCCAAAGAGCAAACATTTTGTTTGTTGACATTTTTGTACAGCTGTTCAGCTGTCAGACAAAGCAAATGTTCAGAAAATTGAACTAGAGCTTCCGTTTAGAGTCACATTACGTTAAATTACGTTCTTTTCCTTACGATTGCCAAACGAAACGTGAGGTCGAAGCTCCATTGTGATAGCATGCATTGAATTCCTATGGCTGAACTCGTAAACGTCAGGCGAAGCCGAAGCTGAAGCGTGTATGTGATTCAGCCATATGTGATTCAGCCATAAGTACTTGGGTTATGGGTTCAATTACTCAAAACTATAAAGACATTTATCTCAATCATGCGTTTTTTTAAAATTGAAAGACTTGAAATGTCGATACATGTTGGAAAACACATTTTTTGTGTTGCATTTGGCCAAAAACTCAATATATCTCAAAAATGCTTGTATTTATTAAAAAAAAAAACTCAAAAAATAAACAAACTTAAAAACCTAACAATTGTTAAACGTTATTTTATACCTTTAATATGCCAAAATACATGGAGTGAGCATGAGGAGTGTTTAGAAAGGACGTGACGGTGTGCATTGATTTTGAATGTTTGAACATTGCAACATAGAAAAACAGTGCGTGGCAAGGCATCCTACATTCGCATAGTACGGCTAAAGAACGAATCTCTGTACTTCACAGTGCGACTGAAGCTGGGCTAGAGGATTAACTAATGGGCAATTCTTAAAGCGCAACAGTATGACGGTTGAAGCAGTTCCACAACCGAAGAGGAGAGATGTGAGTCGGGGAATGAACATGAAAAACTAAGAGTACTGTTGTCAGCGAAACTTGTAAGATTTTCTATTACTGATAGTTAGTGCGAAGGACTGTCATGCCAGAGATGTTGTGTTAAATCCCTGCCTGTGCCACCTAAAGTTTGTTTCACTGGTACTGCCTCTTGCGAAATATTGACAAATCCTCCAAGAGTAATTGTTGTCATAAAAAGTGCCTTCTCAAATGAGACGTTCGGATTCAGCAAATAATACTAAAAGTGACATTAATCGCACCTAGGAATGGTTGAAAGTTGTAAGTCACTAGACCCTGCTTCTCTATGAACTGTTATATATATATGTTGTCCGGCTGCAAGTACAGCAGCGCTTTAACTCCTCCTGTAGCATAGGGCAGCAACAAGATCCTTCCACCTATCCCGATTCACCGCAACTGACCTCAGCTGTGGCCACGATTGAATACCTTGAGAATGAGCCTCCTTCAAAACTGATGACCTTCAAGTTGTCTTTGACTTCCTCCATTTCTGCTGTATAATGAAGTGATCGAGTTGATTTTTGGTTCGACCATCAGGAGATTCCCAGGTGATTTCGTGGCAGGTCTTGTGCGGAAATAAAGAACCCCCAATCATGACGAGCGTTGCAGAAGTCGACAAGCATATCACCATTTTCGTTACGTTGACCTAAGCCATGCTTACCCATAACTCGTTCGAGGCCTACGTTACTAGAACCAATTTTGGCATTAAAGTCCCCCATGATGATAATGATATCGCCCCCTGGAACACCGTTGTACACTGAATTCAGATGAGTATAAAAAGAGGTCTTCTCGTCCGCTGAAGCCTCATTCGTTGGATCGTAGCATTGAATAATGGTGACTTTTCTGATTTTTGCGCTAAACCTCGCCGTCATAAGCCTCGCTGTTGCGCTACCTTATTTATTTATTTTTAAGAAAGGTTTGTGGCTCCTACAAAAATTATTTAAAATATTTAAAAAAAAAACAAGAGCCTCCTTAATGATTCAACATTTATTTTGGTTTATCTAAATTTTGTTTAAAGTAAATATGTCATACTTTAAATGTTTCTTATGACAACTTGAAATGATAAGTGATGGTATGACAAAAAACTGCAAAGATTATACATACTAACAAAAATACCTACATACTTATTTAAATATGTTTAAAATCATTTTTTCCACGCATGATTAATTTAAATATTTAGGCACACAACAGGAGCACACAAAAATATTTGTTTATTTTTGTTGGCTTCGGTTCAATTCTTCTTGTTGCACATTTGAACGCACCTACATATGTACCTGTTATTGGAATTTACAAGTGCGTTGTTTTGGTTGGTTAGTTCAAAGCAATTCACTGACACACAAAGTTAGAAATTACTTGGAATTTGAACATCATTCCAAACGGTTAAATTTCTATGACGAATGACTCAACAGGCCAACACTGCACCCAGCACCCAATGGTAGGCAAGCAGTTAGGTCTTCAGAGATTAAATTAATTAAGCTTCATCATATTATAATATTGCCTAAGCTACTTAAGTACCTTCAAATTAATTAAAAATAGAGCTGACGTAGATAAACCTTTGTTTACCAAACTCACATTCGCTAGAAAAACTGTTTCACACCTACACGACTTATCACGCGAAAACCCAAAAAAATGGGTGTATCTACTTAACTATGAAAGTATGAGTATCTATTGTATTGATGATGATTAGTTACCGAGATTGACTGACAAGAGAATGTTGAACTCACCAATGATAACTCCATTTGCTGAGCGATAGTAACTCTGTGTTATTGTTCGGAAGCGTTCCTGGCCAGCTGTATCCCATATTTGTAACTAAACAAAAAAGAAGCATTAGGTTTCTTTCTTGACATTTCATCCTCATTATAAACCATTTAACTCACCTTCACTTGTTTCCCTTCAATGGCAATGGTTTTCATTGAAAAATCAACACCTATGGTATTGCCATGACGTTCGACATAGTTGCCTGTCTTGAAGCGTTCTACAATACAAGTTTTACCAGTTCCGCAATCACCGATTAATACGATTTTGAAAAGAAAATCGAAACTTTCTTCATTTGGCACAGCCATAAGGGTTTGAGGATTTCTGGCCGTCATCTTTTTGTGTGTATTTTCTTTTTCCTATGATAACTGGGAGTGATGTTTTGTTTTTCTTAATTTAATAATACACCTGCTCTTTGGATAGTTATTTTCTTTATGTCAATAAAACAGGTGAAAAATGGAAAGTAATACAAAATAATTGTTTATGCAACTGCTAGCCACCACTTTGATTGTTATGATTTTTTCTTAATAAAATTTTGCTGACAAGTTTGTGACGTTCCCATATTTGGCTTGTCTGTTTTTGACGTTATTCTTGTTGCTTTATTTGAATGGAAAGAGACAAATGTATTTACTAGTTTTTAGGCTAGTGATGAGACTAATGAGTTCGTTGTTTTATAAACCAATCTAGTTAGGCGGTGTTCACATTGAAATTATATTGAACACTAACAATTATTAAGTAGATTACGCAGTCAATTCTCGTTTTATGAAGTCTTGAAGTGATACCTTTTTAAACACCTAAACGTTAATTTCGATTCTTAATGAGTGAAAAATTAAAAGTTATTTTGTATAGCAAATTTAAAATCACATACTAATCATTCAGTAAAGACAGAAAAAAAGTATGGAAAGCGGAATAAAGTTTTTCATTAAGAGGTTTTTTTTGATATTAAACGAAAAGCCTATTTTTTAAGAGAAATCAATCCAAAGAGTTTCGGATAGGCTTATGTTGTAGAAATCGCATAGGCAATTAAAAGTGATTAATAAATCATCTCATCTGTTGTCAAAAACGATTCTCAAGTTATTTAAATAGTGTCGGTATACAAATTGAAAAACTGCTGTTTTAGTTCACAGTTTACTTTTGGTTTTCTGATGCCGTGTTGTTTGTTGATTGTTCGACTTTGGTTTTCATAGTACAAAGAAAAAAAACGTGTAAAGTTCTTCAACAATGACTTTCACTCAATAATTAATTGCAAAAATAAATGTTTTGGGAATTGGTAAAGCTCAATGAAGTGATTTTCAGTTTTGACTTCGAATAGATTTTGTCCATCTCGAATTAAAAGCCGCAAGATCCTCATATCATTCATAGAAATAAAACAATTATGGGAACAAATCTTTTAACAAAATAATGACATTTATTCCTAAAAGAAATAAAACGAGTATTTTTCAGAAAATAAATAATTGAATTATGGCAAAAAACTGGCAGGATCCATCATTTAGTACTTTTTAGTACAAACTTTGAAAATTATTTTTCAAAATGGGTTTGAGAATCGCCTAAGACGAGTTCATGAAATAATAAAATCAAAAATCTCTGTGGAAACTGAAAAGATGTTAGTTAAATACCAAACAGATAGAAAATAATCCAACTGCTGTGATTTTTACTGCAACAATTTCTTGCTTTTCATAAAAAATTACAAAAATGGATGAAAATATGGAAATGTTGAAATTAATACTGCTATGTTTTTGTTTGAAATGATAGAAGAGTAAAGTGAATTTAAATATACATTTCTGAATCTAAAATTATGAAGAAAAGTTGAGCTGAATAAATTTATGCCAAAACTCTGAATTGGATCCACGAAAATTATCATATTTGACTTTATATTTTCATTATGGCACTTCCTATAATTTGCATTTATGAAGATCTCTGCATTTTAAGTCTACCATCTCTATTCAACTAACATAATTTTAATATATTCCATGCTGTAAATCTGAATTAATCTCTGTTAGGAATTGAAAATGCTTAAAAGATTAACTCTTGTAATATACATTTTATTTGTTATCTTATTATACTACAGACATTATTATAACAAATTCACAATTAAACACATCCTGTACATAGATAGCTTAACAATATTTATATATGTAATTGTATTTACAATTTTTTTGTTTAAAGAATTATCTTAAATTTAAAAAAATGACTTTCATATTCCACTCGTATTTCAATGTACAAAAACAAGAAATTAATAAATAATAAATAAACAAATAAATAACAGAAAATTAAAATAAATAAATAACAAATAAATTCGATCGATAGATAATGAATATTATAAAATATATCATAAATAAAATAAATATTTAGTTTTTTAAGAAATAATAAAAAACACACATTTTTGAATATGGCCGCAAAACATAACTTTAAAAAGTTATACATTGAATAATTTTTTGTTTTCCCCTTTTTGTGATCCTACATCGAAACAAGACGCTTTTTTGGAAAATTACTTGGAGAAGTTTCTTTGATTTCATTTATTTCTTCTGCTTCTTGTTCATGGTATTCAGAGTGTTCTTGATTGCTGAAAATATAAATTTTCCATACAAAAATTATATGAATAAATAAAATTTATTTAAGTAATATTATTACCTATATTTTTTTGTGAGCAAAGCCTTAAAAATGCTCTTTGGGCATGCTTTGTAGTAAGGGAAACATTCTCCAGGAACTTCTTTGCCCTCTCCAATTTCTTGGGCTTTCACATATTCGGGAATAAGATTAGCAAATGGTGATTTTTTAACTCTAAAATTATAAAAATTCGTTGGCATAAAATATGTTACATATTTATTATAGAATAAGCTAAATGTGTAAAACTGCAAAGTCCACTTTTTAAAATCTCCAATAAAATTACTGTATTACAAATTTTTGTAATCGAAGCTTTCATTTCATTAAAAAAGTGTACTCACGCAGAAAGACAAACTTTTAGCCGGACATGTCTTACGTTAAAAACAATTTAGTCATCTCTCCAAAAATTCCAAAGTGATCCAAACTTCTCGAATGAACTTCACAAATCGTTCTCAAAAGACAAGCTTTCCCATCCATGCCAAAAGTCGATAGAAAAGTTTCAACGGCACCATAAAGCATTACTCTAATTTGTATATATGGACAACGATTCAAGTTTGAAAAGTCTTCACATTATTGTTCTAACAAATACCTTTCTCCTCCGTGAAATATATGTTTAAACCTTTCTGGAATTTTTGGCATTTCTTCGACTTCTTCTTCGTCCTCTGGTTCGTTGTTCGAAAATTGTGTTTCTTGTG
The DNA here is from genome assembly GCA_951509635.1 of Eupeodes luniger. Lineage (NCBI taxonomy): Eukaryota > Metazoa > Arthropoda > Insecta > Diptera > Syrphidae > Eupeodes > Eupeodes luniger. The sequence goes on from OX608074.1 coordinate 38,430,188, forward strand.
AAGATAAATCACGCTTCTTTTTGTAATTCAAATATCTTGCCATATAACCGCCTTAAAGAAAATCATTTAATAAAAAATCTGTCAAAAAATCAGTGTAAAAACAAACATACCCAACACTTCTCCTGCTGAATGCCCAAATGATCTCGCAAAAATCGGAGGCAGATCACCAAGTGGATTTTGATTATCTGTCAATCCAAGCTTGTCAAAATCAACTAAACGGAATCAAAGAAAGTTGATATTTCGTAAAAGGAGATTTTATTTTTTTTACATACTTGTGACTGGAAAACTGATGGTCAAATTCGAAAAGAATCCCTCAGGTGGATGTCGTACCAATGGCAAAGCTATTGTAGGCGTAAACGTCAGCGAAGTGCCAGGAGGTAAGGCTAAACGGCCATCGTCTGTTATCCAGACGAGACGTTTTTTTCTCGAATGTGGTTGATTATGTTCGTCTAGAAATTCTTCATGATTCGTAATGAATGCAGAGCTAGTTTTTGAAACGTCACCACTTTGATTGGAGGAAGATGACGACGATGATGTCCCGATCGAACGGGTCTGTGTTATTTGGCCAGAAGCTTTTTCTATGAGAACAAGAAGTAGAATTCCTGCTACTGAGGTCATATTGCACAGCCCTGTTTTCGTCATTTTCATTTTGTTTTCTACAATTAAAGAAAATGTCTTTTATAAGTTACATAATATAAAAATGAGACATTAGTATATGTATGTAAATATGAGAATTATAAAAATTATGAAACCACAAATGACAGATATCTTATTTTCAAAACTGCATTTGTTGATAGATAAAGATACATGTTGCCACGAGTGATAATATTATGTAAATTTATGTAGCTAAAGGGAATAGAAAAGAACGTATTGATTGAAAGTATCCGATTATGTAAGAGAAATATCAAATAAAATTAAGTTCGGTGTTTAATTGATTTCTAAAATTCTTTAAGATATTGATTTCGGTATTTTGAAACAAAAGTTTTGCCTTGAGTGACCTTCGAACATCAGGTTTTCAATAAGGAATTTTCTGTATAATAGATCCTTCTTTTAAATACTTACAACAAAAAACAAACGCTATCAGAAACCTTTAATTTCATTTTGCTGAATTTTCACGCTTTTTATTTAAAATATTTGATTTGATAGCAAAACTAATCTAAAATTAAGGTACTTTTTTCCAAATTCAACTTTCACGATAAAATATTTGTACGTTACTTTCAAATTCAATTTTTCAGTCGTCAAAAATACTCAGACATACTCATATTATATAATGGGTGATTTTTTTGAGGTTAGGATTTTCATGCATTAGTATTTGACAGATCACGCGGGATTTCAGACATGGTGTCAAAGAGAAAGATGCTCAGTATGCTTTGACATTTCATCATGAATAGACTTACTAACGAGCAACGCTTGCAAATCATTGAATTTTATTACCAAAATCAGTGTTCGGTTCGAAATGTGTTTCGCGCTTTTTTATCGACAAATTTTGTTTAGCGATGAGGCTCATTTCTGGTTGAATGGCTACGTAAATAAGCAAAATTGCCGCATTTGGAGTGAAGAGCAACCAGAAGCCGTTCAAGAACTGCCCATGCATCCCGAAAAATGCACTGTTTGGTGTGGTTTGTACGCTGGTGGAATCATTGGACCGTATTTTTTCAAAGATGCTGTTGGACGCAACGTTACGGTGAATGGCGATCGCTATCGTTCAATGCTAACAAACTTTTTGTTGCCAAAAATGGAAGAACTGAACTTGGTTGACATGTGGTTTCAACAAGATGGCGCTACATGCCACACAGCTCGCGATTCTATGGCCATTTTGAGGGAAAACTTCGGAGAACAATTCATCTCAAGGAATGGACCGGTAAGTTGGCCACCAAGATCATGCGATTTGACGCCTTTAGACTATTTTTTGTGGGGCTACGTCAAGTCTAAAGTCTACACAAATAAGCCAGTAACTATTTCAGCTTTGAAAGACAACATTTCCGAAGAAATTCGGGCTATTCCGGCCGAAATGCTCGAAAAAGTTACCCAAAATTGGACTTTCCGAATGGACCACCTAAGACGCAGCCGCGGTCAACATTTAAATGAAATTATCTTCAAAAAGTAAATGTCATGGACCAATCTAACGTTTCAAATAAAGAATCGATGAGATTTTGCAAATTTTATACGTTTTTTTTTTAAAAAAAGTTCTCAAGCTCTCACCCGATATTATTTTATATGAGCAACCAAAAACTCAGAACTACGGGATTTAACGCATGGTCTGATGTATGTACAATACATATATGAAAATGAAAAAAATATTCAGTTTAGAATTTTTTCGTTAATTTTATGTTTAAATACAATTTATACTCGAGGTCAAAATTTTGAAAAATTAATTATTTTGTTATTATTGTTATTAGTTGATAAGTAACTACATAGTTTTGTTTTCAATATTCAATCCTCATTTTAATTTAAAATTAAGTTCTAAGACGGAGAACTTTACAAAGGCTCCAAGAAGAAGTGAGTTTAGTTGAAAAAAATGTATAGTCTCATAAAACGACTTTGATGCAATGATGTTATTTTTGAAACTGATAAATGGGAATGAACTCACTCATGAGGCTGGGTTATCAATTAAATATGAATTTTTGAATGCCTTGACCGATTTAAGTAAGAATAATTATCCCATCAATGAAAAAAATAAAAAACATTTTCCAAATCGTTCAAACTAAGTTTATGCTTCTTACGACTATTGCATTGGACAATCTGTAACATATTTACGACGAATTAAACCAAGTAAAAGTGCTGCAAGAAATAAACAGATATCGTAACCATTTGCACAGCCAATTGGAACATCATTTATTTTCCAATTTTTCTTCACCATTTGCGTCTCCATGGCATTGTGCGAAAGGAGCTTTTCAAAATTGAAACTTATACTTACAAAATTACCTTCGATTTCAACATCTGAGATCGATGGTTGTATATGTGTACCTTGGAGATTAAAAAACGACGTGACCAATTTTGATGGAATTTCCAGACAATCTTCAGATAAACCCAACTTAAAATCCTGGGATATAGCTATCGGATTAACAGAATTTCTATGTCCCATAGAAAGCCGCGGATGGGTTGATTCTACTAAATAAAAGAAGCTGGGATGCGACCCACACTGATAACTTTCCATCACTTCTGTCGATTTGTTTTTCTTAAAAGGTTTGTAGGTTTCCGTGTTTTGTTAAAAAAGTTGTCAGTTAATTATTCTTAACGATTTAAAAATTACCAACAATATCGAAATCTATTTTTGTAAACGAGATTTTTAGTCGAAAAACAATTTTTTACCAATTTTAGTAGCATTTCTTAAAAGTTTTTATTTCTTATATATATAAACAAATACAAATTGAATGAATCAAACTAATTTATGTAAATATCAATATCTTTTATTGTTCACGAGATATCGAGAACTGAACATCAATTTTTTCCAATTTTGCGTACTATTTTTTGTAGATTTTAATTTTTTATGAAAAAACAGACTGTTGGATTTTTATAAAAAAAATGACTGAACGTCGAAAACAATATATTTTCTGTGAGATAAAATTAGTTTGAAGCCAGTATTTTTAATTTTCGAAAAGATATATGAGTCGAAAGTAAATTTGTACTAAGTTTTAGTATTGTTGTTTTTCAATCAATTTGATTTTTCTCAAAACTTTACTGAATGTTGAAAACAATATTTTTTATAAGACAACATTAATTTAAAGCCAATATCTCTAATTTTTGAAAAGATATTTGAGCCAAAAATCAATTTTTACCAACTTTTAGTCATTTCTTTTAGGTTTTTATTTTTTGTTAAAAATCAGTCAATTCGATTTTTCTAAAAATTTTACCAGATGTCAAAAACGTTATTATGTATTGCACAAAATTATTTTATAGACAAAAATCATTTTTTGTTCGTAAAAAATATAAAAAAAAACGTTAACTGGAATTTTTTCCCAAAATATACTAGTTTGGTATCACGTCATAATATATAATATAAAATTTAATTCAACTCGCTAACGTTATTGGTTCCTGAGATATTTTAGGTAACCCAAAATTTTCACCTTTTTTTTTTTAAATTGCTATGGTACAAAAACCTCTCACGCAATTGTTTTGAGAGTCCTTTCTGCATCTTTCTGCATTATTATCTTTATAACACAATTTATTTGAAGTCGATATCTCTACTGATTCTTGAGCTATGGACGACGAAAAAAACGTCGCGAACGTACAGACGTACGGACGCGACATACAAACGTACGTTACACACACGCACAGACATTTCTCTAAAAATCTTTTATTTCGACTCTAAGGACCTTGAAACGTCGAGAAATGTCAAAATTTTCAATTCAACAAATCGGACCGATTATAATAACTTCCTATGGGTTAAGTTAAAAATCTCTTCTATTCTATACCTTATTTTTTTGCACTCTACTTCGCCTATTGCAAGAAAAGTAACCAATATTTTTATCGTAATCTCAATAATTAATGTTAAACTTATAATTTTAACCTTCGTTAATAAAAATTAAAAATTTAATTGGTTGTTGTTTTGTTAATATAGTAAATAGTTTTGATAAATTTTAAGGGGATTCACAGTAAGTATTTGTAATTTATAACTCTTAAAAATACAAGAAATAAAATTTTAGATTAGCATGGTGCGGATTTTCTTTTTTGAAAAAAAAATATCTCAATTTCCGAAAAATAGTGCAATTTGGCGGTACTACTAATAAATAGAGAAAGGAATCAGCTCTCAGAAAAATAAAGTTAAACGCAGTAACATTCAATTAAAGCATCACGTCAAATTCATCAGAAATCTTATAATAGCTTACCTCCATATCTAATCTAACATCTCGCACATTTTTCGCAATTTATCTGATCACTTTGCCTGAACACTCATTGAATATAAAGAAGATTATGTTTGTACCAAAAATGTCCATCATGCGTACACACATTGCCCCTGGAAAAGCAAATGCTAAAAATTGTATACAAAAAACAAGTTTAAGCTATATACTTATACATAGATATGCAATTGACTTTTGAAAACAATGTAAATCTTTTTTGCCAAAGGCATACAGATCAAAAAACATGTTTGCAGTTTCAATGATGTTTTTTTTTTCAAAATAATTATCTTCTTTCATCAAAGTGACATATTTTCTTCAAAAATAATTGCAAGGTAAATTTGAGAACGACATTAAAACTTTATACCACCGTAGTTGATAATAATTGAACATCATGGCTTTTGTAATTATATAATTTACAAATAATATCAAGTTTTTTTTTTCCGTACACCACCACACCGTATACACCTATCAATTTCATGTCCAAACCAATTTGCTTAGTAAATCACAAGGCTTTACTACTTTCTTTCGTTTGCTTTTACTTGTCCTGGAAAACTTGGGTTCTTCTAGGAAACTTTCATCATCATTTAAGGTCCGGAACAAAATCTGAATTTTTCTTACAAGATTAATATAAAACATTCGATTTTCGATAGTAGAGTGATTGTAGACCAAATAATCTTGTAATGTTTTCTCAAGGTCATATTCATGTTTATAAACATCAGCTGATAATAATTGTATTGTCCAATTACAAAGAAGTTAATAACAATAACAATTTTGCCAACTGCGGTTAAGAATAAAAGAAAAAAGAATTAAAAGCGAAAATAATAATCAAAAGTGTCAAAAATGTCAAAAATTTCAAGAAGAATTGACTGTTTCAATTAAAAATTAATTAAAAAGGTGTGCCATTTCACCAACTATAAACAAAATACAAAAAAAAAGAAGAGTATCCAACAACCTAATTTCCCTTTTAATGAAAATATCATAAATGCTCACTTTTTAATCGTTAATTACTTATTTTTATTCATTCATTGGATTTTATAAGGAGCTCAGCCTGTTTTTCGATTTTAATAATTTCAATCCGATCTCCAAGAATATAAGAAGCATGCGTATAATACGACTATACGTCTTTTTCTTCTTTCTTACTTCAAAGCTTTCCTCTCTTACACTTGTTTTGGTTTTATTTTTATTTTTATTTTCCTTTAGCCTCGCACTCAACTATAAGCGACTGAACTTGTCACAATTCATTGCCTTTATTCAAACAAAAAATTCCATCACCGTCACAACAACAAGTACAAAAAGAGTCAATTGCCGATTGTGACCCACTTCTTATAGCCAAACCGGCGGCGGCCAGCGGTCGGTGGTGGCAATGGCAATTGCGGCGGTTTCAATTTTGCGGAAGGCACGCTTGTGCGTAGACCAATATCATACTAGAGATGCATCTCTATTTGGGTTACCCCATTTGGCGGTGCGCTTCCCTGAAGGTCTACACTACACTTTACGCATAAATATATCCATCTATTATATTTGCTCTACTTTTTAACAGAGCAGAGCTCAAATTTTGCTAGTTGTGGTGGAAAAATCTCGTTTTCAATTTCGATTTCTAGAGCGGTGTGTGCCAATAGGATTAAATGGGGGATGCCGGGTTGGAATTCATACGCACACGCATAGATGGTAGCCTGTTGTCCATATATGATGAGCTCTCTGAGATCCATGAAACTGGTTGCATCTTGTACCAGAACTGGTTATCAATGACGCAGTCTTCAAGTGCTCCAATGCAAACAAAAATGAAACAGAAAAGAAGTAACAACTAGGAAGCGATTTTTCTTCGTCTTCATCTTTTGGGAGGATTTTTCTTTCTTGCGATTGACTATTTTTTGCTACTGCATCCGTGTCAATTGGTGGCTTTGACATTGAACATATAAAAGTCGTCTTGGGTTATAATTAAGTTCGATAGGTAAAGATATGTTATTGATTAATGTGGTTGATAATAATCAATCTTATTTGGTAGTGAAAAAAGTGTAATCAGGTTAGATATTTACTAACGTACACACACTTTTTCTTTTACTTCGGTGTTTATGATGGGCATTTTTATTTCTACAGAAATTTGTTGAAGAAAATAATAATTGTAAAAAAATTAAACTTAAAATCATCTAAATACTATTTACAGGCACGTAAAACATAAAAACCTTAATAAACAAAAGAGCTGAATAGCAAACCTTTTTTTTTTTTAAAACAATATTTGAACAAAGGTGACAAAGTTCATACATAACTTTAATGGTAGTGTTTTTATTTTATATTATACTTTAACATTGATATTATAATTTTGTTAACAAACTTTTAGCACAAGCTTCAAAAGAAAATGTTGTTTGAGGTTTAGTAGAAATATGTATGCTCTGGCATCTTCTTTAATAACTTTTTATACATTTTTTTTTTTTTTTTTTACACTTCAGAATTTTCAGAAAGTAGTAAGCTTATAGCAAGCATCAAACTACAATCAGAGGCTCATCATAAGTGTTAGTTGTTAGTAAGAAAATAATACAATTATAGCCTAACACACACACAAAATACAATACAAAACATAATAATCATTAACATTTAACATGAATTATTACAGTACAAAAAAGAGGCTGGGTTGCGACCCACACTGATAACTTCCCATCCCATCTGTCCATTTGTCTTGCTTAAAAGTTTGTCTATATGTATCAATTTTTATCAAATTTGCGTACTATTTTTTGTAGATTTAATTTTTTATGAAAAAAACGGACTGTTGGATTTTTATAAAAAAAATTACTGAATATCGAAAACAATATTTTCTGTGAAATAAAATAAGTTTGAAGCCAATATTTTTAAATTTTGAACTATTTGAGTCGAAAGCAAATTTTTACCAAGTTTTAGTATTGTTTTTTTTTTTAGGTTTTTATTTTTTGTAAAAAAACTGTCAAATCGATTTTTCTCAAATTTTTTTCTAATGTTGAAAACAATATTTCTTATAAGTGAAAATTAGTTAGAAGCCATTATCTTAAATTTTTGAAAAGGTATTTGAATCGAAAATCTATTTTTAACAACTTTTGTTAAATTTTTTTTTCGGTTTTTAATTTTTTGTAAAAAAACTGTAAAATCGATTTTTTTCAATATTTTACTGAATGTTGACAACAATATTATTTGAAAGATAAAAGTAGTTTAAAGCCAATATTTCAAAGTTTTGAAAAGATATTTGAGTCGAAAATCAATTTTTACCAACATTTATTAATTTTTTTGTGTTTTTTTTATTTTTTGTAAAAAAACTGTCAATTCGATTTTTCTCAACATTTTTCAGAATGTTGAAAACAATATTTCTTATAAGATAAAATAAGTTTGAAGCCTTAATGTCAAGTTTTTGAAAAGATATTTGAGTCGAAATTCAGTTTTTACCAACTTTGAGTAATGTTTTTTTAGGTTTTCATTTTTTATAAAAAAAACTGTCAATTAGATTTTTCTCAAAATTTTATCAGATGTCAAAAACATTATTCTTCGTTGCACAAAATTGGTTTCGAGATTAAATCATATTTAAGTCGTAAAATTTTCGAGGTGACAAATTTTTTTTTCAGTTTTTTTGATTTATAAAAAAAACCGTTAATTGGATTTTTTTCCAAAAATATACTTGTTTTGTATCACGTTACAATATATTATATAAAATTTAATTCAAGTCTCTAGTGTCATTGGTTCATGAGATATTTAGGGTTAACCAAAATTTTCACATTTTTTTAAACTGCTAACCCACACAATTTACTTGAGAGCCCTTTCTGCATCTTTCTGCCTTATTATCTGTATAACAAAATTTATTTGAAGTCGATATCTCTTCTGGTTTTTGAGCTATGGAAGACGAAAAAAACATCGCGAACGTACAGACGTACGGACGTACGAACGTACGTCACACGCACGCACAGACATCTTTCTAAAAATCTTTTATTTCGACTCTAGGGACTTTGAAACGTCGAGAAATGTTCAATTCGACAAATCGTACCCATTACAATAACTTCCTATGGGAAGTTAATAAAATAAAAACATTTAAAATAGTGGAGCACTGGTTCTAAACAATTATTTAAATTAAAATCAATCGATGCCCAGCGTTTTATAAAACCAAGCATAGAACTGGCTTTATTAACAATAAAATTAATGTGATGTGTAAATTCTAAGTTGGAACAGAAATGAACACCTAGATCTTTAAATGTGGAGACGTGACAGAGTTTTTGCTGTGATATATAATAATCAAATACACTACCGATTCGTTTTTAAGTACAAATTATCGTCTGGTATTTTAAAGGGTTAAGAGTAAGGCTATTTTTGCCACACCAAAATGTGAAAAAAGGATACGATCTTGGGTGGACTTTATTATCTTAAAAAATTGTATGTTATCAGAAAAAATAAGAACTTCACTTGAGCGTAGACATGACGATACGTTGTTAATAGACAGGATGAATAGAAAAGGCCAAGATGGCTTCCCTGGGGAACACCAGATTGAGCAACAAAAGATTCAGAATGACAATTTCTAAATTTTACCTCAAATTTTCAAGGTATGATTTGATCCAAGCTAAGAAAAATGGTGGAAAACCAAGAGCTTTAAGTTTAAATAAAATAGTTCCTTGGCTAAGTTGGTCAAAAGCTTTGGAAAAGTCAGTGTATACAAATTCAACTTTATTACCTTGTTCTAGAGCGTTTGAACATATGTTTGAAAATGCGAGGAGATTTGAAACAGTTGATCTTTTTCTCACAAAACCATGTTGCTGTTCGCAAATGAGATTTTTACTAAAAAATGTCACACTTTCACGAACAACTTGTTCAAACAATTTAGGAATGCAAGAAAGCTTTGCAATGGGCCTGTAGTTTGTTATATCCGCCTTGTTACCTTTCTTGAAAATTGGTGTTAGAAATGACTTCTTCCATATACTGGGACATTTGCCTGTTTTAAGAGAAAGTTTGAATAAGAACGTAAGAGGTTCAACTAAAGCATTACTACACTTTTTTTATACTATCGGGGGAATACCATCGGGACCGGATGAGCAGTCATCATTCAACGCGGATAAAAGATCAAGGACCGTACTCTGTAGCACAGGGATGTGACTACAGCTAGTTTGCGAAAAGGAGTGAAGATTATGAAAATATACTTCATCAACTTCTTGAGGGCTATTAACAAATGACTCACGGAAATTTGTTGCGAAAGCGTTACAGATATCAACAGTTTTAACTAACGAAAGGTTCTTGTAAGTGAAGTTAACTGGAAAGCAATTTGATTTTTTCTTTAAGTTTACAAGTTTACAAAAATTTTTTAGGATTCTCTTTCAAAGAGTTTCCCATATCAGTAACATAACTCGCGTATAAAAAATTAAAAAGAGACTTTAATTCATTAAAGAATTCAACATAAACAGAGAAGTTGATTGGAGACAGAGTTTTGAGATAAGTTTTCCATGCCTTATTTCTTTTGTTACGCAGTAAACGCAATTCTATCGTGTACCAAGGATGGCTAAAGTTTGTATTTCTTGATTTCTTTAAAGGTACATTTTTTTTCTAAACAATTATTTAGGATCTTATAAAAATTTTAAACTGCTTCGTGAATATTAGAAAATGCTAAAGTATCAGCAATTCCAGAAATGGTTAAATCTTCAGACAACAACTGAAAATTAGCTCTTCTGAAGTCAAAATTATATAAGCAATCAAAGGAATTATGGCTTAATCACAAACACGCTTCAGCTTCGGCTTCGCCTGACGTTTACGAGTTCAGCCATAGGAATTCAATGCATGTTATCACAATGAAGCTTCGACCTCACGTTTCGTTTGACAATCGTAAGGAAAAGAACGTAATGTAACGTAATGTGACTCCAAACGGAAGCTCTAGTTCAATTTTCTGAACATTTACTTTGTCTGACAGCTCAAGAGCTGTAAAAAAAATGTCAACAAAAAAAATATTTGCTCTTTGGAGGGATGAAATAATAGAAATGTCATTCAAAGCAACCTCGAAGCAGGCCCACCGTAAAGCCTAGTACATACTTCCTCGTGAAGTGAACGTTCGCCAGTGGAGAAAGTGAACTTTTGAAATTGCTCACTGGTACACACTTGTGAATACACGTTGTGAACATTTGTATTCTATTTCATATAAATGCATTTTAACTTTTTTTTTAAAACCACACGCAAAGCAGCCACAAACTTTAAATGAGGAATCAGTATCAGTATTCAGTACAAATTGAAAACTGTCCTTTTTTTGTAACCAAATGTCAAAGCTTCACCAACAGTTCCCGTAAATTTTGCACGTGAATTGCCCGTGAACGAAAACTCTCCACTTTGTTCTCCACTCAGCTTCACGAGCACGTTCACGGGTGAACCAAAAACCGAAATTTGTATGGGTTCACGAGATGGTTCACAAGTATGTACTAGGCTTAACGCAGACAAAGCTGAAGCTGAAGCGTGTTTGTGATTCAGCCATTACTTTGTTCAGTAAGGTGATTACTTAAGTCAAGAAAAATGTCCAAGGGGGGGTGATATTTATCAATATTAGTAATTCCTGATCTAGATTCTAGAACAAGAGTACTAATAGCGTCAGAAGAAAATACTAAATCGAGAATTCGATTTTTTGAGTTTTTAATACAGCTTGTTTGCTCTAAGTCAGTAAGAAGGATTTTGTCGAGAAGTGATAGTTCCAATTGTGAAGAAGAAAGAGAGGCTTCAAGGCAGGATTCGTCTTCGGATAGAATCCAGTCAATGTGTGGTAAATTTAAATCACCTAGAAGTAAAATATTGGTGTCCCAGCAGGACAAACAGATAAGGAATTCTAATGCCAAGGAGAGTTCGCTATAAACAGACTCTAAACTTTTTGGAGGAATATAAACGTTTAAAATGAAAATAGTCTTAGTCTGTACCATTAACTTTACACAGACCAGTTCAATTGATAGTTGAAACGGAAAAGATACAGAAGACGAGAAATGTGTATTTTTTACCGCTATGAGAACACCTCCACCTAAATCCTTTGCATTACCAACATGACGATCATTTCTGTAAACTTCGAACTCTTGACTGAAAAGTTCTGTGTCTGTGGCTTGAATTAAGCCAAGTTTCTGCCAAAACGAATACGTCGTGTGGGAATGATTGGGAGTTAAGAAAAATGTCAGCAGTCTTACTACGAAGTCTCCTTACGTTTTGGTAGAAGAGGGAATGCCTGTTAGATTTTTTGACTTGTTTTCAAAGAAACACCTCGTTTTTGACCTATCTACTCATTGAAAAGGTCTGATGTTTACATTTATATGCATTTTAAGAATATTTCATTTTCGTTGTTAAATTTTTATTTAAATATCATTTTTCATTATTCCAAATGTATTAAATTTATTTATGTTTAGTTTAGTATTTATGTTTGGTTCAGTTGAATATTTGAAAAAAAAAAATGTATCGCAATTGGTTTTATTTTTGAATATTATTTTGAAAAATGTCTATATTTTGGTAATCTCTTCATTTTAAGTAGAAACACTAAACATTAAATGTTTTATTTTTGTTGATAACATATTTCTTCTGATCAAATTTGAAATAGGAATGTTTAAGGTTTTCATTCTTAAAATTCATACACACATTAATACTCGTATAATGACAGGTCCGGCAGACAATGGCTTTTTTTTTGTGGCACTAAGCAAATATTATTGCTTTGTAATCATTTATTGCAATTTTTAGATAATTATTAATATTGATATGTTATGATAAGATCATAAAACATAAGATATGTTTTTTTTAAGATCACTAATGTTGAAAACGATAAGAATTCAGTTAGTTGCATTTCGATTAGTGAAGATTATTTATAGTTTAGTTTGATTTCTATAAATAATAGCAGATTTTGAAAATATGAACTAAACCGAAAAAAAGATTGTTATCACTTTATTCGGTGAAAATTATTTTTAACATTAAAAAAAATTGTACAATCACATTAAGTATAATCACAGTAATTTAAAAAAAATTAGTAAGTCTGATTTGTTTAAAACAAAAAACTCACTCAATATATTCACGCCAAACACCTCCACCGATATTGATGGATTAACGCAAACTGTTGCACTTATTTTAATTCTTCATTTAAATTGCGGCAATCACTAAGTTTTCAGTATTTTGGCATCGATCCAATCTTCAACTCAATTTGAAGAAACAAAATTACAAAAAAAAAATATACCTCCATGGTAGATTGAATGTAGTGATATTTAAATAGATGCACACAGTTAATCATTTTCCTATCCTTTCTAAATTATTTAAATTTCTCAAAGCACGTATTGTGATTGAAATATGTGATTTGGAATTATTCCCTTTTAAACTAAAAGATTAAATGTTTATTTTATATGTATGAATATGTGTGTCTTGTATAAGTTAAGTTATTAACACTAACTAGCTATAAAGATATATGGAAATTTGGGAACATTTTTAAAGTTTAAAACAACAAAAAGGTTTTTTGAAAGTACATGCTTATTTTTAAAAATTAAAAGTTACCATTTTAAACAAATAAGAAAATAATTGCATACTAGCTGAATGATAACTAACAATACAATTACAATACAATATCCTTTTCATGAACATTTACATTCGCGCAAATACGCGAGTATATCCCCTCATTCAATTTTTAATTTAATGAATTAATTGATCCCGAAAAAAGGAGACCCTCTAAACTTCACCAACTATAGAGGAATCAGCCTACTTAACATCGCCTACAAAATCTTCTCTGCCGTAATATGTGAACGTCTAAAGCCCATCGTCAACAACCTGATAGGTCCTTATCAGTGTGGTTTTACCCCTTGAACACAATGGGAATTCGCTAGTCGCGGTAAAAATCGCTGTAGCACAAGCTGTCACTAAAATCGCTCAATGTGTAGTAAAGGTCGCCCACAATGGTGTAGCGCAGGAAGAACGTCAGCTGTCATTTTTTTTGACATTTCATATTTTTGGGCAACTTAATTTTCAATTTTTAAATTAAAAAATGGACCAACGCGATGAAAATAATCAGTAGTAATAAATACAAAAAAATGGCTTGTTTTCATATAGTGCTGTGAACAGACCCACAGATATGTCAAAATGTAGCGCGACTAATAGCGGATAGTAGAAAATTATTCAACAATGTCGACAGCGATCGCTGCAGCAACAGCTTCCCATTGTGGCGCTGTGTACTATTTTCGTATGTGTCAACTTTGAAAGCGCGACAAGCGGCCGCTACAACGACTCCACGAGCTCACACGTCAACACTAGAGGCTCTATCTTTCAAAAGTCTGTCAAATTACTAGCATATGCTGATAACATTGACATAATCGGAAGAACTGAGCGTGATGTCAATGGGGCTTTTGTGAGTATTGAGGCAGAGGCGTCAAAAATTAGTTTAACGGTTAATGAGGGCAAAACAAAGTACATGCTGTCGTCAATAAAGGACTTACAACACCGACGTCTCGGTCAAAACATCATCATCGACAAACGTAACTTTGAGGTAGTCAAGGACTTCGTCTACCTAGGCTCCGCTGCAAACGTAGAAAACAACACCAGCGCTGAGATCAAACGAAGAATAACTCTTGCTAACCGTGGAGGAGAAGATGGAACGACGAGCTGTACGGGCTGTACAGCGACGTAGACTTAGCCAGAAGGGTAAAAGTCCAACGACTAAGATGGCTGGGTCACGTAGAGCGCATGGAAACCAATGCTCCGGCCCGGAAAGTCTTCGAATCCACACCCACAGGACAGCGCAGTAGAGGAAGACCGCGAATCAGATGGCGCGCACAAGTGGAAAGTGACCTCACCCAACTTGGATCGCGAAACTGGAGACATCTAGCTAGGGACCGAGCTAGATGGAGAAGTTTGTTGGGTGAGGCCCTAGTTCACACAGGACTTTAGCGCCACCTTAAGTAAGTAAGTAAGAATTAATTGTGGAGCATTGGCATAGACCTAAATAACAAGATCTTGCAGTGAGCACTCCTTGGAGAAAAAATACGACCATTAAACTTTTCTTGAAAAATTGCGACCACAAAATAATGGTTGCAAAATGCTTGCTAGTGAGTTTTAACAATTTAAATGGCAGCTGCCCACATATTGACAAAAAATAAGAGGTGGTTGTTTCGACCATAAAACAATGTTTAAAATCTTCTATTATTCGATATGTGTATATTCTTACCAACAACTAACTGACATTTTTTAAAAAATATCATACTGTGGTCTAAGGCTCCAAGTTTCTAAAAGTATTGTTACTTTTTTATGGCTTCCTGTCTTTTTTTTTTAACCGAAAACAAGATACGATAATGCGCCTGACCCGAAATTGAAAAATAAATTTAAGTTCGACAGTTTTCCAATGTTCGATTACATACTCGTCGCGTTCACATGTCAGTTATAAGCCGGCATTAATGCCAACAATCATGACAAGAATAAATAATAAGCTATTCATCAAAAGTTAATATTATTTACTTTTAGATAAAGGTAAATATACATACATACATATATGTACTTTCGATTGGTCATTTTTAGTTTAAACCATTTTGAACAAAAGAAAGTCCACCAACGCTAAACAATGTACGAGTATAATGAAATTAAATTGACAGTTTTGCATTCCGGAGACGTGAGCTACATATGTATATATTGTTGTAATATAGACAAACCGATATAACCCATTGACAGCAGACTACCGCGACGTCTTGTGGAGTGGAGTTACTTTGGCAGACAAAAATCGGCATTAGGTAATATTGTGTGTTTTTATTTTATTTGGCTCAAGAAATCTATTAAAACGAAAGGAAAGTGCAATTGAAGCAATCCATTTGAACATTTGAATTTTAATTGAATTTACTATGCTGAGGGTGCATTGTAGCAATTTAAATGATGTGTGGCCTTTGAAATAATAATTTTCGTTAATGAAAGCTTGTAAAGGTATAATATAGTTTGTGTATTCTCAAATTGTTATAGGAATAAACGTGCATTAAATCTGTTTGAAACATCAACAACAATAAACGATTAAAAGATAAACTAAATTAAATATTCAAAAGCAAAATCATTTGTTTGAACTTATGTAGATAATGCGCAATTAATGTAATTATGTATAAAAGTTTGCCTTTTAAAATAATAACAAAAACAACATTTAGGAGTACTTAGCTTACGACTTACAAAAACGTTACTTTGAAACCATAAGTGACATGAAGATTACCTATTTAAAGAAAGTGCTACAATCTTTGATAAAAGAATGTGACACAAAATATTACTTAAGGCTGTTGACATTTGAAATTTGATTAACAATTACTATAACGACAAACACATCAAATTACTTTAATTCAGATGACAGAAAAAAAAGACTTAGGTGAACTCTGTGGGCTTGGTTTCTACTCCACCTTCACACAAAATATAACTTAACATTGGCTATAGATTCCGATAATTTAATTTGAAAATAAGAAATAATTGACTGTTAACAGTCAAATAGTTTTTTCTGAAGACTATTTATTTTTAATAAAAATGATTTAAAATCATGAAAATCAGGAAAATAAATATAAACCAGCAAGTGTTCATATAATGCGTTTCGCCCCGGTGTAATGTAGCTATGTAGCTCGGATTATATGGTATCTCGATTAATTCGGGAAAATATGCGTCAAGACAAGGTGTAATGGTATGGCCATCTTCTGATAGGCCCAACCATTACACCGGGGCGAAACGCATATATGAACACTTGCTGGTTTGTATTTATTTTCATGATTTTCATGATTTTAAATCATTTTTATTGAAAATAAGGTTTAATTTAAGTGATTTGTTGCAAGGACAAATAATATACTTAATTAAAATGTGTTTTTTATGAGCTTTGTTATGCTGGAGTGAATTATAATATAAAAGGATTTCAATAAGATGTATCATTTTGATTCGAACAGTTTATATTTCTAAAATTTCTAAATTTTTTTTTTGTCAGAGCAGGAGAATGAAATATAAGCAGAACTCACTATTTATTCTCACCAGCAATCAAATAAGCTTCGCATTTCGTTTTTCCTTTTTTAGAGCATACCTACTTGAGAAATCGAATCATACAAATTTTATTCTCAGATTTCTTACAGCTAAAGCCTAGTACGCTGCTGATGCGAAACGAAAATTCCCATACAAAAATGACATGACGAAATCATAAACGAAAAATTTCGCTGTGCTTTTCGTTTTTCAGTACGCTGCTGAACGACGAAATGTGTCATTTTAGTGGATAGCTGTACTAGATTTCTTAGTACAATTCTCCACTCTTTCGTTCTCAATTTAATTACCCAGCATATTAATTGCTTGCGAAATTTTGACGTTTAAGCCTAGTACGCTGCTGATGCGAAACGAAATTTTTCGGTGGTCTCCAAGTGCAGAGCGAAATGAAAACGAAAACCACAGCGGAAAAATATTTGTGGAGAGTTCTGTCTGGAAGTTGAATTTCGCTTGTCTTCATCGCTTGTTGCACATCACCAATAACATCCCGAGTTTCCGATTCAGAAATGCAATGTTGGAACACATTAGACAAATCCATATTGCTTTAAATTTTAAATCAAATATAAATCAAAGTCAAAACACCGAAAGTCACGAGTAAACAATTTTTTTTTTCAATAAAAAAATTAGATGTCAAAATTTCGCAAGCAATTAATGTGCTGGGCAATTAAATTGAGAACGAAAAGAGTGGAGAATTGTACTAAGAAATCTAGTACAGCTCTCCACTAAAATGTCACATTTTGTCGTTCAAGCCAAGTACGCTGCTGATGCGAAACGAAATTTTTCGGTGGTCTCCAAGTGCAGAGCGAAATGAAAACGAAAACCACAGCGGAAAAATATTTGTGGAGAGTTCTGTCTAGAAGTTGAATTTCACTGCTTGTCTTCATCACTTGTTGCACATCACCAATAACATCCTGAGTTTCCGATTCAGAAATGCAATGTTGGAACACATTAGACAAATCCATTTTATTTTAAATTTTAAATCAAATATAAATCAAAAACAAAACACCGAAAGTCACGAGTAAACAATTTTTTTTTAAATAAAAAAATTAAACGTCAAAATTTCGCAAGCAATTAATGTGCTGGGCAATTAAATTGAGAACGAAAAGAGTGGAGAATTGTACTAAGAAATCTAGTACAGCTCTCCACTAAAATGTCACATTTCGTCGTTCAACAGCGTACTGAAAAACGAAAAACACAGCGAAATTTTTCGTTTATGATTTCGTCATGTCATTTTTGTATGGGAAATTTCGTTTCGCATCAGCAGCGTACTAGGCTTCAGCAGCGTACTGAAAAACGAAAAGCACAGCGAAATTTTTCGTTTATGATTTCGTCATGTCATTTTTGTATGGGAAATTTCGTTTCGCATCAGCAGCGTACTAGGCTTTAATTTTTGTATTGAAAAAAAAAAAATTGTTTACTCGTGACTTTCGGTGTTTTGACTTTGATTTAAAATTTAAAATAAAATGGATTTATTCTAATGTGTTCCAACATTGCATTTTTGAATCGGAAACTCAGGATGTTATTGGTGATGTACAAGAAGTGATGAAGACAAGCAGTGAAATTCAACTTCCAGACAGAACTCTCCACAAATATTTTTCCGCTGTGGTTTTCGTTTTCATTTCGCTCCACACTTGGAGACCGCCGAAAAAATTCGTTTCACTTCAGATGCGTACTAGGCTTAACTACAGAAATGGTGGAAATCTTGCAGCCACAGGTCGAAAAATTAGAGCTGGCTTAAGTGGTAGCTTAGTACCTGTATTTTTTCCAAACAAAAATAGTCATAGGACATATGTAGCTCAGATTTTTTCAGTTTAAGTATGTACATTTCTTTTTCAATTTAAAAAGCTTAACATTTTTTAATTGTGTTTTTTTAACTTCCCATAGGAAGTTATTATAATGGGTCCGATTTGTCGAATTGAAAATTTTGAAATTTCTTGACGTTTCAAGGTCCCTAGAGTCAAAGTAAAAGATTTTTAGAAAGATGTCTGTGCGTGCGTGTGTACGTACGTTCGAACGTCCGTACGTTCGCGACGTTTTTTTTCGTCGTCCATAGCTCAAGAATCAGAAGAGATATCGACTTCAAATAAATTTTGTTATACAGATAATAATAAAGAAATATGCAGAAAGGGCTCTCAAGAAAATTGCGTGGGTCGTTTTTTTACCATAGCAGTTTAAAAATAAGTGAACATTTTGGTTAACCCTAAATATCTCATGAACCGAACCAATGACGCTAGAGACTTGAATTAAATTTTATATTATATAATCTAACGTGATACCAAACAAATATATTTTTGGAAAAAAATCCAATTAACGATTTTTTTTATAAATCAAAAAAACTGAAAAAAAAATTTGTCACCACGAAAATTTTACGAATACGAAATGATTTCATCTCCAATACAATTTTGTGCAACGAAGAAGAACGTTTTTAACATCTGGTAACATTTTGAGAAAAATCGCATTGACAGTTTTTTATAAAAA
Organism: Eupeodes luniger; assembly: GCA_951509635.1. Taxonomy (NCBI): domain Eukaryota; kingdom Metazoa; phylum Arthropoda; class Insecta; order Diptera; family Syrphidae; genus Eupeodes; species Eupeodes luniger. The sequence continues at coordinate 38,449,462 of OX608074.1, forward strand.
ATAAAAACCTAAAAAAACATTACTCAAAGTTGGTAAAAATTGAATTTCGACTCAAATATCTTTTCAAAAATTTCAGATAATGCCTTCCATCTTATTTTATCTTATACAAAATATTGTTTTCATCATTCGGTAGAATTTTGAGAAAAATCGCATTGACAGTTTTCTTACACAAAATAAAAACCCCAAAAAAAAATAATAAAAGTTAGTAATAATTGATTTTCGACTCAAATATCTTTTCAAAACTTTGAGAAATTATCTTTAAACTATTTTTATCTTTTAAACAATATTGTTGTCAACATTCAGTAAAATTTTGAGAAAAATCGAATTGACAGTTTTTTACAAAAAATAAGAACCTAAAAAAAATTAATAAAAGTTGGTAAAAATTGATTTTTGACTCAAATATCTTTTCAAAAATTTGAGATATTGGCTTTAAATTATTTTTTTCTTTTTAAAAATATTGTTGTCAACATTCAGTAAAATTTTGAGAAAAAAAATTTGAAAACAAATTTTTACAAAAAAATAAAAACTCAAAAAAAATTAATAAAAGTTGGTAAAAATTAATTTTGAACTCAAATATCTTTTCAAAAATTTGAGATTATGGTTTCCAACTAATTTTAACTTATAAGAAATATTGTTTTCAACATAACGACAAATTTTGAGAAAAATCGATTTGACAGTATTTTTACAAAAAATAAAAATCTAATAAAAAACAGTACTAAAACTTAGTAAAAATTTACTTTCGACTCAAATAGCTTTTCAAAAATTAAAAATATTGGCTTCAAACTTATTTTATTTGTTTTCGATATTCAGTAATTTTTTTATGAAAATCCAACAGTCTGTTTTTTCATAAAAAAATAAAATCTACAAAAAATAGTACGCAAATTAGGTACAAATTGATGTTCGGTTCTCGATATCTCTCAAATTAATTTTATTCATTCAATTTGTATTTGTTTATATAAGAAATAAAAAATGTTAAGAAATGCTACTAAAATTGGTAAAAATTAATTTTCGACTAAAAATCTATTTAACAAAACTAGATTTTGAAACTAATCTATTTCATTATATGAAAAATATTGTTGGTAATTTTGAAATTTTTAAGAATAATTCAACTGACAACTTTTTTAACCTACACACTTTTAAGCAAGACGACAGACGGGATGGGAAGTTATTAGTGTGGGTCGCATCCCAGCCTCTTTTTTCTTGTGATATTTAAGATTCGTGCATTTTGTATTCTTATCTTAAAAATTAATGGATTCTGATGTTCTGGGTTGGCTACTTTCACGTTCTGCGATTGTAGGATTTTATCCATAACCTAAATTTGACTGATCAAGAAAGGTACCTTCAAGAAAGTCCTTCAATACAGTAGATACAAAATAATTCTCATTAAGGCTAAACTTTGATCGCTTAAACAAATATGGGAAGGTACAGAAGTTTGTAGGGCTTCCAAAATTTGAACGTCTATTTATGTAACATTCAATAAATAATAATGAAACAAAATTATAAGCCATTGAGTATATTTTTAAATCTACATAATGTACATAGTATATTAAATTAATTCTTTAACTTATCAATTTGTTGTAGGTGCTAAAAATGTCATAACATTCTAGTTTTCTGTTACATAAACGATGAAATGGACGCAATATGCAACTACATTCATAACAAAGTCTATTTCCTGATTTAATTTAAAATGAGTATGCACCTACGCTTTCACAATAAAATAACATAATAAACGTTTAAGATGTAACAGACATACATATATTTCATAAGTTCCGATGTACGTTTGACACTTGAAATTTGATAGGAAACTGCGGCTGTCATTCGTGTTTTTGAGTGATGTATGGTGTAAAATGGAATGTCCAATTTCCATACAAGTTTGGGGCATGCTTACACCTATTATATTGGTATCAAAAAAATGAAAACTGATGTTTTGCTCATTATAATATTGTTAATATTTTTAAAATTGGTTTTGGAGATTTCAAGATATTTAAGCTCGAAGTTGAAGAAGTAAAAATCAAGAAAATCATTGTTTTGTGCAATATCTACAATATTAAAACGGTATTAGTACTAAATAATAGATGAAAGAAAAATTTGCAAAATATTAACTGAAGCATTTAAGCCATTTTATTTTGTTTTATATTAAAGCATCCAACATATAGACAATTTTACATAATAAGGATTAGTTTATATTTCTAAGATGTCAGAGATTTTTGTATTCTCAGAAATTTTCTCATACAAATTTCTTACTTTTAATGTCAAAAATCTATGAATGGAATTTCTATGATTCGATTTTTCAAGGATTCCTAAAACTTCGAGGATGTAAATAATGTGAGGATGTAATGTGAACTCGCCTAATGGCCAAAAACTTAAAAGTCATGTGTATGTTGACAGAAAAATGCCACTTATAAGTTACGAAAAATGTCCAAAATATTTGAATTTGTAATTTATAATAACTACAAATTGATATAAGAGGGTTAAGCTTTCGCGTAGGTGAAATCCAATGATCCTCAAATTGGTGCAATTAAAGCTCTTTATCAACTTTCTTACATTAGAAACTCGGTATACTTTCAACAACAAGCGGGAGACAGAACACAGAAAATTCTACGATTCCCAATAACCTTCCCATAACTTTTTATGGCAAGATAATATTATACGAGTATTTATAATAAAAATAAAAATGTAAATGTGTATAAAAAGGTGTCAAAGTAAAATTGGTATTTGCTATAATTTCCAAAAATTAAGCATCTCCCTTTTAAGAGATGTGTTTTGTATTACCCTGTATTTGTTGTTATAAACTATATCACAAATACAACGGTCGTTTTAAATAAATAAGATTAAATAATAATTTTAAAAATTAATTAGGTAGCGCAATAGTCCGTTGAAATCTAGGGCCTAGTGACTTATAACTCTTAACCACTCCTGTGTGCGAGTAATGTTGTCAGGGATGGAAGGGACCTATAGTTTAAAGCCGAATCCGAACGGCTAATTTGAGAAAGCACTTTTCATGACCCGAATTACTCTTAGAGGAATTGTCAATTCCTCGCAAGAGGCAGTACCCGTGAAAAAAATTTAGATGACACAGGCAGGGAACGAACCCAAGACCTCTGGCTATTTTACTATTCTTTATTTTCAATTATTATAAAAACCGCAAATTTACAAAACAAATTTTTTTCTTGACCTGTACCAATAAAACAGCTGTTATTGAACAGAAAAGTCATAACGGTTAAGTAATCCAATGTCCTTATCTCATCGTATCATCATCGCCTTGTTGAAGAACAAAACCTGAAACACTACAACTTGGCCTGTAAACTGGTCCTATTATATCACAATGCTTAGCCAATTAAAAATAAAAACGGGAACACTTGCAAGACAAAAATGCAGCACAATGCAGCAGCCAAACTTACGTTAGAAATCTAATCAAGCAACGAAACGAACGGAGAAAGGCTTCAGCAATAAGTCCGTGTCGAATATAATATAGGGAATCCAAAAAGATGTAAACACGATTTATTTTAGAACAATCACCGAACACAAAAGATACAATAACAAGGATAAAAGAACACTCGATCCGCACAAGAAAAAAAACAAACATACAAAATGCCCGCTTAGTTAACTGGCTTTAGACATTTCTGAAATCTTATTCAGGAATCACTCGCATATACGGCGGCGGAGCTGCGCTATCGGGAAAATACTCGAACTTGAAAGCTATGTCCACACGGATTAAGAACTCGCACAACCGACCTTGCACGCGGCCAACAATAAACTAAACCAATATAGAAGCCATCTACAATGTGGATATGATCGGGTTTTGACTAAACCTAGACTTCAGCTCCAACCAAATGGCCATAACGACGACGACGAAGACGACGCACAACGTGACCGAAGACGTGAGAAACTTGAAACTTGAATCTTGCAAAGACTGGAAACTTTTTAGCAGTGGAGTTTTCTAGTCTTGACTTATCTTGTACTTGACCAATATATGTATGCAGCGCTATACGAGTGATGATGAGCTTCACTTAGAGGTGGAATTGGTCATAACGATGAGATAATCTTCTTCGGTATGCCTCCAAGTTTGAAGTAGGAGTCCAATAGTGTCCTTCCTTTTTTGAGATTCTCTGCTTCTGCTTCTGCTCCTACTGTAAACTAAGTGTAGGCGAGAGCTAAGGTCACGAGCTTATTAAGAATTGAATACACGTAATTTTTGGTTTGTCGCAGAGGAACGAGGAAGTAATATAAAATGGTAGGTTACACCTGGTCAGTGGTCATGCATGAGACTTATGTAGTTTCTGTTGGGCAATAAAATGGTGAAGAATTGAATGAATTTAATCACTTAAGTATGAGCTTAGAGAATTTAATAATTTTAATTACGACGTGTATTAATTTCAATAATTGTTATTTTAAAATAAAGGTGGGACTTTCAGAACCTGTAAGTATGTCAAAAAAGTGAAATTGAATCGAGATAAAAAAATTGGGAATCACGGCGTATGCTTACGCATTTTTTTATAGAAGTGAATTTTCTATATACAATGAAAGCTAACTTAAGCACATATAAAAACGGTTATCATTCAAAAATTGTTCCATGATAATAGGTTATAAAGGGTTTTACAATACGGCGGTCATATTGTTTTTTTTATTTCCCGCCAAAATATCTTTAAATCAGTCACTATCAGCGCCGGAAGAAGGTCAGCTGTCATTTTTTTTTTTTGACATTTATACATTTGTGTTTAGTTTTGTAAGACTATTCATATTTTTGGGCAACTTAATTTTCAATTTTTAAGTTAAAAAATGGACCAACGCGATGAAATTGCATTTATTGCAATGATAATGCAAAGAAGTGCTACTGCGGAATGAAGAACGAACCCAATGGCTTGTTTTCATATAGTGCTGTGAACAGACCCACAGATATGTCAAAATGTAGCGCGACTAATAGCGGAAAGTAGAAAATTATTCAACAATGGCGACAGCGATCGCTGCAGCAACAGCTTCCCATTGTGGCGCTGTGTACTATGTTCGTATGTTTCAACTTTGACAGCGCGACAAGCGGCCGCTACAGCGACTCCATTCTGCTGGGGCAAGTACTCTCAAAGCATCGTTTTCAAAAAAGTTAAAAAAAAACATGTTTTCCCGTGAAAAAATATAACATCTATGTATTTATTTTCACTGAATTATTGTGATTTTGTGTTAGAATATTTAGTCCAGAGTTCTGTCAAATTGATTTTGTCTGCTGGACTTGACATGAGCTTGGAATAAAGAGCCCAGAAAATCATAGATACATTACGTTAAGTAAATGAACAGAACTAGCGTAGAGCCTTATAGTACGTTTCCACCAAAAAATAATCCGAGATTTAAGGCAAGTGATTTAAAATAAATCATGAGGTGTTTCCACCAAAGAAAAGGAGATTAATTTGACGTTTGGTTCATGTCATAACAACCAAACTTCAAATTATTCTCCTTTCGAAAAGAAAAAAATATGTATTTGTTCACTCATCATCTGTAAGTAATTAGTTTTATTATATTCTTGTACATATTTATTATTTTTGTATACTTACATTTTATTTCGTCTGTGATTTCTTGAAAGTTGTTTATTGTTTTGAATTTGAATCATATGGAAGTGAGACAGATAGTTTTTGTTGACATTTCCATCTGTCAATAAACGAAATTGGAGTTTAAATGGGTCGGTTCAACAATTATTCTCCGAAAAAAAGTTTGTTTGATTTGACAAACTAATGTTTCCAAGTAGATTTCAATGAGTTTTATTTGAAATCTTCATTTGAATAGATTAAAATTTGTATGGTAAATCTTCGAGATTTCAAGGAGATTTGTGACAAATCTAGCTAAATCTCGGTTTAGTGCCCGGTGGAAACGTAGTATAACAGCTAAAGTGAGAAATGTACATGAAAAAATTTGTTCATATTTCTGAGAATACAGAAATCTCTGAGATCTTAAAAATATTAACTGGCCCAATAGCTAGCTATTCGGGCAGCTGTCACTTTTGAAGCTGACATTTGTTTACATTTAAACAAGTCAAAACCATCTCGTTACTAAAAGTGGATACATCCTTTTAGTACGTTTCCACCAACAAGTAATCCGAGATTTAAGGCAAGTGATTTAAAATAAATCATGAGGTGTTTCCACCAAAGAAAAGGAGATTAATTTGACGTTTGGTTCATGTCATAACAACCAAACTTCAAATTATTCTCCTTTCGAAAAGAAAAAAATATGTATTTGTTCACTCATCATCTGTAAGTAATTAGTTTTATTATATTCTTGTACATATTTATTATTTTTGTATACTTACATTTTATTTCGTCTGTGATTTCTTGAAAGTTGTTTATTGTTTTGAATTTGAATCATATGGAAGTGAGACAGATAGTTTTTGTTGACATTTCCATCTGTCAATAAACGAAATTGGAGTTTAAATGGGTCGGTTCAACAATTATTCTCCGAAAAAAAAGTTTGTTTGATTTGACAAACTAATTTCAAATTTCAATGAGTTTTATTTGAAATCTTTATTTGAGGAGATTAAAATTTGAATGGTAAATCTTCGAGATTTCAAGGAGATTTTTGACAAATCTAGCTAAATCTCGGTTTAGTGTCCGGTGGAAACGTAGTATTACCCCGAAAAATATGGATCTTTATTTGAAGCAATTTATTTCAAAATGGCGGCTGTGTAACGCTTGGCCAATGAAGTAAGGTTCGCAGCAGAACACTAACATCTTCTGTTTATTTTTAATAATAATGACCCAAAACTGATGTCTTTTTGATAAAATATAATAACTGACATCTATGTATGTATGTATGTACTAGTTACTAAGGATTTTTGACTTTTGGAATAAAGGCAAACTTCTGAATTGGAAAGTGAAAAATTACGTTACAATATCGACTGATAATATTATTAATAACAAAAATACTACGATAAAAGCTTTTTAAGTTTTGGGTTGTAGAAAATCATGAAAAATAATAAATACCAAGTTTTTTAAGGTTTTTCCCTGCCATAATCTTTTGGTACATCGTTTGTGAGGTCCATGGGGACCATTTAAATAAATAAGGCTCAAAGTCTTAATAAAAATTGCAAACATCTATCGCAAAGCTTCAAAATCATATATGTAAATTCAAAAACGTTTATTTCAAATGTCACTTCCGTAATTCACAATAAAAAATAATAAGCATCACATTAGCAACTACACGAACCGCTTCATTACGTCGAATTCACAATAAACACTTTCCATTCTTATGTTGCCCAACCTGCTCATTTGACAGTTGGAACAATCTCCGTGTGCAAAAACAAAAACCACAACAAAACAAAAAAAAAAAAATAGAAAATAAAGTGACAGCTATCGTTGTCGTTTTGAAGGTTGCAAACTGAAAAGAAGGAATACTTTTAACTTTTTGTTTCTCCACAACCAATGAACTTGCTCGTGTATATTTTTGTACAAAATTTATTATTCGTGTTTTCATTTTCCTATAATCTGCAACCCCTATTCATCAACACAAAGTGTAATATCTGCCAGACAATCAGACGAGAATAAATAAATAACAAAAAAAAGAAAGAAAACAAAACGAAATCCTACTTTTTATTTGTACGCACAAAGCCTCAGCTACGCTACGCTAATTAGATATCAATAAAAAAGTAAAAATAAAAATTAAGACTGTGCGCCCGCTCCGCTCCGCTCTGCTACAGTTGTAATCAAAATCAAATGACAAATTATTCGTGGCCAGTGAGGTCATATCCGTATACTTAACTACAATCTTTTACCTACAAGAAAAAACCACTCGATAAAAGAGGCTCTCAAAAAAGAGTCCAAAGTGCTTCGCTTCGCTTCAATCTTAATCTAAGAATCTAAGTGTTCCGGGACATAAATAGGGATAATACAAACCTTTTGATTGATAGAGAACATGGACGAGAACAGTTCAACGACGACAAATAGCAATAGCACTGCAATAACTTCCACCATCGAAGGCGGCCACAATTCGGCCAGTGAGGAATCCGACCAGGAGTTCCTCGACAATACTGTCGAGTTGCGGGGATACTTGAGCAAATGGACAAACTACATCTATGGCTGGCAACCGAGATACATTGTCCTAAAGGATGGCACTTTGTCGTACTACAAGAGCGAATCGGAAAGTGATTTTGGATGCCGTGGAGCTATCAGCCTTAGCAAAGCCACAATAAAGGTAGTTATTTTTTTTTCTCCTGTCTAGAATTAACTTGGGTATTGATTGAATTAATTCTAGGTCATTTCAATAAATTCAACAATGTGCGCAGTTTTCTTATTAAAATAAAGTTCATTGATAAACGAAGTTCCTGACAATTGACCGGAAACAATTTAATTGAACTTATTGTCTTGAAAATTATTTAAAATACTTTTTTTTTCGTTTGTTTGCACTGCATGCATAAATGTTAATAGGAAAGGCTTTTAATATTAATTTGAATTTATTTTTTGGGGTTGCAATGCTAAGGGTCAGTAAAGAGCAGTAGGAAAATACTTTAATTAATTGGGCTCGTTGCTAAGTACAAAAAAAAACTTAGCTAGTTTACCCATGAACAATATGAAGGAAGATTTTAATTTGTTTGAATTGTCTGCTTTGAGAGAGGAAGATTAAAAATAAGAAACAATGGTGGTGCAAATGCCTTTTGGAAATGGTGTAGCAAGGTTTCATATACTGAACCTTAATAGCAGTTGCAAAGGTCATGGCGAACAATAACAAAGCCTTTATAAAAATTCTGGTAGAAATCACGACCAAACATTTTGAAAAATACGTATTCTGCTGCTGCCAAAAGGTTCTCTTTGTTTGTGCTATTTTAGGCATCTGTCTCTAATCTGCAGCATAGATTTACCAGCCATATATTTTCCTTACAAAACCCTGTTACCAATTTCTTTTCTCATCAACGATTAGAAAAAGTTCTGGTTTACTTTTAGTAGTAACCATTTAGCATGTGACCATTACTAAGTAATTGTTCGATACTATTTTTATCCCTTACATAATTTTTCGAATCCAGAAATTGTTAATATTTCAACTCAGCAACTCTTTAACTTAAGATTGTACGAAATTTAAAATAAACAAACATCTTATTTGTCCATTTCAGACCTATGAATCGGATGAGCTGCGTTTCGATGTTATGGTAAACAATTACAACAACTGGTGCCTTCGAGCAGAAAATCCAGACGATCGTATGCACTGGGTTGAAGTTTTACAATTGTATAAAGAAGAATCAGCTAGTACAGATACACAATCATTGCGACGACATGGGAGTACAATGTCTCTACAATCAAACACATTATCAGCTGCCAGCGGTAGTAGTCTAAAGAAAACACAAAGAAATCTAAAGGAAAAAGTTGGAGAAATCGAAACGTTCAAAGACATTTTATTCGGACAAATTGAAACGTTGCAAAGGTCTTATATACATTCAAAACGAAAAAAAAAGCAATTTAAAAAAAAATATATATTAATTATTTTGTTCTAGATATTTTGATGCTTGTGCTGAAATAAACAAATCAACAGGAAAACCCCTCGATCTTGGCGATGGATTGAAACCTATAGATTTTAAAGTAACTAATTCAAAATTCGATTCTAACTCCCAATATAATTTTTAAATTTATATTAATTATTTTTTCAGGGTGAATCGATAACATTTCGTGCTACAACAGCTGGTGTCATAACCACACTTCAACACTGCCTTGAAATAATTGCCGAACGGGATGAATCTTGGAGAAAAAAATTAGATAAGGAGACTGAAAAAAGGCGTAAAACTGATGAATTAAACAGGTAGTTTTTTGTTAGATTAGCTAATAATTTAGAAATTATTGATAGACCTATGTAAATCTTTTGCAGAAAGTACAAAGATGAAATTGAAAAATTAAAGAACATCTCATATCCAGGTCCTGATTTTGAGGTAAGCTAAAATATAAGCTATTTATAATATTGTAAATCGCAAAGAACTATTCAAAACAGAATCTGATAAAAAGTAAAATTCTTTTGTCACTAAAATTGTATTTAAAAAAAAAGATCTTTATATATATATTGTATTAGAGTTCTTTTATGCAGACAAAAGCTTTCCATAAGTATTGTTCGTTATAAATAAGTTATTAAAAAATAACATGTTTGGCTACAAAGTGTGAGTCACTAGATTTTGTGGTCTGTTTTTGAAATCAAAATTCTAAAAATGTTTTTTTTTTGATAATTTCTGTGAATTTACTACATTAATTAAATCCACAGCCAAGTTACCGATAAACTTGGTCTAACCTTTGTTGATACAGCACTTTAACGATCGAAGTGTTTTTTTTATGTGGAAAATAGAATTTCATGATGTTCGTCAAAATTTCAGATGTTTTAAATAAATATCAAGATATATGTACATGAATTTTTTTTTAACTAATGGACATATATAGTTCGAACTTTTTTAAATGAAGGTTTTAGAAGTTTAGAAGAGAAACGTAAAACTGCATCTAAATTGCTTTAAAAACATGTATAATAAACTTTGTTTCCTAATTCATTTTAGCGTAATTAAACTCTGATTTACGCATTAAATTGTTATATTTGACTGGTTCTCATAATTTTGAATATGATTTTAGCAACATGTAGATTAAACAGCTGCGTTTATTCAAATAATCAAATAGAAATTCGCAAAGTTTATACTCCCTCAATCAATTGAGGACTAATTTCACATAAATTATCATCAATTAAGCGCATCATGGCATTTTTGAATATGTACATACATCATTTAGTATTGCTTAAACCTTGACACGAGATGACTTCTATTATTAACAGATTTAAAAAAAAAAAATATATTTTGCTTCAAGTTAAAGTGTAATTACCCCAATATGATTTTTTGCACTGCGTGCTTGTTAGTACATATATTTATGCTGTTGCTTATTGTTTTCAAAAGCAATTTGAAGATTAAAAAAATATATATGTATGTACATATATATTTTTTATATATTTATTTGTCATATCTGTTGATTATGAATCATGACCGATTAAATAAAAAAAAATACAGAGGTTATAAATAGAAAATCAAAAACATCATTGCAATACAAAACAAAAGCTTAACGAATTTGGTTGTCTTTTATATATAAATCTTTTGTTTTACATTTGTTTTTCAAAAGATAAGGAATTTAATTGCCATGTGGAATATAAAAATACAAATTTCGTTGATACAATTTTTGAAGTACCCTACAATATATAAAAAAAAGCTTAATTGTGAAATTGTTTTTTTCTCTGATACACATTTATCATGTAGATCATGTATTAAAAAATGATAACCAGTTGATATAAACTCCTCTTAACTTCTTTTTACTACGCGAAAGCATTTTTTTAAAATTACACGGATTTACAATGGGATATTGAATGATTGTTTATGAAGCTACAATTACACGGTCAACATAAAGTGTCAATGCGTTGACTCTCTGACAGCGAAAAATCAAAAGAAATCTCCTTTAACGCACCGTCAACGTTCAGAGTGTCAATGCATAATACTTTGACTATCACAAGAATGATATCTTCAGGTAAATGTTGTGCGTTGACGCGTACGTAAGATGTGAGTCAACCTAACGTTTAGTTATCTTTGTGAACGGAAAACACGATTTGACACAATAGTAGTGGGCAGGTTCAGACAACATAAAGCACTTCAATTGCAGTGAACTGAATTTCTTGAGCGTAAATTTTGACAAAGGCAATTATAGTTAGTTTTTCAAGTGTCAAAAATTTCAAACGCAGAACTTTACTTTATTAACCTTTACCTTCAGTTAGTCGTGCAAACTACTAAAAACATTATTGTCTACAAAATACTCCAAGCAAGATGCAAGTCCATCACAATTTGGACAAAGCTATGCTGTAGCACTTTAACGCTTTAACATCTGTGATATAGGTGTTTTTCTTGTTTTTTTTTTGTTTAATGCAATCGTTTTTTTTTTGCTTGTTGTTTTCATCATATATTTTTTATTTATTTTCAATTTTTGTCAGTGCCGTCAGGTGTGTAGATAAAAGAAAACAGTATGATTTAATACAAATATTGAATAAAGAAAAATATCCCCTGAAGAAGTAAGGAAGGAAAAAGAATGAAATAGTTTTTTTATTTGCATTCCCAAACCAAAAAGACCAAAAGAGCATATTTTCAACACAATCAATAAAACAAGTTCAAAGAATTGGTCAAACACAATCAACAATCACAATTTGTATTTTGTATTATCAAGAAATATAACTTATTTCTTTTCCAACTTGACAAGGAACCCTTTTACACACAACATTAAATGGAATTGTCCAGAAATAAAATAAATCAAAGAGCAATAAAGTTCAGTTTTTAGTTAAATGAAAAAGCATGAACAGCTGTCATTTTGACATAAGTAGACTTGACTTGATAGTTAGGGAGAGTTTCTTGACTTACTTTCCAGTCAACTTTTCAATAAAGTTGACTTAATTGGAAGGCAATTTTATGGCAGTTGGCCAATCAGATACTAGAAACTTGCCTTACTTTCAAGTCAAGTCCCTCATTTCGTCTGAACCGGACCATGGACTCACTCAAAAAAATCAACGCGTTGAGTAAAATGTGTGTCCACATGAGCGTCAATGTAATCGTCAACACGTTGCGTTGATAGCATTTTTCGTTGACAATTACACAACATAAAACCCTTGGGACAGATTTTGACGTTATTTTTAAGTCAGAAAGTCCACGCATTGATCGTCTAATAGTTTGAGTTAAGTTCTAGCTTTCATTTATAAAATTGACATTTAAAGCCGATTAAGAAATTTGCCTTTTTTATAATTGGTAACAAATTCAAGCTTAAGAGTTATACATTTTTTAACTTAAAAAATACTTTATTTAACCCAGAACTTTGCTGTGCTTTCAATGAATATCTGATTTTTGATTTTATAATTTGAAAAACAATCGTTTCTCTAAAGGCATTTGTTTTTTTTTTTTGTATAAAAACCTTTCAATGATCGACTCTAACCTAAAGTGCTTATTTTCAAACAAAAACCTTTTTTTTTTGTTTAATGAACGAAATATTTTAATGATCTCTATTACCGACCTCCAATGATTGGTTTAAATGATAAAAACCATTGAAAGTTAAAAACACGCTCGTTATCAAATGAGATTTTGACTTAGCAATACCCGTGTTTTGTTGGAAAATCTATCAATAGTATAGTAGGATTTTACACGAATAACAAAAACAATATCCGTAGTATGAATACTACCGATAAAAGAAAAGTTAAAGTAGAATCTTACTTCGGATGGGTTTTTGACATTTATACGAGTCTCGAATGGATCTTATGTGATTTCGTTCTCAAATGTTGGTACGATTGATATTGCATTTGTATCTCGATGGCTGTGTTCGTTGAGTAGTTGTGCATTTGGAATCATGTGTTTTCCATTGGGGAAAAAAAATCAATCTATTACTGTTGATATTACATAAATTTAGTTTTGTTAGTGAAAATGGACTAACTGGGCTAATTTTGCAAGAGAAAACAATAGAAAAGATATTTATGTTTTGCTATGTTTCCACCAAAGGTTTATCTCAGTTTAGATTAAATAAATCTTTTTGGTGTTTCCACCGCACAAGTAGATTTAAAAATGATTAAGTTTGACAGCACTTTCTAAAATGCAAATGGTGTTTCGTTGTTTCTTATGAAGTGCAAGTGAGATAGTTTGATTCGTGTTAAACAATGAAAAACTGAATAGTTCAGCACCATACAAGAATATGCTACCTACTCCATGTGCATTTTTTTGTTAATTTGATTAAAACAAAACTGTATTTTTTGTACACAAACATGCAAATAAACAGACCATATCGCATTATCTGTAAAACCAACTCCTCCACACAGGTTTTTCTTCACACATTTTGACTCGACTACGATCTCCGACCGGAAACGAGTCGAATCAAGCTCATTTCAACTCGATTCAGGTATATATAGAATTTAGGCGAGCTTCAACACCATATGTGTAGTACTCTACGAACGAACCCCCTTCTTGAAGTTTTTATTTTATGTCAAATTGTTTGGTTAAAACTTTGAAATCGACTATCACATTACACATGCGTATTTTCTTGATTTTGATAGTCAACTATCAAAAATCAGCTTACACGATTTCACCCCTGGTCTGAATTTTGCTCTTTTTTGGAATTATTTGATAAATTATTCTGGCAAATATTCAATTGTATCAAACATTTCATTTAATAAAAAAAAAATTAACATTAAGAGTTGTTTTCTGAACGTTTTATTAATGACTTTAAAATGGGTTGAAAAACTGACATGACATTTTAACGCTGTTAAATTTATATAGGGTTTTCAATAAGAGATTTCATTTTGATACGGCTACAGTTGTAACACCATATTCATGACCAATTCGCGCATTTTGCAGTTTTATTTCCTCCATAACTTCACAAATTATATCTTTAAGGTCTTGAATCGATCTGGGGCATTGACATAGACATTATTATTTTTCCAAAGATCAAATCAAATAAATCCCAAGATGTTGGTGGGCAATTTTGACCTTTTTGAGAATTAACACAGTTAGGATACTTTTCTCGCAGAATTCCGGTTGTTTCGTTAATTCATTCCATTTTTATTTCATTTGTGTAGTTTTTACTTTATAAATGTCAAAAGATTACAGATTAAAAAATGACACTTTACCTCAAAACCGGACTATTTATATTGAAACCTTTTATTGTAAGGGGCCGGTTATAGCTATCAGTAAAATCCATCAGAAAATTTTGAAACAGGAGGAATCTGAAATGTTTTACTGATGAGCGTTTATAGCAATCAGTAAATTTACGTCATTAAATTATTGTTTTCTTTCGATTATAACATCGAGCTTCGCGCCTCAGACAATTTTTTGACTGTTGCTTTCATCAGTAAAATTTTAAATGATGTGATCGGAACAGTAAAAAATTGGAACACCAACAAAAATTGGAACACCAACAGTCAGCTGTTCGGTAAAATAAAATTTCATCATTAAAAAAATTAAAATGGATTTATAAATTAAATTAAACTTTAAATGCATTGTTTATTTTTGAAAAAAAAAACTTGAATATAGGATTCATCTTATTGCATCAATCTTTTGCTAGAAATAAATCTGTAACATGTTCAAAAACTAAAAACAAACATTTTACTGATAGCAATAACCGGGCCCTAAAGCCCTATATTTTATAAGAACAGTTAAAATACAGTCACTTCAATTATAGCAGCAAGTAAGTGCGACTTAGTTCGCCGATTCCTTTTTACATTTAAAATATAAGTAGCTTTTATTTTCAGAAGAACTTATTCAAAATTATATAAGTTTAAAAATAAAAAAAAAAACTTGTTAAAAATATTAATACATATTTGGGAAAATCTCTTTTTTTCATTTTGGAATTTTCAGATTCCATTCAAAGCCCCCAGATGATCTTAATAAGTTACAGATTCCATTCAAAGCTCCCAGATAAATAAGTGTCTAAAATAGTTTATTATTAAATTACGTAACCCCTTGTTATTCCTGTTTTGTAAGGAAATATACAAAATTCCTAATAATTGTAAATTGAATGAAAAAGAAGACAACTATTTTTGTTCACTTAAACTTTTTCGGATCATTAAAACATACCACCTTAATTATTGAGTAACCAATATAAAACAAAGTCACTTTATAGTTCACGAATTTAAAAATAACAACAATCCAAAAATAAAAAAAAAAAAAACTTCGATTAACTCATTTTGGTGACGTAATGATTTATCAGCATGTATTTTGTGCCAATCGCTTTCAAGGCCATTTGTAATTAAAACACAAGAATCCGTTGACCCCTCTCTTCTGACTATAAAATTGATTAAGGCATAACTAAAACAAGAAAGAAAAAAAAAAAACAATGTCACAACTCATAGCTTAGTAATTTGGTTAGTCGGGGCGCGGGCGGGGGTAAATATTAAATCACAGAAAGTAGGTTTTATTTTAATATCTATCGTCTGCGTCTCTTGATTAAACATTATCTAAGAAGACGAAACAATATCCAAAGCAAAATATAAACAAAACAAAAATAATAACTACAATCTTATTCAGATGACAAACTATACTTATTATGGTAATTTATAAAACTCCCATAACCCATCGTAATTCAGATAAACACATTTCTGTAAAATGAGTCTACTGCTTAGTTTAGTTGTTATTTGAAGAACTATAAATATACAACGGATGGACTGTGAAGCCGGTTGGAGCCATCATCAAGCAGCACAAGTTGGATATGTTATATTACGTACTTTAAATGAGTTCATAGTGCGTGTCTGAAATTGTTACTGACCTATATTAATATTAATCGTATACCTATACATTCCAACTTATTCCAACAACCAACCTGCAAACCTACCGTGGTTGACTTATTATGATGTAGTAACGATATTATTGAAATAACTGTGTTCATTGTTTTGTTTTTCATAATTTTTGACTGGTTTATAATTTTAGGCAAGTGGGGTTTTAGTTTTACGAATGAAAGTTAAGTGGAGGTAGTTAGTGTTATGTAAGGAGAGTTGGATGCTTTCACGTGATTTGAGACAATTCCAAAAAAAAAAAAAACAGTCAAGGGTCAAGGTGATACTGCTGATAGAAAAAATAGCAATAAGTTTGAATTTGATGTTTGTAAATATAAATAGGCATTTAATTTTCTATGATTCTTTGAGCCCTATAAGTTCAATAAACCTTTTGAAACACTATGTTTTTCTTCGAAACGGTTTTTTTTTCAAGAAGTTGATAATTTTTAATAAACTTCAACTTTCATTTCAATTACAAGTTGTTAGTAATTGAGCTTTTTTTGTAATTGAAAAAAATGAACTTTCTAATTATGTACATGTAATTGAAAATTGTAATTGGGTTTGGTTCAATTTCTTGACGGACTCTTAAATTACAGTGAAAGTAATTGATTTCTGGGATGTAATTCATTATATTAATTTTTAATGTATGTAACTAAGTAAATGTTATTTTTACTAATAAAACAAAACAATATTTATTTAATTAAATGAGAAAAATTTTCAAAAAGGATTGAAAATGCAAATAAAACAAATGGTTATTTTACAAAATATTGTGTAAAATTGTCTAAGTGACAGAAATCATTATTTAATTACATTTTTGCATAATAATTGCTTTTACAAGTAATAATTATTATATGTTATCCAAGACCACTGCTAACGGTCCGTTCCGCTGTGACCATTGTAGTTTTTCCACTGATAATCTCAATTTAAAAAAAAAAACAAGTTAATTAAGTTTTTGTATAAAAATTAAAAATTTTTCAAAATTGTCGATCGACAGACCTTAAACAGTAACAATGCCCGTAACCCATTTTTTTTTTTTAAATTTATTTTTCATGTATAAAATATTTCAATTTGAGTTTAAAAATATTTTTGGTATGCAGTTATTTAGAGCTTATTAATAAAATTTAAAATTTCATTTTCGTAAAAAAAATATGACCGGTTTTTGAGATATCGAACTTCGAATTATTTTTTTTAAATATCAAAAAAAAAAAAAAACAATTTAATTTTTGATCATCAAATTAAACATTATACGACCTTATGCAGAAAAAATATTAAAATTGGTTCATTAGTTCTTGAGAAAACTTAAAAACAAAATAACTGTTCTATGGGGGTACCCTTCTATTTTTCTATTGAAAGAAGCCAAGTTTTAAGAAAAAAATTTTAAAGAAAATTTAATAAAAATCAAAAACGGTTCGTTTTTAAGAAAATTTTTATCTCCGATTTTTGACCAACAAATTTTTATGGGGACTGCTGTTATTTTTATAGTCTTAAACAAAAACAGGAAAAAACACCCAACCCAAATCAGCTTAATTTCAAATATTTGAACTCAATCGACCCAATGGTTTGGACTGTAGGGGCGGGGACAAACATACAGATGAACGGAAGGAATCGAGGGACCCACTTTTTTTCGACTTTTCTACCATCGTAATATCATGCTTGATTAAAATCTCTAGTTCGAAGTTTTTTACGAATGCAATACTTGCCATAAAGTTCCTATACGAGGTGTGTTCAAAAAGTACCCGGAATTTTCGTTTTTTTAAAAAAATATTTATTTATTCATTTACATCAATGTGGTCCCCTTCAAAGTAGTCCCCCCCCAGATATAATAAACTTATGCCAGCGTTTTTTCCAATCTTGGAAGCACTCTTGATATTCACTTTTTGATATGTCCTTGAGTATTCTCAGCGATTCGGCCTTTATTTCTTCAATCGAGGAAAAACGCCGTCCTTTCATGGGTCTCTTCACCTTTGGAAACAGGAAAAAGTCACACGGAGCCATATCTGGTGAATATGGAGGCTGGGGCATGACTACGGTATTGTTTTTGGCCAAAAAATTACGAACAAGCAACGACGAGTGAGCAGGTGCGTTATCGTGGTGCAAAAGCCATGAATTGTTTTTCCATAAATCTGAGCGTTTTTTCCGGATTTCTTCACGCAAACGTCGCATAACTTTAAGGTAATAATCCTCATTAACCGTACGACCTTGTGGTAAGAACTCTTGATACATTATTATCGAAGAAAACAGTAAGCAAAACCTTCACATTTGATCGAACTTGACGTGCTTTTTCGCTCTTGGTGACGTTTGATGCTTCCAGGTGGACGATTGTGCTTTGGTTTTGACATCATAACCGTACACTATGTTTCATCACCAGTTATGACCCTTTCAAGCAAACTTGGACCATCGTTGACTTCATTTAACAGCTCCTGAGCGATGTTCATGCGATTGTTTTTTTGGTAAAAATTCAGCAGTTTCAGCAAAAATCGCCGAGCTCGTAAAAACAGGTCGAACCTTAGTAACTATCACAAACAAAGTAAACAGTGAATATAGCTGAAAATTGTATCATACTTTAGGGGCATGTATACCAACACAATACAAAAAAATGTTGACCTTCGGACTCTCCAGACCCGAGAAATTTAAAAATTCCGGGTACTTTTTGAACACACCTCGTATGCCTTAAGTTAAAAATCGATTCTTTCAAAAATTCTGACTAGACGTACTCCTTTAAACAAAAATAAGCTTCGTCACTTAATACGCTTATGTTTACAGTGAAATAGAGGAAGTGCTCTGTGAGCTTTGTTAAGAGATTTAATATTCTTAAAGCGAAATTCCAAAATTTGGAAACATTTTTCTGGCTTTAAACAATTCATGATAAATTACTAAACCATATTGAACAGAAATGTCAACACAGTTTAATATCTTAACACAACTGTCAAACCATACAAAACAATTATCAAAACTTCTCATGCCACTAAAAAAACACCCTATGCAATACAATTATAAACTAGCAAAATAAATCCTGTTTCATTGTTGTACGAACATCGAAATTCCGCGATTTTCGAAAACCGTCTCAGGTGTTCAGGTGTTCAGCTAGTAAAGCCCGAAGCGAAGTTGTTTACTCTTGAAATACCAAAATCGATAAATTAAAGAAGTCTTTTAAAAACTTTTTTGAAAGTTGTTCTATGTAAGGGCTTGAGTAGTTTGCTTTTATTTCTGATACTCGTAATTTAGTTTTGGTTTTATAACTAACATTAAAATTCACTTCTTAATCAAATCTTTCTTATGATGTCATGTTTTCAAATACAATTTCACTGCACCTCGCAATTAAATTGCTTATTTACTTCCCTTTGACTTCCTCTTTTGTTCAAATAGTAAAAAAAAAACGTATAAATAGTAAAATAGATAGCAAAACAAAACATGACTTCCACGAATTCACACCTTAATGATTGTGTAGTTTAGTTTCCATTGTAACAGGTTCTTTCCCCATTTTATATTTTTGTAACGAAATTGCTTTTGTAATTTTAAATTTTGAAAATTATTTTTTCCATTACAAAGACTTTAATAATAATTGAAATTGAAACCTTGAAAGGAGTGTATTGGTATATAGGATACATGTACTTTGTACATGCGTTTTACTATGTACCCTCATTTCATTTCTTTTAAAAATTTATCACTTCCTAATAAATTATATTCAATCATTAAATTTATAAATTTTTAATAAATTCCCACAAAGACTAAAAGACCATAGTCTCTCGCCTTGGAGAATTTCCAAACACACCCATTGAAAAAAAAAAATGAAAACCTTCAACCCATTTATGGAATTTATTTCGAATACCCTTAAAAAAGCTTCTCTTTGGATGCCCATAACCATTGAGGGTTGGTGGGTGCAGTAGCGTAGCGTGGGGGGGGCAGGGGGGGCAAATGCCCCGGGCGGCACTTGTTTGAGGGGCGGCAAAAAAACCAAACCAAAACAAAAAACCCTGCACTTGTTCGAGGGGCGGCAAAAAAAAAAAAAGGTAACCAAAACAAGAGAACCCTGAAATAATTTTCGGTAAACAGAATTTCGTATGGGGTGGCATCCAATCGACCTGTACCTATACCACCACAAACGAGAACAGATGCAGGAACTTTGCTTATAGCAATGCAATCCTTTTCTTTTCTCTGCTTTTTTGGCTTTTGGAAACCTGTTCTTCATGAAATAAATGAATGTCAAATTTACTTACAAACCGAAGGTCTTGACCTTTATCAGTGTGCAGCTAAAATCAGTGCTCTACTGACTTTTCTTGAAGACACATGAGAAAGATTAGTCAATGATGCACTTGTTGACGCAAGGAATTTGTGTGAGAGCTTAGGCCTTTCCTTGGATCCTCCCAGAAGGAAAAAAAGGAAGAACATCTTTGGTGATGGAAGCACAGATGTTGGTCTGTCTCATGACGAAGAGTTGAGAAGAAAATTGTTTTCTTCCTTAGATAAAATCATCGTCGAAATCAAGGAGAGATTTAACCAATTGCAAAGTTTGGGCAAAAAATTCGACTTTCTTTCAGCTTCCAAGCTACTGGCTGAAAATTTTGATTACGATTCGGAACTTGCATTCAATGAGCATGATGTATCTCCCGATGATTTCAAAATAGAACGTGGTCGATTAAGAGCCTTTGCATCTTTATTGGAAAGACTTAACGATCTTGAAAGAACAAACCCGCTTGAAATATTAAATTTCATAGTACAGTCGAAGTTAGAAACAAGTTTGCCAAACATTACCATTATGCTGCGTATTTTTTTAACAATAGCAATAAGTAATGCCGGATGTGAGAGGAGTTTTTCAAAACTAAAACTAAAAAGAGTCTGGGATGCGACCCACACTGATAACTTCCCATCCCATCCGTCGATTTGTCTTAATTAAAAGTTTGTCTATATGTATCAATTTTAACCAAATTTGCGTACCATTTTATGTTTATTTTTTTTGTTATTGAATATCGAAAACAATATTTTCTGTGAAATAAAATAAGTTTGAAGCCAATATTTTTAGTTTTTGAAAAGCTATTTGAGTCGATTTTTATTTTTACCAAGTTTTAGTATTGTTTTTTTTAGGTTTTTATTTTTTGTAAAAAAAACTGTCAATTCGATTTTTCTCAAAATTTTATCGAATGTTGAAAACAATATTTTTTATAAGAAAAAATTAGTTTGAAGCCAATGTCCCAAAGTTTTGAAAAGATATTTGAGTTGAAAATCAATTTTTACCAACTTTTATTAATTTTTTTTTAGGTTTGTATTTTTTGTAAAAAAAAGTGTCAATTCGATGTTTTTCAAAATTTTACAGAATGTTAACAACAATGTTTCTTATAAGATAAAATAAGTTTGAAGCCTTAATCAAGTTTTTGAAAAGATATTTAAATCGAAATTCAATTTTTACCAACTTTGAGTAATGTTTTTTTTAGGTTTTTATTTTTTATAAAAAAAACTGTCAATTAGATTTTTTTCAAAATTTTATCAGATGTTAAAAACATTATTCTTCATGCACAAAATTGTTTTGGAGATGAAATCAGATTTGAGTCGTAAAATTTTCGAGGTGACAAATTTTTTGTTCAGTTTTTTTAATTTATAAAAAAAACAGTTAATTGGATTTTTTTTCAAAAAATATTATTGTTTTGTATCACGTTACAATATATCATATAAAATTTAATTCAAGTCTCTAGCGTTATTGGTTCATGAGATATTTAGGGTTAACCAAAATTTTCACCTTTTTTTTAAACTGCTATGGTAAAAAAAACACCCACGCAATTTTCTTGAGAGCCCTTTCTGCATCTTTTTGCCTTATTATCTGTATAACAAAATTTATTTGAAGTCGATATCTCTTCTGGTTCTTGAGCTATGGACGACGAAAAAAAAGTCGCGAACGTACGGACGTACGTACACACGCTCGCACAGACATCTTTCTAAAAATCTTTTATTTCGACTCTAGGGACCTTGAAACGTCGAGAAATGTCAAAATTTTCAATTTGACAAATCGGACCCATTACAATAACTTCCTATGGGAAGTTAATAAAAAACTATCTCAGGTCAACAATGAGTACTCTAAGGTTAAGTAACCTAGGAATTCTAGCCATAGAAATGCAAAAAACTGATGCGATTGACACCGAAAGAATAATAAAAGAATTTGTGTGTAAAAAACAAAGAAGACAAATAATTTAAATATTTCCTACGTTTTATAAATTATTAAATATGGGTAACGTACATAAGTCAATGTCAGTTGAGTTGCTTGCCACAATGTAATTAAAAAAAATCAAATTTGCTTAATTTAAAAATCAAAACAAATGTTCATTAAAAATAAAAATATACGAAACTTTCCTTATTAAAATGAATACAAAAATTAAATTTTTGCTTTATATGTACTAGTAATAACCAAAATGAAGTGATTTAAAAAATTAAATATAATTTCTTAATCTTAATTTATTTTTTGAGCTTTATTTTATAGTGAGTATGCAATTTAAAACATTAACCAAATTTGAATGTTAGGTTCCTTAAAATGTGGTTACTTTCAATATGGTTATAATCGATATACATCACCTACAAATAAATGGATACTCTGTAAGTATAGTTCATTATGGAAGAAATGGTAGTGTTCACCAACTTTGACAAACAAATTTGGGGCGGCAAAATTTGATCTGCCCCGGGCGGCAAAAACCCACGCTACGCCACTGGGTGGGTGGTTTAATCATTACTCGGTTGAAAATTAAGTTTCACAACACAACGTTCATTGCCCTCAAATTAGTCTTTGCTCTAATTGTTGGACAGTTCAGTTTGCAAAGACCAAGGGCGGATTGAGTTATTTTTTTGGGAGGGGTTGTCAAAAAGGGGTTAGTTTATAAAAGTTGTATCAAATGAAATGAACTTGCCAATTTATTTTAACTTGGGTCTTATTTTAATTTTAAAATACAAATTGTCAAATTTATTCTGGCTCTTTAAGTGAAATATATCGTTTTTTTACTCAACTCAAAACTCCTATTTTTACCAAAGCATTCTTCTATAATAACTGGGTAAATAAATCAAATCAAAAATGTCAAATTAAGTGTATTTCTTTAAATAAAAATAAAACAAAAGACATTTTTAACCCTTAACTCCAACAAGCATTATAAAAAAGAAGACCTTAAAGAAGCTTCGATATAAAGTTTATTAACAGCTTATATAAGTTTATAACTGCAAAACATAAGAAATCTTTTAAAACCTCAGTTATAAAATGAAATCTTTTTCGATGTGCGAAAAATTCCTCCTTGGCTACAGTTATGACTTTAATATGCTCCCATTGCTTCCCAATATCTTCCATATCATCCCCATTCATCGTTAAAGTTTATGTTGAAATGTAGAGCATGGAAAGCTTAATGTGCTTTTAAATGGCCTCGTTATATCAATGACAACAACACAAAACAACACAGCTCCACGCTCAACTCAACGCTCCCTATGCCTGTAGCTGTGAGGGACTCAAAAGATAAAACATCAACTCTGAACTGACTCCATAGTCCACAATCACCAGTCCCCATTCGCACAAGCATCCATACAACAGGGTTGACATGTCCAAAATTAATCTCGAAAGAACAGTTTAGTAATAGGTCCGTTTGCGTACCTTCCTAAAACAGTCCAATTATACGAAAAATTACGAAATTTAACCAAATCCTGTTCGGGTGCTCAAAAATTTTGTAGTTTTTCGTAAAAGAGAGCGCTCACGAGAGAGTAAAATATTTCCCCAACCTACGAATTTTAGCCCAAGAAATTTCTTTGGGCTGATTTGTGAAAAGTGTCAAATTTGATAGAACTTCAAATAAATTAAATAAATTGTTCGCTTTTGCAGTCACTTATAAAATTCGCAAAGAACAGCAACAAGATTGTAATTTTCAAGTTTCAATTTAATCAAGTTTTTTTCATTAAAAAACTAAACAATGGACCAGCATGATGTTGCTTGAAGTTCATGTTGTCTTAATTTATCCATTTACAAAAAAATAAATAAATTCTAAACACGAAATGAAACGATGATGTTTCAAAATTTATATTTTTGTTGACAGTCAAATTGTGGGAAAAATTTGTTGTTTTCCCGTTCGCTTACTTTTTTGTAGTTTTGTCTTTTTGTGAGAGAATTTTACCCCCACTCTTTAAAATATCTCATTTTACGAATTTTAGTGCAAAAAGTACGCGAACGGACCTAATATGTGTAGTCCAAAATTGGATCTGATAAAATAGCCCAAATAATAGCCCAGTTTCATTTAAAAAATTTAGTATATTGAGTTTGAATTTTGTTTTATTTAAAAAATAAACAACGGATTTTTTATTCATAAAAATAGCCAAGGCACAAATATCGTGCACACAAGATTAGATTTGGTCTATTTATAGCCCAATTGTTATTGAGCTGTAAAACTAATAACAACAAGTCAGCAATTTTGGAAAAAATAGCTCAACTTCTAATAAATAGCCCAATCTGGCAAGCCTGTCAAAATGTAGAATAATGAAAACAGGTATGACGCATGAGGGTGGTGATGTAGATGGTGGTGAATCTGCTGGTCGGGTATTGTGGGTAGGTAAGGTAGTTGACGCGCTCCATAGGGAAAATTGCATAGAGGCGCCAGATATTCTTCTTCTGTCTGCCCAGTGCCAGTCATAGTAACAGAAGCAGTCAGTGCTGAATTCACTTTGCTTACAAGAAGGCAAAAACAGTCTTCGTTGGTTTTTGTTGTCGTCAACGTCGTCGTCGTGTTTATCGTCTCGCCGTTTCGTTGGTTTATGATATTTTTTTTGTGTTATTATTGTTGAGAAGTAACGCAGCCAAAAGCAACTTGTTTAACTTAAATTTAGTGCAAATTTTTCGTTTTATTTTCTTTTTATTTTCGGTTTTTATTTTTGATTTTAATTTAATTAAGTTTTTGGTAGTTCAACCACTATACGATGCCATCAGTTCGATTCATAACTAAAGCATTTAAATTTCGAAATAAAAGTGGAAGTATTGTAAGTAGTTTTGTGCCGCCAGACAAAAATTTACATATACAAATTTTAGGAGTGAGGGTTGTTTGTAAAGAAAAAGGATTAAGGATACACACGTCATCTATGAACCTAACCTATCATGTGCACAATTTGAAGCAACAGCTCGGGGATGCTTCCTTCGCTTTGTGATTTTGTTTACGTTAAAATCGTTTCTGCTCTCTGATTTTGCCCTCTTTCTACTTCCGTTAAGAATAATATTTCTTTTATTTAAAATCGAGAAAAATATGTAATCTTTTGTGTTTTATACAACGTTCGTAACGTTCCTATCTGTCACATGTAAATATAGAACTGAGGTTTAAAAGTTTAATGTGAGAAAACTGATTACATTCGGTTCACTTAATTCTGTCATTTATTTGATCAGAACAGACGGAGGGAGAACAAAAAAAAAAAACAATTAAATCAGTTTTGTATATTTTTGAAATTTTATTTGTTTATTTGTTTATTTTTTGTTTTTATTATTTTCACTGAACAAAACACAAAAATCTAATTCGTAGCTCTCTAATGATGATGAGGAGGATGACTAATCAAAAGATAGTGCCGCCCTCACAAATGTAGATCACAATAGTTAGATATTGTTTTTCTATTCGTTTTGGTCTGGATAGTGTAATTTGATTAAACACAAAGATCGTTCGGCTAATTTATTTGCGCTTACAGTTGTGGTCATATAATTTAAGCCACAAAACGAAAAATATCATTTTTTCCAATATTGTTTGTTTCTCTTACATCGAAAATATTAATCGAAAAATAAAGTTTATACATTTTTAAATTGCTTGCAGTTCTTTATCGCAAATGGACAACTAATCAAGCCATTTAATTGATTTCAACTTACCTACTTGATCATTGTCTTCATCTGTTTTAAATTGAGTGTTTTAATTTTGTATTTTTATTACATTTTAACTGCAAACAAAATATGATTTTACTTAAGAAAAAATACTGATAAATTATTTGAGAATGCTATCAAAGAAACCAAAGCATTGTCAAAGTAACTCCAATCATGGGTAGTACAACGAACAAAGCTGCATTAAACCTGCACTCCTGCTAAAAATAGAAAAATTATTAGGTTTATTAAAGCCTTAAAAAGGCGATTTAACAAAAAAAGTAGACGTTAAATTCAATTACAATTATTTGTAATTGAAATCTTCATGAACTTTTTCATTAAAATTAAAATGTAATTGAAAAATTCCAATAACTACTTAAAAGTAATTACCAGTAACTTACAATTTTATTACATGAATGTTATCGAAAACAAAAGGAATGTCAAAAAAGTAGTAATGATTGGTTTTTCCAATAATCATTTCAAAAAAAATGTGATTAAATATTTATTATTTTCGTCAGTTACAATTTTCGCTATATTACAAAATAATTTCCTTAAGTGCTCAGTTATTTCATATGTGTTGTTTTTCATTTAAACCCTTATATTTTCTTTTCTTTTACCTATCAAGTTTTTTTTTGGAATTCATATTTGTCTTTTTAATAGTGCAACTGTTTTGTCATTATTTACATTTCATTTTATTAAATAAAAAAACATTTATTTTATTCGTTAAAATAACATGTATTTATTTTTATTATTCTTTATTCTTATTTCATTATAAAAATAAAAACAATAGAGAGATCAGTTACTCTCAATGTAATTTAAAAGTAATTCCCTCAAGATTTACAATTTGTAATTACATGTAATTAGTAAGTTGATTTTCTTAAATACAAATATAAGTAATTGCATGTAATCGTAATGGAAAAAATATCAATTACTAATTACTTGTAATTGAAATGAAAGTTAAAATTAATTACAAAAAGTAACCAGTATTTTCTGACTCTAAAACGAAGGCATCGTTTCGCGCGAAAAAATGTTTTCTCAAAAGTCCCTGTTTTTGGAATTTGAAGTTTTGAAACGACGAATCTAAGTTTAACGTGCTTGAAAACGATGGATGACCGTACGTTAGGTGTCTTTCACTTAAAAAATTGTGCCCTAAACACATCAAATAGACTGTTAATCCTTTGTTGGCCGAGTTATTAAATTGGGTCTTATAAATTTATTAAATAAGTTTATTTCACTTTATTAATTTTCTTATTACTGAAACTTAAGACAAAGTCTTTTGTATACGGGGTTTTATCATGTAATTACCAAAGGGTTAAGCACGCCAGGTTAGCAGTCACGATTTTGTGATGTTTCACCTCATTTTGGAATATTTGTTATATTATACAGATCAAATACAAAAATTACGGATAAAATATAGAACTTACTTACTTAAGGTGGCGCTACAGTCCTGTGTGAATTAGGGCCTCACCCAACAAACTTCTCCATCTAGCTCGGTCCCTAGCTAGATTTCTCCAGTTTCGCGCTCCAAGTTGGGTGAGGTCACTTTCCACTTGTCCACGGTCTTCCTCTATACTGAAATATAGAAAATTTAGACAATAATTTGAACATCTATTATGTATGATGTACCCGAGACAATTTATGGCCTAACTCTAAAAAATAATCCAACAGGAGTACGTTAAAATTACTTCTCCATCGCAGATCCGTACGGTGTCGAAAAGACAAGAAGTTATACGATAAATAAGATTTTCAACGAAGTATTAGCTGCGAGAACTCTAAAATGTGATTTAAAGCGTTTTGTAAAAACAATATCAAAGTTCTTTATTGTAGATGGCTTTATTATGTCTCCACTTGAAAAATCAAATCTGAAAAAATTTCTTCACAAACTGCGTTTTAAAGTTAAATTATGTTTAAAAAAAACATTTAAATTATAAATGATTATATTACTTGAATTATGTAGTTAAAATACTTATCTTGCTTTTAATGTTTTATTTTTAACAAAAGAAGATAACTTTAATTTCAGTGTCTTAATTATATAACCACGGCTGTATATGCATATTCATACAAGCGAAAGGTACACATTTACATACATTACGAGTAGATTCGGAAATTGTAAATGAACATTTTGTTGTTTTGTATATTTATACAGTTTCGTAGGTAATTAATGGCTAATACATATTGAAGCAATCAACATTTTTTTGAAATTTTGACATCTGTGGGCAAAAATGAACTGATGTCATAGTTTTGCGTTTTTAAGTTACAATTTTGGAAACACTTGGAAAATAAATGATATAGAGATGAAACGAATGTTGCTTCGACAACCGTCCCAAATGTATGTAAAGCGCGTACTTTTGGTAACATCTGCATAGAAAATATATACCAATACCTACAATAGATATAGAAATATGTTTATAAACTTTAATAAATAAACTGTTAACCCATTTGTTTTAACCAAAAATGAAAACAAAATGTTTGCCGTTATTAATAAATTGTAATTTCAACAAAAACAATTAATTCTTTTTTTTTGACAGAAGAAATTCGATTGCAAATTAATAACTTTTCTCACTCACTAGATTTCACTTGTCATTGAAAAATGCATTTTAATCAATTTCAAATTTTAATAGAAAACACAATTAACCATAACTATATTCATCAAACTGACAGGAAGGAATATTTCTTCGTTAAAAAAAATAATCAAGTTTAACAACAAGACCAACCTTCAAATGTCATCACTGACAGATAAAACTAAATTGATTTATTTTTCCAACCGATCCGCCAAAAATTCTATTTTATTTCTAAACAAACATATTTGGATTTTCCTTTAAAAAAATAAATCAATATAATGTAGATATGTTTAATTTGGAATTTGTAAGAGCAATGATTTTTCCTTTTTTGCGTTCCGTTAGGTAAAATAAATCCACTCCTTCCTAGACCAACAGTAAACAAAAAATATGTTTGCCTACATTTCTTCTCAAAATACATTAAGTAAACATAAAATTGACAGCTTAACTGACATTTGGTCTTTTTACAGGAAAAAAACTTCATTATAATGTAGAAAATCAATTTTCATTGGTGGTCTTTTGGTTACGAAATCTTGAAGTCCAAATTTAACAATGGATAAGGAAAACCCTATAATTTTTTACTTGCGACATATAGGAACTATATGGCAAGTTTTGCATTCGTGCAAAATTTCGAACTCGAGATTTTAATCAAACATGATATTACGATGGTAGAGAAGTCGAAAAAAGTGGGTCCCGCGATTCCGTCCGGTCAAATTTGTCTGTCTGTCCACGCTCCTACAGCCTAAACCATTGGGTCGATTGAGTTCAAACTTGGAAGTTAAGGTTTTGAGCAGATTTGCGTTAGGCGTTTTTTTCATTTTTTTTTTAAGATCAAAACTAACAGTGGCCCCTATACAATTTTTTTGGTCAAAAAACGAAAATTCGAATTTTCTGAAAAACAAACCGATAGATTTTTTTTTAAATTTTCTCTAAAATTTTATTTTTTAACTTGGCTTCTTTTAATAAGAAAAACAGATTTTTGTATTGCTCAGGAAAGGTACCGCTCATAGAACCGTTTTTTTGTTTTTTAATTTTCTCAGCAACTTTTGAACCGATTTCAATAATTTTTTTTCTAAACGAGCTCTTATATTGCCTTAATAATATTTGATTATCAAAAGTACAATTTTTTATTGTTTGGATTTTTAAAAAAATATTGAAATTTTTTTTTTCAAAATTCTATATCTCAAAAACGGGTGAACATTTTTTTACGAAATTGAAATATAGAGCGTATATTTACAATCACTAAACAACTGCATACCAAAAATATTTTTAGAACAAAATTGAAAAATTTTATATATAAAAAATTGATTTAAAAAAAAACCGCTCTAACGATTTTCAAAAAAAAAATTTGAAAAATCAAGGGTTTTTTGATTTATAAAATGGCATTTAAATTTTTGAAAACAAACTTATTTTTCAGGTAAAATTTTGAATGTTAAATTAGTTTTTTTTAAATTATTTTAACTGTATTAAATGTAACTTCCTCCCAAAAAATTGAAAAATTGAGGTTTTTTCGACAAATAAAATGGCATATATATCTTTGAAGACAAACTTATTTTACAGGTATATTTTTAAATATTATATAGATACTTTTTTAAACAGACTCTTTGCATACAGGAGCAAGTTCGTGCGACCCAGTCGTGCACTTTTTTTTATTAATGTTTGATAGTCATTTCTTGCCACACATACAAAATGCTATGTATGTACATAAATCAAAGTCAATAAATGAATGTCAACACAGTAAATATTAAAACATCGTTTTTTGCTCTAATTGAACTTGAATTATCATTATAAACAAATTAAATCGAGATTTGTTAAGAAATTTAACAAAAATCATAACATAACATGTAGTGGCTAAACTTGATTTCAAGTTCACTCTTCGGACTTTTGATTGAAAAATAATTCAGGCAATGAAATGTCATTGATGATAGGTGTTAAACGTTAAACTTGGACAGTCCGAGGTAATCAAACACCTGCTATATAATCAAACATGACTGACATTTGAAACCATGAAAAAATCATAATTTAATTTACCTATACATTGCATACTCGTACTGTCTGTAGGTAACTCAAAGTACTACGTAGTTTATTATCATAATATGTACTTCTATACCTAAGTGTAACGATGTCATCAAGTTACAGTGAAGCGTGCGACGCGACGGTGGTGCTGCTTGGCTGTGCGACCGGCTCGCGTTCTATGGTCTGAATATACCGAAGTGTGTCACGGTAGCCTAAACAAGTTGGTAGTAATACTGCTGCATGCAGCATACGTAACGAACGCAGCTGCTGGACAATATTTTCTTTTAATCAATGTAGGTAAGGTACGCGTATGATGTATAATTATGCGGTAAATATTGAAGAAAAATATTAAATACTCGTTCCATACAGTACAGTACAGTCAATGAATGTGATGATGGTTTTGTAATTTTGTAAGCATAGGCAAATTTTCTGGGCCAAACAGTGTAAATTTTAGAGGTCATGGTACGAGTATTGTTTATTTACTTTGGCTTCAGTCAAAAATTCAAGCAATATATGGGTGAACTAAGGACAATTTAATTGGATTCAGTACAGCTAAATGCCTTCTAAAGATTTTACAAATAATGTGAGAAGTCTATCGTAGTATTTTGGCAGGTGTACATGTATTTTTAAAATAAAGCTGTCCCAACAAAATTTTAAGTCTTCTCGACCCAAAATAATGTCATTCTCACCGAAAACAAAATCTAAATATGGTTTGTTAAGGGCGAACCGCAATGAAAGAGCTCTACGAACAAATCTAATTAGGGAATTTAATGGGTTTGTTTGGTAACGTGAAATTTCCATACATATTTAAAAAAGCTAAGTACAGACGGTTATGACTTTTCAGTTAGACGATGACGTTTAGAACCGTCAATTACTGACAATCTCTTTAAAGAATGTCATTCAATACGCCCCAAAAAAATCTATAGTTTGTTAAGGGTGACTATGTAAGATTACATCAAACAAACCTAATACTAATTAGACATCGAAATATCGAACGGCTTCTAATAAAGGAATTAAATGGGTTTGTTTGGTAACCTGACATTTTTTTTCCGAATTTGGTAAGGCTAAGTACAGACGATTACAAAATTTTTCAGAAAACAAACAGCCCTATTATGGTTATCAAATATCAACACGATATTTGATAATAATCAACAAAATTAATGAATCGGTATTATGGTCATCAATTATCAATATTTTTGATAAATAGTGAATTAAAAGATCTATTGTGAATAGATTTATTGATAAACTCGGTATTACGGCTATCAAACATATTGATACCCATCAAATATTCTATCAGCTACAAAATCTTCGTTGACAAATGTATCAAATATTCGTAAATGGTAAAGAATTGTAATTTAAAAATGATTTATAAAAGTTTTTTTTGTAGTTTTTATTGAATATACAAATTGAAAAACAAAATGCCTTCACTAGAATTGTTGTTTGAAGGCAATTGTACTGAAGAACGAGTATTTTCCTCCATTAGTTCCACAAGCCTTTCTATTTGTTTTCTGTTGCTAACTATTCTACTCCTAAACAAACAAAATATTATTAAGAAAAAAGAGAAATTTATTTAATGAAAACAACTTACATTATTCCGCCGAAATTATTTATAGACCAAAACACAAGAACTCAACACAAATGACAAACGTCAAACACCAAACAAAACCTATTCACAATCGTATATTGATTTGTATTCACAATGGGTGAAAAATTATCATTTGATACTCATAATACCAAATTATCAATAAATTGATAGAAGTTATCAGTTATCAAATAATTGATAGTTGATAGCCATAATAGGGCTGAAAATATTCCCAAATGTCTTAAAATCGTATAAAATTACAATTTTGTGTGATAACATTGCCAGAAACGTCATTTTAACCAGTTGTCAGACGATGCGTTTTAAATTGTCAACTGCTGACAGTGTCTTTATTGTTATAAATTAAAAATATTTTTTTGTGTCATTTCTCAAGTTTCATTAGTTAATTAAACTTGTTTATTTTTGTAATTAAAATCAATTGAAAAGATCTTTTTTGAGAGATCTATGCATTTTCAATCATGTTCTATTGGCTCGGAAAAATCAATTTTTTATTGAAAAACAAAACTAAGCAATTTAAAATAAACCGCATAAATCATTTAGATTTAAATAGTCAAAGATTGATTTCTAAAGGTTTTTGACAGTTAAATAGGCATTTAATTGAATTCTTTATTAGGTATAAATTATTAAAAATAACGTATCCAACTTATACGTAAAGTATAGTGTAATTTAAGATTTATCGTGTTCTTCTGCTAATTTGGTCAAGCCAATTAATTTAATTCTTATCTAAATTAGTTTCACGTTATTACATAAGATAGTAAGAAAAGTGTCAATCACACTTAATTACTGTACGTCCTCCCATAAAAATGAAAATGATGTATAAAAACACGTAAGTTAAAAATTACATTATGCAGATATTCTTTTTGAATCCTATAGCTGATAAAATGCTTATCAGTTTTTGTATAGTCGATAAAAAAAAACTAATTAAATAAATTCAACATGCAAATGTTGAATATTTCTTTTTTGATTTATTGTACTATCGAAAAATACAATCACGTCCGCAAAAAATATGTATATCTATAAAATAAAGTTTTTATTTTTCTCTACGTCTACAGTAAAGCTAGTATTTTTATTCATCGCCTGTGTCTGCTTTATTTGCATTTGAATCAGAATATAACAGGTGGGTTACACCGGATAGGAAGCCATATATAAACTTAGGAAAATTAATACATTTTTCTTTTGAAGTTACACACACAATATTTTATTTTTATTGATTTGAAAATTCTTCTTTTGGTAAAGTGGCTATGAAAAATAATTCTAAGTTTGTTTAGATTCTTCTTAAAATGTTAACGTCTGGATATTATACTCGTAAATATAGTTACATAAGTTAATGTTATCAATCGTTTATTCCTTAAGCATAATAAAATATGTGTATTATGTAAATATGGAATATCTATAAGAATTATTAATGAAGAAACCTTCTAAAGAAAACAAATTAGAAAGATTCATTATGAAAATCAAGTCCTTTTTAGGAAGGCATTAACGTCAGAGAGAAATTGTAAATGGACGAACCATCATTAATATTTACTAAAGAATGCTTTACGATTTTGTAATGAGACGATGACTGTCTTATTATCTCATTTATACTACCAAAGACGTGATCACAACTTAGAAAAAAAAACAGACTTATATTTTTACGGCTCAAGATACGATAACCATGGTATTAAAATATAAGCCTTTTTCTGTACCCATAAAATAGCTAAGTTTTGTATTGCTAACAAAGTGGATTTGATGTAAATAGTGAATTATTATTCATGTCGTCCTCTGATGTGTTATAACCTCTTTTAAACGTTGAACGTCAATTTCTCCTATTGTTTTCAAAAACCTATAGTCCAATCATAATAGACATGAAATTCATCAAACCTAGAAATAATTTGCATATCGATGAATACAGACATTGAAGACATCGTTATTTACAAGTGATAAAAAGTCTCCAAAAATACTACGTAAACATAAAAAGTTGCTAGAGTTTTTGTTGAAAATTCCCGTTTTAAGGCTAAATACTACAAAATAATTTTTGAGTTAGACTTTAAAAATCTTGAGATGTTCTATAAGCGTGGAATAGTAAAAACGATTTCAAAAAATGCCAAATGTTGAAAACTTCTATTTTTCGCAAATTCAACCTATACATAGATTTAGTGTTTTCTTTCAGAAGTCATACATTTTTTTAAAGATTATTTTTTCATGAAATGGGAAAAGTTAAAAAATCTACAAAAGGGGTTTAGAAATTATGGAAATTTCGTTTTTTACATCGAACCCCTTAATTGCTTATTTCATAGAAAATTTTGTCTAGGCAGTTGTTCTACACCATAATCATTTCTAAAGAGTATTTTTTTAAAAGCATGAAACTTTGAAATGGAATAAAATAAAAATGATTTTTTTAATTAATACAAAATTTACTTTATTTGAAAGATAAACTTTCTGCATTTGAGCCAAGGCTAACTAGAGCTTAAGCTTACAAATAGTTTTTCCAATATTATTTGCCGCTTATTGGCATAAACGCAGCGAATTTTGTCCTCTTAGTAGTTATTCGTTTCACGTTTATTGGCGTAGACTGTGGTGACCTTACATATTCCCACAGAAAATAGTTAAACGGCGCGCGGCGGCGGCGTTAAATCGTACGATCTTGAAGGACAATTCACGGTTCTGTAACGTGAAACATGCTGTTACCAAACGTTTCCTTCAATAAATCAGTTGTGGTACGAGCTGATGTGTGACATATTGCGCCGCCGCCGCCGTCTTGCTGAAATTACAGCTCCTAGAGAACAAGGTTGTTAAATTAATGAACAGAAAAGTCAGAATTCATAGATCTATAGCGGTCACTGTAAAGTTCTGGACAGCATCGTTTTTAAAGAAGTACGGACCAATTATTCCACACATTGTTCCCGCTCTAAATACTGCAGTTTTGTTCCTTTAAAAAAACACCCATTAGAATATCAGATAATTGTTGTGGAGTCAAATAAAGACTTAAACACTTATGAGAATTTCCAGCAACTATGTAAATTATATCTAGAAGACAAACATTTGTACAAACTTTCCAAAATTGTGTGTTGTGTTTTACCTTAGACTAAACAACACAGTTTTTGGTTGTTTTTTTAACATTTAAAGGGACATATTTTCTTAAAAACATGATGTGATTAAAAAATTATAAGAATAGGTTCAAATTCAAATA
This sequence comes from Eupeodes luniger, assembly GCA_951509635.1. Taxonomy (NCBI): domain Eukaryota; kingdom Metazoa; phylum Arthropoda; class Insecta; order Diptera; family Syrphidae; genus Eupeodes; species Eupeodes luniger. The sequence continues at coordinate 38,484,903 of OX608074.1, forward strand.
GAACTTGATCCTTTAAAAAAAAAGAGGCTGGGATGCGACCCACACTGATAACTTCCCATCCCGTCTGTCGATTTGTCTTGCTTAAAAAGTTTGTAGGTTTTCGTGTTTTGTTAAAAAAGTTATAGTTAAATTATTCTAAACAAATTTAAAATAACCAACAATATTTTGCATATGATGAAAAAGTTTGATTACAAAATCTATTTTTGTTAACGAGATTTTTAGTCGTTAACGAATTTTTACCAATTTTAAGTTTTTATTTCTTATTTAAACAAATACAAATTGGATAAATGAAATTAATTTATTGTCAATGTTTTCTATTATTCACCAGATATCGTACCAAAAATTAATTTTTACCAATTTTGCGTACTATTTTTTGTAGATTTAATTTTTTATGAAAAAACTGACTTTTAAATTTTTATAAAAAAAATTACTGAATGTTGAAAACAATCTCAAATTTTTGAAAAGATATTTGAGCCGAAAATCAATTTTTACGAACTTTTAGTACGTATTTATTTTTTGTTAAAAAACTGTCAATTTTATTTTTCTCAAAATTTTACCGAATGTTTAAAACAATATTTCTCATAAGACAAAATTATTTTTTTAAGCCAATATCTCAAAGTTTTGAAAAGATATTTTAGTAGAAAGTTATTTTTTATCAACTTTTATTATTTTTTTGTTAGGTTTTTATTTTTCGTAAAAAAACTGTCAATTCGATTTTTCTCAAAATATTACTGACTGTTATAAGATAAAATTAGTTTGAAGCTAATATTTTTAATTTTTGAAAAGATAATTGAGTCGAAAATACATTTTTACCAACTTTTATTAGTTTTTTTTTAGGTTTTTATTTTCTGTTAATTGGATTTTTCTCAAAATTTGACTGTTGTTGAAAACAATATTTCTCATAAGACAAATTAGTTGGAAGCCATAAACTCAAATTTTTGAAAAGATATTTGAGTCGAAATTCAATTTTTACCAACTTTGAGTGATGTTTTTTTTAGGTTTTTATTTTGTATATAAAAAATTGTCAATTCGATTTTTTTCAAAATTTTACCAGATGTTGAAAACGTTACTTAGCGTTGCAAAAAATTGTTTTAGAGATAAAATCATCTTTTAATCGTAAAATTATCGAGCTGACAAATATTTTTGTTCAGTTTTTTTGATTTATATAAAAAACCGTTAGTTGGATTTCTTTCCAAAAATATATTTCTTTGGTATCACGTTACAATATATAATTTAAAATTTATTTCAAGTCTGTAGCGATATTGGTTCGTGAGATATTTTGAGTTAACCAAAATTGTCACTTTTTTTTTAAACTGTTATGGTAAAAAAACCACCCACGCAATTTTCTTGAGATCCCTTTCTGCATCTTTCTGCATTATTATTTGTATAACAAAATTTATTTGAAGTCGATATCTCTTCTCGTTCTTCAGCTATGGACGACGAAAAAAACGTCGCGAACGTACGTACACACGCACGCACAGACATCTTTCTAAAAATCTTTTATTTCGACTCTAGGGACCTTGAAACGTCGAGAAATGTCAAAATTTTCAATTCGACAAATCGGACCGATTACAATAACTTCCTATGGGAAGTAAAAAAAATCTGATGTGATTTAAAAATTATAAGAATAGGTTTGATTTCAAATATTACTTGATCCTTTAAAAAATTATTTATGTGTTTGTGCGATAGAAAAAAGGAACGTTATTTTATCCACCAGTTTTACTTTAATCATATGTCTCAATCACTTAGTATTGTTTGCTGTTAAGAGTGTTTTGTATGAGGATATACAAGATAAGAAACAGGAAATGATGGTAACTAAAATGATGTCCATTATAGTTACCAGTATTACATTTAACTTCAATGTTTTTTATTCCTGTCGAACATTGTCAGTTTACATTCGTTCGAAAACAAAAATAATCTATTCACCCAATAATTGTCGACATGTAGGTGCATATTCGTAGTTTCATTATTTAAACCAATTAAAAAATTAAAAAAATTATTTTATCAAATAAGCAAAATGTTAATCTCAATTCAGTTACACTCACTGATTGTATTAAGAAAATAATCACACTCTAAACTCAACTCGTATGATGTATCAAATGTCTAATCAATACTAGAATCTACTTCAACCAAATAACACTTCGTGACTTAATTTCCATACATATAATTAAGAAAAATCAAAAAATGAATTCAATAAAATTTTCCAATCGACAGGAAGGACCCAATTCTACTCTACCAGAAGATGAATTCTTTGATGCTGTTGAAACTGGCCTGGACCGAATCGAAGAGGACATGCAATTGAGAGTTAAATTGAAACTGCAATCGCAGTTATCACAAACCCTGGTAAATGTACCCCATCAGGCGCAAAATGAAAGCGAAGATGGACAAGATGAATTCGGAACAGGGACCATTGCTAGACAGCATGAACTTTGGCCAGAGGTAAGTTATATAATTGATTTTCTATTTCCTTACTGCTCCTACCTGCTACGCTACGATACCTATTTTCGATTCCAATTATAAAATATAAATTGATAACTAATGGTTTTTTAAATTGACAGATTGATCGAGTGTGCAAAGAACAACTTCACTATGCCCGGGAGGGTGTTGGCCAAGGTGGTAATGGTTGGCAAATATTTGCCGATGAAGGTGAAATGAAAATGTACAAACGCGAAGAAGAAGTTAATGGCATGGTTATGGATCCATTGAAAGCTTGTCATGTTGTCAAAGGTGTAACTGCCCGAGAGATGTGTCATTATTTCTTTATGCCAGAGTTCCGAAATGATTGGGAAAGTAAGTTGATATTAATAAATTTGCTTTTGAGTGGAAAACAAAATAAACTGAAATTATTTTTTAATATAGCAACATTGGAAGACTGCACAATTTTGGAGAAAATCTCCCCAGAAACTTTAGTATTCTTACAAACACACAAACGAGTATGGCCTGCAAATCAAAGGGATGCATTATTCTGGTCGCACATGAGGAAAATCACAGATAATTTGGAAAAAGATGCAACAGATGTTTGGATTGTTTGTAATAATTCAACTGAACGAGTTGGTTACCCGGTAAATTTAATTATTTTAAAAATAGAATATTGATTTAATTTGTACATATTAACAATTGAATTCTGTTTTTCTTTAAAGCCCAATACTGGTAAATGCATTCGGATATTCCTTACAGTCATTCTTGTATGTCAAACAAATTTAACACCTGGAAAAACAAAGAACGATAAACTTACAAGAGATGACCTGACGTGTAAAATTACATATTGCTCAGTTGGTAAGTAGCAAAAGCCCAACGGCTTTAAAAATGCTTAATACCGTTTCATCATTCAAAAATGCAATGAAAAATCTTGGTTGTAAGTTCTGCTCTAACTATACACTACCTAATAGTCCAGGAAAATAATTTGAGAAAGTGTTAACCTCGGAATAAGAGATTGTAAGCTGCAAATTTGTGTATGCCTTCCTTTTGGTGTTCGAAGCATTGCGTAAAAAGTTTGATGAAGGTCTTTTTATGGACCGTTCGCAAAAACCATTTTTGATTATTTTCGTTTCTATAGATCCAACGGTTTTTAAAGCTTTACCGAAATTGTCAAGCTTGTATTTTAGTCAATTTTCGTCCGCATATAGAACTGACATTTTTTTTTTTAAATCATATTGTTGGTGAAAAAATTAAAGTTAATAGAAAAAATAAGCACCCAGTGCCGTTACTGGAGTTCTTAATCTTTATCAAACCCTCACTATTATTATACTTGATAATAACCACGATTAAGATTAGCTACCTAGTAATGCTTACACATTAAGGAAAAAACGTTTTTGGATAAATAAATAAATAAATAAGGTGGTGCAACAGTCTGTAAAGAATTAGGGCCTAGTGTTTTACAACTCTCAACCATTTCCATGTACAAGTCATTTCAGGGAACGGCAAATTTGAGAAAGCACATGATAAGAATTGTCCTTGGAAAATTTGTCAATTCCTCGCAAGAGGCAGTACCCGTGAAAGAAAAAACTTTAGGTTGTACAGGAAGGTATAAAAACTCTATAAGACACTAATATCACGCCAAGGATACTACATACTTTTTTTAAAAACATTATTTATTCTAAAAGAATTTCTGAGCGATGATTAATTTCTGCCTTCCATCTTTGGATTTGACATTTTCGCGAATCTAAGCGATCCATAACTTACGACCCCTATATAATATTTAACGAGACTTTTACACAATGTATAGACATATTTACGAGTAGCTTCTTATCTTTCATTCCAAGATAAAATCCTTATTTTATTGGACTATGAATTAACTTTGACATAATCTGAATGAGGTATTCAAATTATTGAAAAATGTGTTTTATAAGCTATAAATGAAATTCGAACTAAAAGAAATTAAAATGCTGAAATATGTCTTATTAAAAAAAAAGCGTTTTTTATAAGAAAATATTTTCAAAACCTTATCAATTAACTTTTCAGTAAATCCCGGCGGTTGGGCACCAGCATCAGCACTGCGAGCAATATACAAACGAGAATATCCGAAGTTCCTGAAACGATTCACTCATTATGTGATAGACCAGTGTAAAGATAAGCCAATTATGTTCTGATATTTGTCGGGCTTAATTTTATTTCATTTTGTATTTATATAATAATTAAAAAAAAACAAAAACAACAAACACCAGAAACAAATAAAATTAAAAAGCAGTTATCGTAAGACTATTTTAATGTATGATGTATTTGTTTGAAACAATTAAATTTATAAAAGCTTTTACTTTTGTTTATATATATTTACTATTTTTATACAATTTATATTACAAATAATAAAACAAAAATAAAATAAATTGTTTGTTATAAAATTATAAGAAAGTGAGTGTGTGTGTGTGTATTGTTTTGATTTTGTGAAATAAACACACAAACCATAAAACAAACAAGACAACAATAAAATATCACACGTAATTATTGCACTAAATTAAAGTTAACTTTTATTTTTATTACATATTAACTCATAAAATCAGTTTGAATTTTTTTTTGTTTGTTTTACGATACAATTTAGTTTTAAGTATTTTTTTTTTTTTTGAATGAAATTAAATTTATATTTTTAATAATGTTGTGAGGAAATGTTTATGTTTATCACTCATAACAAATTCTAAGTGTCTTTTTATAACTTTTAAAGAAACGTGTTTTTATAAATAACAGAAATGTATATTTATCATAAAAAGATATAAATAATAAATTTAAAAAAAATGCCTTCCTGTTATATCTTATATTATATACTTTGATTTTATTCTTTATTTCATTTTTCTAAACATTTTTATCTATAATTCATATAATTATCACTGTAAAGAAGCACATAACCACACAATAAAAAACCCAAATCGTCTTTATAGATTTTAGCTTTTTTTCTATGCTATACATTGATAGCTTTAAATGTGATCAAAATTATAATGATAATGTATTATATAAACCATTTTTTGGAAATTAAAAACAAACAAAAACACAAAATGTAAAATAATATCTTTTTCTAATAATAATAATTATATAAATAAAAATAAATACCATACATTTACATAACTCTAATGTTGTATGTGTCTTTATTGATGATTTTTTGAGTATAATAAAGTGTATAACCAAATGAGTTATTAATTAATATAAAATCAAATTAATAAATGAATTCATTTAAGAAAAAGAAAGACAAATAATTTGAATCTACATAAATATATACATTCATTTAAAATATAATGTTACTCTCATGAAGTGGATCTGGGTTATGTATTTAAAAAAAAAAGAAATATATTAGTGTGAATAATAAATAAATGAAACAACAAACTTATTGAATATTATGTTTATGTTCTCTTGTTATTTAAAGATTAAACTATAAGGAGGTTTGTAAGTATTCCTTCGATAAAAATAAATAAATTAGGTGGCGCAACAGTCCGTAGAGAACCAGGGCCTAGTGACTTACAACTCTCAACCATTCCTGTGTGCGAGTACTGTTGTCAGGGATGGAGGGGACCTACAGTTTAATGCCGAATCCGAACGGCTAATTTGAGAAAGCACTTTTTCATGACAAGCATTACTCTTGGAGAATTTGTCAATTCCTCGCAAGAGGCAGTACCCGTTTTTTTTTTTAAATTAAGGTGGCACAGGCAGGGATCGAACCCAAGACCTCTCGCATGACAGTCCAACGCACTAACCATCATGCCACGGGTACTACTATTATTCCTTCGATGTAAAACGTTAAAAGAGAGATATCCTAGAAGGTGACTCCTTAGCCAACATTTATGCTTAAAAAATATGCAAATTTTTCATATCCATGGTTTTTTCTGATTAACCAGTCATTTGAATGTTTTCATTTTTCTCTTTTATGGAAATATGCGTTTCTCCATAAACCTATTGTTCTGCAGCTAAATTGTTTGTTATCCCAAAACTGTTTGAATCTCTTGTTTGTTATGCTCTTTCCTTTAATTGTTTCTTTATTTTCTGTGAAAATCAACATGGATTTGAAAAAAAAAAATCTATTGTTACAAATTTACTTGAATTTACAACATTTTGTGTACAGGGGTGGAATCGGCTAAGGTGATTGTTGACAGTCAAAATAATCGAATTTGATCTGTGCAAGGTGATAGTCAAATTGATACCTAAAAAGCTGTCACTAGAAAAATTTGATAGTCGTTTTCCTACAAACATGTCGTTTCTGAGTAGAGCTACCAGACGCTTACAAAAAACGAATGGAAAGTTTTGTCAGTTACCTTTTTTAGGTACAAAAACACATTCTTGTGACGGACAAAGCTTACGACATTCGAAAAAGCATAAGAAAAGTAAGAATGTTATTGAAACACAGACAATTTAATACTTTTATTTAGATATTTTATAGGAATCAATTTAAAATTTCACCAAGGCAACAATGAATTTTGACAATTTGAATCTGAAATTGTTCAATCGAATTGAATTGAATTGAATCAGCTTACACAGACGTGAAACTCGGTAATAGTTAATTTGACTATCAAAAATTTGATAGTCAACCATAACCTTAGCCGATTCCACCCCAGATTTTAGAAAAGCATTTGACAAACTTAGCCTTAAAGCACTTTAAAGTAACACAGAGCAAATCAGACTATATGACAAATTCATAGTTTGGATACTTTACGTTACTCATAAACATTATTGTGTTCGTATTCAAAAATTCGAATTCTAATTGGTTAATTGTTAATTCTGATGTACCTCAAGGAAGCTAATTTGGTCTGTTGCTATTTGTTCTGTTTTTCCTCCCTTCTATTTTAACTTCTCCCTTCTATCGATGACATTAATGCTACTAGTTCATACTACCAAAGGGAACGGGCAAAGCATTTAAAAGGATTTTGTATTACGACAAATGCCTTCTCTAGAACATTTCAAACAAAACAGTTCAGTTGAATTATTAAAACATTCAAGATACATTTATAAACATCAACATAATGCAAATAAAAAACACCAATATTTTATATTTATTTTATTGAAAAGGTGAAAAAAAAAACTAATTTACAAATTATGACAACCAACAAAATTGTTGTTTATTTACTGCTGTGATACATATGTACATATGTTTGTGCATATTATGTCAACTGCATAATTTCACTTGAAGTGATTTCAAAGTTATAAAATCGATCGAAAGATAGAACCCTTAAAACTACATACATATATATTTCACTCGATTTTCAATTTAGATTTAGATTTCATTTCACTCGATTTCGGGAATCAGCTGATAGTTTTTAAATGTTGTTCTTTTCTTATTACTGAATTCAATAGAATTATTTTTTAAAATTTAAATTTTCTCAATAATTTGTTGACACATATTTTGTAATTCATTAACCAGTTTACCATGCAAACATTTGACTCTAAAAAAGTGCGTATATGTTCAGATGTTAAGCGCCAAAGGTTTTCAGAGTAAAATTTTGTTTATTCACTTCAAATAAAGTAGAAATGTTTTTAAATTGAAATAGAATCACATTTCCCTTCTTTAAGACGGGGTGAATGCTTGTAAATAATTGTTTTAAATTGTAAAATGCTAAAAGAGCTCAACTATTCAACTTTCTTGTGTGTTATAAATACACAAAGATGAACTTGTTACTCAAAAGCTTTAAATTCATTTTTAAATTTGAAAACCATAACTGAACAAAATTTTGAATTTCAATTTCCTGTTATTGCGCATATCCGGAGCGAATTGTATTCAGCACATAATATTATTTAACAGGCAATGCCTTTTATTTTTGACATATTTGCGAGTATCGGCTGTCATCTGTCATTTGCTCAACTGTTTTAAAGCTGCCACTTGCAAGGATAGCAATAGCCGTGTTTTTTTGGTATTCCATATATAGTACAGTAAGAAATTGCCAAAAAAACGATCCGCAGTAGTCCGGTTTTTATATTTGAAAGTTGATACAATTGAATATTTGGCAGAATAATTTATCAAAAAATTTCAAGCAAAAATAGCGAAATTCAGACGGTAAAATCGTCTGTGTAAGGTGAAAGTCGATTTCAAAGTTTTAACCAAACAATTTTACATAAAATAAAAACTTCAAGAAGGGGGTTTGTTTGTAGACTACTACATGAAGATGTGGTGTTGAAGCGAGCTTGAAGCTCGCCTAAATTCTTTATATACCTGAATCGAGTTGAAATGAGCTTGATTCGCCTCAATTCCGGTCGGGTCAAACTTTGTGAAGAAAAACGTGTGGAGGATTTGGTTTAACAAATAATGCATTATGGTCTGTTTATTTGTATGTTTGTGTACACAAAATATAGTTTTGTTTTAATCAAATTAGAAAAAAAAAAATTGCACATGGAGTAGGTAAAAAATTCTTATATGGTGCTGAACTATTCAGTTTTTCATTGTTTAACACGAATCAAACTATCTCACTTGCACTTCATAAGAAACATCGAAACACCATTTGCATTTTAGAAAGTGGTGTCAAACTTAATGATTTTTAAATCTGTTTGTGTGGTGAAAACACCAAAAAGATTTATTTAATCTAAACTGAGATAAACCTTTGGTGGAAATATAGCAAAACTTAATTATCTTTTCTATTGTTTTCTCTTGCAAAATAAGCCCAGTTAGTCCATTTTCACTAACAAAACTAAATAATATCAACAGTAACAGATTGATTTTTTCACCAATGGAAAACACATGATTCCAAATGCACAACTACTCAACGAACACAGCCATCGAGATACAAATGCAATATCAATCGTACCAACATTTGAGAACGAAATCACATAAGATCCATTCGAGACTCGTATAAATGTCAAAAACCCATCCGTAGCAAGATTCGACTTTAACTTTTATCGGTAGTATTCATACTACGGATATTGTTTTTGTTATTCGTGTTAAATCCTACTATACTATTGATAGATTTTCCAACAAAACACGGGTAATAATTTCGTTAGCAAAAATAAGCACTATATAAAATAAAGACATATAATAATGAATTGACCATTTGTATGGCTGAGAGTATTGTTCAACTTTCAACTTTTCAATCAATAGTAATTAGTAATTGTCCTTTTTTTCATTAAAATTACACTTAATTGTATTTGAAAAATATACATTTTAATTACTTGTAATTGCAATTGGAAAAATGTATGCGCATTTCAATAACTTGTTATTGTAATTGAAAAATTACTCACCAGAAGTAATTGAAAATTGTAATTGGGTTTGTTCCAGTTCTTAAAGGAAAACAATTTTAAATTGCATTTATTTACGAAAAATACTAATAAGACTATAATTGTAAATACATGTTAATTTGAATAATAAACTATAAAAATATTTATTTAAATTACATAGTATGTAACTATTGGCAAAATAATACTATTCAATAGACAAGTTTAAATTAAAAAAAAATTTGACAAAGTCAAATAAAACACAAAATTAATATAAATAGAAAACTAAGCATTTCAGGAAATTATTTTATAATATCACACAAAATTTAATTAAAGAAAATAATATTAAATTACAATTTTGTGCAATTATTACTTGAAAATGCAATCATTACTGCTTTTTTGATCATTCCTTCTGTTTTAATTTACATTTATGTAATTAATTTACAAGTAGTTGACGCTTTTTATCAATTACACGTAATTAGTAATTTAAATTCTTCAATTACAGTTTAAAGTACTAATTGAAAAAGTGTGTGGAGAATTAAAAGTTAAAAGTAATTGTAATTGAATTTTCTGGTATTCATTTTTCCTTAACTCTCGTATTGTTATATAATTAATCAAAATTTATAAAAGCACTCGAATTGAAAAATTTGGCGCATTCTTATACATTTTTAAACGGGATATCAATGAGGTTATAGCTAGTTTTTAAATAAGGAGCTTTTTAATTGTAATTATTTCACGATAAACAAATCGGATATAAACATATACTATAAAAGTTTGAGTAGAAATTGATAAATTAGGTATTGCATGAAATCAAGAAAATGCATTTTTTTTAATTTGGTCTTTTGCTTTTATTTTGAAACAAAATAGAAACGAAATTAAGATATTTGCGATTTAATTTTAAAATTAGTAGATTCGAAAGAGCTTCAACTGTAGTCTTTGAAAGCTTTTGATTTGTATTTATCCAATTTGTTAACCCATAAAAACTTGTGATGTGAGATACATTTTTTTTTCTATTTCAATGACTTGAGTTCAGCGATTGCTTAAAAGCTTTTAAAAAGTAACACAATTTGAAAGCTTTGAGTTCAAATATTTATCCATAAAATTCCGCTAGGTGGAATAGCTGCTTCCGCTTCCGCTTCCGATGTAGGATTGGTAATTGCTATACAGCATCCAAAATATACACGTGACTAAGCAATTCTTATATGTGTCTTATTTTAAGAAGTCATAATATCAAAAGTTTGAAATTTTATGGTCCACCTACAATCATCTTTACTATAAAGATAAAAATAGCTAAAGCTTTGAGAACCTTGCGTAAAAATAGGATTTTATAGCAGAAAGAAATTGACAAGCGTTTTATTTAAAGGACAATACAAGTATAAACATGTTGAGAAGGTCTTTTAGGTGAATATCGAAAACCTCTTGATCGATTTTATTTAAACTTATTATTATATTATAATTGCTATTATAACATCGACAGAAGTTTAAATTTGTTTTAAAATCATTCAGTTAAACAAAGTAAATTATATTGCTTCAGTATCATTGAGTCCATAATAAGATTATTATTTTCAGTTGATTTTTTTGCAATACTCGACCAAAAATATTATTTAACCCACCAAAATGACAACGTCAATAAATACCCTTTCAAAAGCTAAAAAAAAAAAATACATAGAAAGGTATGATGGTAGGTTTAAAAATAAAAATAGAAAATAAAAAAAATCTATAAACCTATTTTTAACTTTATGCCTTTCATATTTGTGTACTTGTTTTTTAAACTCAAATCTCATCGTTCGTCATATTCAATCGCAGTAAAAATCACTGCCAAGCCAACAACGTTCATTTTAAATTCCAAAACCTGTCCAATTTGAAATGAAATGAAAATGACTAAACATAGAAGTACAAAAAAAATATCCTTAAGCCGTCACTCATTTTAATTTTAGCTGTCAGCATTTCTGAGTATTTTGTATGTAATTAGGTTAAATATACAAAGGATGTCCGCGCAAGGAGATAAAAGCTTAAAAATTAAAAATAAAAAGAAAATAAAAATCATTACAGACCTAATATTAACATAGCTATACTATCTATTAATATACATATGTACATATGTACCTTAGTTGGTTCTCAAATTTATATTTTTTTGAAACTAGCAACATTAAAATTGAGTTCGTCACGGAGCGCAGGCAATTTTTCGTTTCTAACTCAATTTATTGAAAGGACGTGGGCAAATTTGCCCACACATAAACAATGAATTTGGAGGGTTGTTGGATAAAATATTAACTCTCCATTTTGTCTGATTTTACATATACATTTGTACGTCAATTGTTCATACATATAAATATTTAGATGTTTTGCTTCAAGTTGTTGTATAGAGACTCATGATATAAAAAGTCTAGAAGTGTCCTTATCCACTTATACTTCTTATAATTAAATGCCTTAAGAGGAATCTAATTATTTTGTTTTTGAAGTTCTAAAGCTGCAATTAGCTTTTGTTAGACAATGACTGTTTTTTTGTTGTTTTCGAATCAACCAAAAGACTTAATATGCTCTTCATCTTCTTAATTGCAAAATAAGCTTCGAACATTTTTATCGCAGTCTATAGTTAATTTGGGTGAAAAATGTTTTATATTCATGGTGAGGAATTTATTGATTCAAATCTCGATGTATAGAGAAGACATGATTCATATGACCAACCCTAATAATAACGGGTGTATTTTTTTTTAGAGGTATGTAACTTTAAGTTGGCAACACCATTTTAACTGGAGGCCATTTTGTCAGCTGTCAAGGGATGTATTTTTAGTTTGGTTTGATATTTCAAAATATTTAGACTGATACCTGAACAGAGCTTCAAAATTGTGCAAACTTATTTTCATGGTTAATTTTTTTTCAATTTTCATAACCGACTTCGGTTCTAGCGATGAAGCTCACTTTTGGTTGAATGTATACGCCAATTGAATTAATTTAACAACCATGATGTGTAGGAGTAATGGTTTCAACAAGATGACGACGACGGCGCAACAATTGACTTATTAAGGCGAAAATTTGGAAACCACTATTTTAACGTTACGGAATTGAATTCGACTCCAAGATCGTGCGAGGGCAACAATCTACAATTTTATACAAAAAAGGAAAACCTTGAAGCTCTGACCACACTGATCAGAAAAACACAATTTTGAGTTCGACATGTTCAGGATCTGTTCATCTATTGCAGCGACTCATTTGACGTTTTATTTTGCGGACTTTGAAATTTTTAGTAAAAACAACAGAGATAATCTGAAATGTGACCTTAAGCTTGGTGCTCGGTTTGGATATTAAATATCGTAAGCTCGAGCTCAACGTCCGAATATATCTATTTTCTTTATTGTCGCGATTTGACAGCTGATAACTGTATTGTCATTGTAATTTTGTTTGTTTTATTTCAGAACCTTTGCGTAGCACTGCGCTTCCCTACTGTTGTTAAAAATTTCTAAAAAAAATAAAAGAAATAAAAAAATCAAAAAAATGTAAGTAAACGTTCTTCTCAACGCCCGAGGTTTGGATCTCCATTATGTTTTGCAAATTCTTAAATCGCACTTTATGGCACATAATATCGTGAAATATCGTAAAGTCGGTAAGAAGCCTGTGAAAATCCCGATTGACCTAACGCGTGGTTGTAATGAAGCCATTAAGCTCAGAGAAGAGCACGAAGCAGAATCTATACACGTTGAGTAAGCTATGAGCAGAGTTTGATCAAATTTATTTATGAAGCAAACTGGAGAATTTAATTGCAAACGTTTTAGAACTTCCATTTTTCAGTTTTCATCATCACTTATTTTAACTCACTTTCAGTCTTTTTAAATGTTTTCTCTTTGATTCGCCAGTTATTCGATGCAGCTGTCACTTTTAAAGGTGTCATCTTTTGACATTTAATAAAAATATGCCATTACTATTGAAATAATCGAAATTATTTAAATTTACTGAAAAAATGCGCTACGTGCAACAGTTAAAAACTGTTAGACATTTGGTTGGGCCACGTAAGAAAAAACGGTCTATGCCAATGCTAAACAATTGATTCAGACCTTATATGTATATAAAATTCGTGAAGTTATTGACACCATAAATGTGCGACTTCATCATGGAAAATTGTATGAAAAGGTATGGTGCTGCAACCGTATTAGTGGAGGCCATTTGGCTAATTTTGTTTTCCATTGTTAATGGGATACTTTCATCTTTAAAATTCAATAAACACCCATTAAATTCTTTAAAAAATATTCGTCACACACTTAGATGAGTTTTTACTCACCGCTTAAAAATGTTCTTTAATGTTTCGTGAAGGAGGCTAACAAAATTTAAATAACATAATGTGTACGAGTAGTTTTAGTTAGTTTTTAGTTTTTATTGACCAAATTAATATTCATACATGACACATTCAATAAATAAATTAGCTTAAAGTCTAATTGGTTTGGCATTATGCCGGCCGTCTACCAGATGTGTACGAGTATATTAACCTAACTTTTACACGTTTCAATTGCTAAAATGACAACTTTAGTTATCAAATTATTTTAGAACACTGTTGTCCAGCAAGGTATGGTCTAACTATTTAATTTGGATGACTCCCTACATATGAAAGCATTAGAAGATTCCAACAGTTTTCTAAATATGAAATATTTAAGAGCTAAAACACAATAGTTTTGAGGGTTTTTGCTGCATTTCACGCAGAAATGTAAGAAATTGTTTTGAAACGTAGTTTTTTTTCCAAAAATAAAATATACATACTTTTCATGTATCCATTTCAATTAATGCTAGGAACGCTAACAAAATTCAAAAATCTAGAAAACGAGAGAGGATCTGATATGAAGACATGTCGGTTTTTTTTTGAGGAAGTTTTTTCGAACTCAATTTTCGGGAGTCTATTATTACTATCGCTATCAGTTTGCTTACTCGTATTTTAATCTTAAAGGAGTCAACAAAACTTAAAAATTTTAAAGAGAAGGTGCATTTAAGTACATAAAAAATTAAATTAAAACAAATTAAGGTAAACAAATAAGTTGGGAAGAAGCGTTTGTGTGGTACTTACATATTACACGTTTTAGAATCTCTTTTCAATTCAAATCTCAAGAGATTCAAAGCTTGTGTATCAATAGATATGACCCGTTTATTATGTTTTTCAACTAGTCATTAGTTTAACAAAAGTGTCACTTTTGCTGTTTTTGGGACATTTATCCAAAGCAAATTCACTTCAAAAGTAAATTCATTTAATTTTTTAAGATCTTTTGTATTCAACTGAAACCCAATTTTGAAATAAATAAAATGCACGACTGGGTCGCTAAAACTTGCTAATGTCTTCCAAAAAGTATGTTTAAAAATATTTTCTATATTTTAAGATTTAAAAATGTACCTGCAAAATAAGTTTTTCTCAAAAAATTTAAATGCCATTGTATGTATTTGTCACAATTTAAATGCCATTTTATTTGTCAAAAAATCTAGATTAACTTATTTTTTTCGAAAATTTTGTCTTAAAAATATTTTTGGTAAGCACTAAATAAAGAGCTTATAAATATAAGTACATTTTACATTTAAATTTCGTCAACAATAGTTGACCCCTTTCTGAGATATCGAGTTTTGTAAACAAAATTAATGTTTTTTAAAAATAAAAAAAAATACATTTTTGATCATAAGAAATTATCATCAATTTGATCATTTTTTGACCATCAAAAAGAGCTTGCACAGAAAGAGAAGAATTTTGAAATCGGTCCATTAGTTCTTGAGAAAACGTAAAAACAAAATAAAGGTTTTTTGAGGGGTATCCCTCTGTAGCAATACCAAAATATGTTTTTCTTGTAGAAAGAAGCCAAATTAAGAACACAAAATTTAGAGAAAGTTTTAGAAAAATCACATGTTTTAACCCAAAAAATTGTATGGGGACTGCTGTTACTTTTCGTATTATTGCACCAGCAGAATGGAGTCGCTGTAGCGGCCGCTTGTCGCGCTGTCAAAGTTGAAACATACGAAAATAGTACAAAGCGCCACAATGGAAAGCTGTTGCTGCAGCGATCGCTGTGTCGCCATTGTTGAATAATTTTCTACTTTCCGCTATTAGTCGCGCTACATTTTAAAACTTTAAAAGCTTCATTCTGCAGTAGCACATTTGCATTATCATAGCAATAAATGCAATTTCATCGCGTTGGTCCATTTTTACTTGCGACATATAGGAACTATATGGCAAGTTTTGCATTCGTGCAAAATTTCGAACTCGAGATTTTAATCAAACATGATATTACGATATTAGAGAAGTCAAAAAAAGTGGGTCCCGCGATTCCGTCCGGTCAATTTTGTCTGTCTGTCCACGCTCCTACAGCCTAAACCATTGGGTCGATTGAGTTCAAACTTGGAAGTTAAGGTTTTGAGCAGATTTGCGTTAGGCGTTTTTTTCATTTTTTTTTTAAGATCAAAACTAACAATTTTTTTGGTCAAAAAACGAAAATTCGAATTTTTTCAAAAACAAACCGATAGATTTTTTTAAAATTTTCTCTAAAATTTTATTTTTTAACTTGGCTTCTTTTAATAAGAAAAACATATTTTTGTATTGCTCAGGAAAGGTACCGCTCATAGAACCGTTTTTTTGTTTTTTAATTTTCTCAGCAACTTTTGAACCGATTTCAATATTTTTTTTTTGAACGAGCTCTTATATTGCCTTAACAATATTTGATTATCAAAAGTGCAATTTTTTATTGTTTGGATTTTTAAAAAAATATTGAATTTTTTTTTTTTCAAAATTCTGTATCTCAAAAACGGGTGAACATTTTTTTACGAAATTGAAATATAGAGCGTATATTTACAATCACTAAACATACCAAAAATATTTTTAGAACAAAATTGAAAAATTTTATATATAAAAAATTAATTTAAAAAAAAACCGCTCTAACGATTTTCGAAAATTTTTTTTGAAAAATCAAGGGCTTTTTTATTTATAAAATGGCGTTTAAATTTTTGAAGTCAAACTTATTTTTCAGGTAAAATTTTGAATCTTAAATTAGTTTTTTTTTAAATTATTTTAACTATATTAAATGTAACCCCCTCTAAAAAAAATTGAAAAATGGAGGTTTTTTCGACAAATCAAATGGCATATATATCTTTGAAGACAAACATATTTTACAGGTATATTTTTAAATATTATATAGATACTTTTTTAAACAGACTCTTTGCATACAGGAGCAGGTTCGTGCGACCTAGTCGTGCACTTTATTTAATTTAAAAATTGAAAATTAAGTTGCCCAAAAATATGAATAGTCTTACAAAACTAAACACAAATGTATAAATGTCAAAAAAAAATGACAGCTGAGCTGACGTTATTCCTGCGCTACACCATTGTGGGCGACCTTTTAGTTAAGTGAAAAAAACGCCCTACGCTAATCGGCTGAAAACCTTAATTTCAATCAACACAATTGTTTGGACTGTAGGAGCCAGGAAAGACAGACAGACGAACGGAATCGGGGTACCCACTTTTTTCGACTTCTCTACCGTGCGTCGTAATGTCATATTTGTTTTAAAAAAAAGCTCTAGTTCGAAATTGTTTACTAAAGCAAAACTTGCCATATTTAGTTCCTATATGTCGCCAGTAAATATCACTTCAAAGTTCACTATTTATGTATGGTGTCAAAAAAATTTTATAATAAAATTAAAGGCTAGTTTAAGGAATTTAAAGGCAACTTAATATAAAATTGATGATCTCTTATTCAAGGTTTCTTTTAAGAACCTGAATATTTGCACTTTTTCTTAGAAACAATGTTTATGAAAATAATTTAAAGCATGACTAAAGTTTTTTTTATTCTAAATTGAGTGAAAACAAAAATTTTAGTTGTTTTTGACAGAAAACCCTTTTTGGTGAATGTCGTTAAATTACTAATAAGTCTTTAGATGAAATCTTTACTTATACAACTTAACTATATAAGCTTTATGGCTCATATGACCCCCCCCCCCCTGGATCGTCAGTTGGTCAAAAGTTGATGAATTTGTGCTGCGTTTTTGGAATAGGCTGAATTTCCGATTCATATTATGTTCTGGGTCCAGTCCTCAGTTAAAAGTAGTACTTTTAGGAACAAAGTTTAAGGAAGTAAAATACAAATGTTGTTTTCATATACAAAAAATAAATAATTCAAAATATAATGGGGGTCATATCCATTAACGCAATACGATTATCTCCCACGGGGGGGGGGGGGTCATGACCCCTACGACTCCCCCCTGAATCCGCCATTGTCGTGAGCCCACAGCTGTCAAATTGTGTTCGTTTCTTCTTAGGGTAACTAATTCTGGTGTCAAATACAATGTTTGTATTTATTTTGCACTGAAAACATTCTCTTTGACTGCATCCGATGTATTTACATAAAATTTGTAGTTTAAATTTAGTTTAAGAGAAAGTAAACCCTAATTTATCTATATTTAATTTAATCATCAGATGAAATTGCAGATTTTAATAGAAATAGGACACCAAAGAAAGTTGTACTCTTGTGAATACAAATACAAACAAAAAAATAATGCACTTTGAATTTTCAGATTTGAACTGAAAACCATAAATCATATTTTATTAAAACTATACTTTATACACAAAAACATAAAATAAATACAAACCTCAAAAAGCAAAACATCTTTTAAAGAACATTTTATCCTGATTTCGAAAACTATTCGTAGAATAAATATTATGCTGTGGTTTTTATTGCAAGTTTATGTCTCTACTTTATGCCGAAATATTTCTTGAAAACCTTGGGTGATTTTCTGTCTTGTTCTTTAGCTCTTTCTATCTCTTTTTCACTTTCGTTGGTTATTGGTATATATCTATAAGAAAATGTATATTAATATTGAAGTATTTTGTGTGTTTCTGGAGTGTTGTGGTTTGAGATTTGTGTTCTTCTTTTGAGTTCTCTAGAACACAGACAAAGTTGAAAGATTCCTCTTGATAAATGATTTTGCACAAAGACAAAGCCTTTTCTACCCGAACATGCGGTTTTCCAATAAATTGCAGAGTTTTATGGAGGCCATAAATGTTGGTGACAATGCCAATAGAGCAATTTAACTTCTCTTTCCTCCTCTCCCATCTCAAAACCTATATTTTAAACTTTAGGGTTTATGCTTTTTGTAGTCATGTACATATGTATGTAAGGTTTGTGAAATCGGAGTTAATTTTGAAATATCTATATGCAAAAAGTAAAATGTGTATTTGACAATAGTTGGCATTAATTAGCTTTGTTAGACAATTTCGTAATTAAATATTTATGTTTTGTTTATCAAAGTGGAATGTATATGAATATAAGCTTTGATGCAGGTCAAGGTTGAGGTTGATGTCAAGGTTGAAATCAAGAATTTTATAGGTGTTCTCACACTCTAGACCACAAGTAATTGAGGTTGAGAGTCATGCAAAAAGATTGATTTTTATATTTTTTCAAATATTACTCCTGGAAGAATTGAATTTTTCAATAGTACCTATATGATTTTGAAGGATATGAGTTATATCTTAAGTTGATAAGTTACGAAGCATCTAAATGAAAAATAAATAAATAAAAATAGGAACTTTTTATAAAAGGGTATACAAAAAGGATATTTTAAGAAGAAACCTACGTAAATATTTGAAATGTATATCTTAAAATATGTATATAAAAAAAGAACAGTATAAAAATAGAAAAGACTATATCAAATACCTTGACATTGAATAGATATATTTTAAGATATCTTTAGAAACTCCCATATCTATTTACTTCTACAAACTGGATAGGTAGAAGAAAAGAAGATACATTTGGTATACTTGAACAAGATGCTTTGAACAAAAAAATACCTCAAGCTATAAATTTTCTTTAATGGAAGCAAATTTTATGTGAGCATGTTAACTTGATCATTTATACATATCTTATAACAGTAAGTAAAAACTGAGAGTGGGATGTGACTCACCCTGTAATTCACAACTCATCCTGAGACATAACATATCCTAGAAATGAAAAATATTTGTAAGCATACTTAACGAAAACAATAATTGTTTGTGTATTCAACTAGTTCGTTCAAGGCTTTTTCCTTTGGATAGCTTCATTTTAATTTCATATTAGAAGAACCAGGATGGAAAATAAATTATCTGAAGATAAGAAAGAGGAAGAACATGTGTGTTTAAATTGTAAAGCGATCGCCTATTGGTTGTGTAGTTAGGTTGGTGTCTACATCCATCGTTGGTATTTACAATAGTTATAGTTATAAAAATACACAAATATGTACCAAATGCATTAATTTGGATAAAAAATAAGAATGTAACTAAAATGTTGTCAAAATAATGCGCTCTTTCGTGCTCATGCACAGGATTTGATCTGGTGAGTTGGGAGGGGGTTACATTTAATACAGTTAAAATAATTTAAAAAAAAAACTATTTTAAGATTCAAAATTTTACCTGAAAAATAAGTTTGTATTCAAAAATTTAAATGCCATTTTATAAATCAAAAAACTTTTTTTTCAATTTTTTTTTTCGAAAATCGTTAGGGCGTTTTTTTTTTTTAAATTAATTGTTTATATATACAATTTTTCAATTTTGTTCTAAAAATATTTTAGGTATGCAGTTGTTTAGTGATTGTAAATATACGCTCTACATTTGAATTTCGTAAAAAAATGTTGAACCGTTTTTGAGACATAGAATTTTGAAAAAAAAATTCAATATTTTTTTAAAAATCCAAACAAAAAAAAATTGCACTTTTGATAATCAAATATTGTTAAGGCAATATAAGAGCTCGTTCAAAAAAATCATTGAAATCGGTTCATAAGTTGCTGAGAAAATTAAAAAAACAAAAAAACGGTTCTATGAGCGGTACCTCTCCTGAGCAATACAAAAATATGTTTTTCTTATTAAAAGAAGCCAAGTTAAAAAATAAAATTTTAGAGAAAATAAAGAAAATCTATCGTTTTGTTTTTGAAAAAATTCGAATTTTCGTTTTTTTTTTTTTTTTATAATTTACAGGCACTCAAGGGGTTATTAGTACCCTTTATATGTTTATATATTTAAACACAGTGTGAGCATTAGAAAAATAGGGAAGGATTTAAGAGGAGATACCGATGCACATTGGTCTTAAAGTTCTGAACATCAAAATGGGAGGGAAAAACAGAGTTGGAAAAAGCATTCCACATTCTCGATGTGCGATTTAAGAAAGAATCTCTATACTTGACAGTACGCCCGAAATTGAGCTCAAGGGTAAACTGATGAGCATTCCTGGAAGTGCGAGAATTACCGCTGAATCGTTTAAGGGTGGAATGCAACTCGCTAATTCAACAGAACATTGTTAGTAAAAAATATCGATAAAACAACGAAAGGCATAAAACATTGCGGCGGTGTTCAAGCGATGTAAATGTTTCGATTATATTATTATTATATTATTATATAGTTCTGTCACCTATCATTTTTAAAGCCCTTTTTTGTATTCTATCCAAAAGATTTAAACTTGTTTTAGGGGCACCTGCCCAGATATGCGAATTATATTCAAGCTTTGGACGGATGAAGGCTTTGTAAATTACAGCCAGATCAGAAGGGGTGAAAAATTTCTTGCACCGACGGAGAAATCCTAAGCACCTGGCAGCATTTTTGGCAATATCAAATATGTGATCATTCCATAAAAGGTGGTCTGTGATACGCATACCGAGTACTGACAGTTGATTAGTTTCCTGGATGCAAGTGCCACTCATAGATAGTGGCATCGGGGGTGCGTTGACCAAAAAAATTGTATGGCGGCCAATGTTAGTTTTGATCTTAAAAAAAAAAATGAAAAAAATGCCTAACGCGAATCTGCTCAAAACCTTAACTTCCAAGTTTGAACTCAATCAACCAATGGTTTAGGCTGTAGGAGCGTGGACAGACAGACACGACAGACCGGACGGAATCACGGGACCCACTTTTTTCGACTTCTCTACCATCGTAATATCATAAATAAAATGAATTGGGTGGCGCAATAGTCCGTTGAGAGCTAGGGCCTAGTGACTTAGAACTCTCAAGAATTCCTGTGTGCGGGTACTGTTGTCAGGGATGGAGGGGACCTATAGTTTTAAGCCGAATCCGAACGGCAAATTTGAGAAAGCACTTTTCATGGCAAGAACTACTCTTGTCAATTCCTCGCAAGAGGCAGTACCCGTGAAAAAAACTTTAGATGGCATAGGCAGGGATCGAACCCAAGGCCTCTCGCATGACGGTCCAACGCACTAACCATCATGCCACGAGTACTACACCATCGTAATATCATGTTTGATTAAAATCTCGAGTTCGAAATTTTTTATGAATGCAAAACTTGCCATATACATAATATACATTACATACATACATAGTTCCTATATGTCGCAAGTAAAAAGGAGAGTGGGATTTGACTCACCCTGATAGCTTACTTTTGGTGACTTTTAATATAATTACTTTTTTTTGCAATGCATCAAAATGTCTTTTAAGGAACTTTGAAAAGTATATACAATCAATAATTGAAGTTTAAACTATTTTTTGTCGAGATAAAGTGGATGTTAATTTAATTTATCGTTTTCTTAATTTGAAAAATAATTTTTTTCGTAAAATATTTGAGGTGTCCCATTTTCTTAACTGTTTTGATGTTTTTTTCATAAATTATTAAATTATCATTTCAAAAATATGCCTGTAAATTTTCAAAATGAAATTATCATTTTTTATCTATTTAAAATTTATTAAAGTGAACAGCATCAACTTGGCGCTTAGTGCTTTTGAAGTTTGTAAAGGAGGGCTTGATTCTGGCTACTTGCGTTTCGTGGTCAGCAGATACTCAGAAAATGTTTTGTTTTTCAATTCTTATTAAATAACCGTTATATATATTAAAGTACTTAGAACATTTTATGTTTTCCAAAACTTTAAACGAGTTTTTCTCAAAACTATTTTTATATGGGAAGGATAACTCAAAAAGTTCTCAACCGATTCTTATTGAAAGATTTTTAACGTCATTCTAGTTAAACCTCTAATATTGCAAAAATCTTAAAAATCATAAATCTTTTATCAGAACAACATTGAAAAAAAAGCTAAAAATCGAACGTTTTGTTTTGAATAGTGAATAAAAATTACTGATTTGTTGAGATGTAGATGGCGCTTTACACAAGTGCTGAAAAATATTTGTTTCGGAAAGGTTGGTACTGAGATGTGTTCTGAAGTGCATTTTTTTTCTCAGATATTGTTTTAAGACAATCGAAAACAAAGCTTCATGTTTTTTTTTTAAAGTTCGGTTTTTACCTGTCAATCTAAAAACTATCAAATTCCTTTAATCTTGAAGGATTAAGAACGCTATACAAAAATCTGAATTTTTTGACAGAAAAATTGACTTTTTTAATCTGTTATTGTTCACTGTTCAGGGCTTTTGACAAAGCAACTGGAAAAAAATTCTTAATTAATGGCGTGCTTGTAGCACGTCAGAGGGTCAACGAGTAATACTTTTGCATTGATCGTCGCCCAATCGTATTTAATGACCGTACTGAACATCAACTATATCCCATGTAAGCTCCGTATAAAAACGAACTATCGAAAGCATCCAATTTGAGATTAAAAGAAAATTGACGATAATCGTTGTTTTCATTTCTTTTATTGTCTTTACTAAAATAACAAAGCTGCAGAGTTTGTTTGTTTGTTTGTGTGTTTGAATGCGCTAATTTAAGGAACTACAGGTCTAATTTAAAACATTTTTTCAGTGTTAGATAGCCCATTTATTAAGGAAGGCTGTAAGCTTTATAACATCACACTTAAGCTAATACGATCGGAGCACCCATAAAGAATGTTTCAAAATTGGGGATTTTATCAATTTTGAGAGCTTCTACTGTATGCTTTGCGGAAATGGCTGAAGTTTTTCTCAAATAGTTGTAAACAGAATTGTTCCCGTTTAATAGTTTAAAAAAAAGTCCGCGGCAGCATAAGTCTGCCATAACCAAATTTGTTCTAAAATAAAGCATGTGAGTAACGCGCGGGACGCAGCTAGATCTTCATAAAACCTTTCCAGTGTGAATTCAAAAAAATGGTTGACACCAAATATTTCAAGAATTAATGACTTACAATCACTTTGACTTGAATTAAATTTTGTGTAACATATTATGACGTCACACAGAATTGGTTAGAACTAAACAAAAATTCGTGGATCGTATCCTTGACTCGTTTTGATATTCGAAAATGCTTCTCTTTTTTATCTATTTTTTTTAAGGGGTGTAGGTATTCCCTTTGGTTTTAAATAAAGTGCAATTCGATTTAATTTCTTAAAACAATTAATTTTATATACATTAAGTATTTTCTTAAATGTTCAAAAACAGAAGCTCAAAATTTGAAATTCAGTGGTCTTTAAAACCCATACACCAGACTACCTAGGTGCATAAACTTTAAAGAAAACAGAACACTCTTTGTAGGTTTAACGATTTTTATTTCGTGCCACGACTGATATCGTCCGTATATAGTGGCATCAACTTCTGTCTCTGTAGCCAACGAGCTAACGTTTCAGTACAAACAAACAGAATCCCTTGAATTTTTAAATTAAATTTTAATTATTTTCAATTTTTCAGTTAAAATCCCATAAACACGCAAATGAAAACCCGACGATGCACACAAAAATAAAACAACAAAAAAACAATGTAAAAGTTTTCCCCTTTATGAATTGAATATAGGGTGTCTGAAAATTAAATTTTGATTGTTTGAGGTCAAAAAAAAAGGTAACATGCATTGTTTTTACATAATTAGTGACAGTTCTCAATAATGATAACTGCGGTTATGATAAAATAAGGTTTTCCAAAAATATTTTAGCTTTGACTGATTTTTTAAAATCCAATGTAAAGGGGGTTATACTTGAAATAAAAATGTATTCTCATTTCTTACACACTTTATAAAAATGTGTAGAGTTTAAATTGCCTTTTTATGAAACAATTCTAGTTTTTCAGTTTTTGGTATTTAAGTATAATTTTCCTCAGAACACCCTGTAAGTATGTATGCATGTTATTTTTTTATATATATTTCATTCATTTGAAACAATTTCCTGTGAAACAAACCGCAAGAACCACGAGCGGGAAAAAGGATATAAAAGTCAGTACCACGAACTTTTTTCCCAGCATTGCACTAATGGCTTCTATGAGAAGGTTTTTCTTTCTTTTTAATGAACACAAATCCTTACACGTTATACCTACCGAGTGGGGTAAGGTGTATCATAGTCATAGAGTGTATATAAAACATAAAGATTTCCAGACACTCTGGTTTCTAACTCAAAGCAAATCGATGTTTTCCTTATGAGCGACATACATAGATAACTGAAAACATTAAAGACAGGTGCGGATTAAAAGCAACATTAAGGACGATTAAAGTTGAGATGTTATGATATTATTATTTCGGTTCGGAGGGTATAAAACAGAAAACTTTGTCACATAAACAAACAAAAATACCTGATCCCGTGTAATTCAACAAGTATTATTTTAGAAACTGTCGTTAAGATCAAATAAAATTAGGTATTAACATGAGCTGAAGAAAAAAAAACTTAGTCCCTTATTCGGTGATAAAACAAAAAACATAAAAACTTAGACCATCATCCGACGTTATTGCTATTCCATCAAAACTTTTTAAATTGGAGTAGAACTTGATTGTTGTTTAGATTTGTTTAAAAGATGTGAATTTTTGATTTTCCGATGCTATTTTCAATAAAACTAAAAATAGAATACCAGAAATAAAAATGTTCCAAGACCAGACCAATTAAAATAAGGTTTTATTTAAGATGATACGACTTATTGCACAGCAGCCCCACACAAAAAGAAAGGATTTAAAGGTGTGCCGACACCAAAGAAACATTTAAGAAAAAATTGTTTAAAAAACTTTTCAAAAATTTGAGAAATTGTGTGAACGCTTTGAGAAACATTTTTGACATGGTTTTTTTCCTTTTTTGATATGCTTATGTACATATATACATATTTTTCAATCTTATCAAATTTAAAATAAATATTTGTGAAATTTCAGACCCTAGACTTGTTTCTTACTTCTGATCCTAATAAATATACGGTCAGTGTATTATCGCCTCTAGGCACATCCGACCATTGTGTCATATCTGCAAATTTCTCATGTCGAAAAACTCCAGTTAAATTTAAAACCCCTACGAGAACCGTTTGGCAATATGAGAAAGCCAACTGGGACGGTCTCAATCAATTCTTCAGGAAATTTAACTGCTCACTATGCCTTCTCGATAGTGACGTGGATTCCAGTGCAGACATGATTGCAAACTTAATTCTTTGTGGAATGAGAAATTTTATCCCGAATAGGGTAAAATCTATCAAACCCAAAGAAAACTCACGGTTTGATTCGAGCTGTAAAGAGGTTTTAAAGTTCAAAGATGTAAGTTTCCGGATTTATAAAGCCAACCCCACTGAGGAAAACCGGAATAAGTTCAAACAAGCTAGAAAGACCCGCAACGGTCATATTCGACGAACCAAATGTTTGCATGAACAGAAATTAAGGCAAAAAATACTACAATGTCCCAAAGGTAGTAAAAATTTTCTGGTCATTTGTAAAAAACGTACGAAACACTACGTCATCCTCGGTTCCAACGCTCGTCCACAATGACACTCCCTATGTGAGCTCGATTGATAAAGCCAATTTGCTTGCAGCGCAGTTTGCTGTTAATTTGACGCTACCGGTGAGTGTCATGAGTCCTCCTGCTCTTGAGAGCGTAAGCGATTTTATGGGACGAATCTTCTTTCGCACTCGTGCAGTTACAAGAGTACTAAAAGACCTTGACATACACAAATTTTTATCGCTGGCAAAATCATTGCGTTAGCTTTTCCATTTGTCCTATTCTACAAGTCTCTTTCCGAGTGGATGGAAAACTGCATTTGTCCACCCTGTCCCTAAAAAAGGCGAATCTTCCTTACCATCTAACTATCGTCCAATTGCACTTACATCCCTTCTTTCCAATGTCATGGAAACGGTGATCAATTTTCAGTTTAAGAAATATTTTGAAGAACGGAAGCTTCTTAGTGACCGGCAGTATGGCTTTTGTTGCAATAGGTCCACTGGCGATCTCATGGTTTATCTCACCGAACAGTGGAATAAAAACATCGTTTTGAAGAAAGTAAGATTATTGCACTTGATATTTCAAAGGCATTTGATAGAGTTTGGCACTAAGCTCTCTTATCGAAAATGCGTGCATTTGGTATTGATAAATCCCTTCTTCGTTGGATTAGAAATTACCTTTCTAACCGTTCAATTAAAGTAGTATTGGACGAGTTCAAATCTGACATCTACCAAATAAACGCTGGTGTGCCCCAGGGCTCCGTTTTGTCTCCGACGCTCTTCCTTATTTTTATAAAAATGATCTTTTGTCTGAAACTTCTAACCCACTTAAGTGTTTCGCTGATGACAGTACCCTCAGCTTTTCATATTCGTTTTTAGATTCTCATCCTTGTTCTTCGGATGTTTACTACCAACGGCAGCGTATGATAAGCTCATTAAATTTTGATCTTGATAGCATTGTACAATGGGGAATCAAAATCCGTGTAGAATTTAATGCTTCGAAAACTCAATGCTGTCTACTGTCGCAAAAGCGCAACCCTCCCCCAATGCCACTAGCCATGAGTGGTACTTGCATGTTGCATCGAGAAGACTGAACAGCTATCAGTCCTAGGTATGTGCATTACAAACCACTTGTTGTGGAGTGATCACATATTTGACATCGCAAGAAAAGCTGCTAAGTGTTTAGGTTTTCTTCGACGATGCAAGAAGTTTTTTACCCCTTCTGATCTGGCTATAATTTATAAAGCCTATATTCGTCCAAAACTTGAGTACAATTCCCATATTTGGGCAGGTGCTCCTATAACCCACTTGAGTCTTCTGGACAGAATTCAAAAGAGAGCTCTAAAAATGATAGGTGACCGTTTTGTCTAACTGAAGCTTTTGCATCTCTCGAGCACCATGCGTCGTAAGGTTTCATGTCTCTCATTATTTTATCGCTACTTCCATAAGCAATGCTCTAATGAAATAGCCAGTTGCATTCCTACCCTCAAACAATTCATCCGTAATACTCGTTCTTTTAGGATTGCCCATCAGTTTACCCTTGAGCCCAATTTCGGTCGTACTGTAAAGTACAGAGATTCTTTTGTTAGTCGTACTGCACGAATGTGGAAAGCATTACCATACACAATATTTCGCAATCATTATAATATGCAGTCATACAAAACAAATATGCATAGGTATCTCCTTTCAAATCCTATCCTCCCTTCCTAATTACTCGCACTGTGTATAATCATTATAAGGGTATTCATACCCCCTTGAGTGCGCGTACAATATCAACAAAAAAAAATTGATTAATTGCATTAGCATCTCGTTGCTCCACACATTTTGCGACATTTTTAATAACAATTTACCTTTGTAAATGCTTGGGACACAAAGAAAGTTTCCCTTTTGGAATATTCAGAAACTTTTCACATGGCCAGACCATAGTAAATATAAAACTTTTCAGAAATGTTTTTCTGTTTCTGAAATGATATTTTTATGTGTCTAAAATAATTCTAAAATGTTTCTTTGTTGTGGATATACCTTAGTATGAGATATCGATGCACATTTGTGTTAAAGGTTTTATTATTCAAATTTAAGAAAAACACAGAGAAGGATAATGCATTCCACATTCTCGATGTGAGGGTAAAAAAATTCACTCACTGATAGTACTAGGTTTTTCTATTGAACATTGCCGATAACGATGATTTTTCAAGCGATGTATTTTCGAGGTGACAAATATTTTGATTCAAGTGGTTTGATTTCGAGAAAAAAAAAACATTTGAAACTTCAAACTTTTCAATTTTACGTAAACCAACACCCCCCCATGCCGCTATCTATGAGTGGCACTTACATCCAGAAAAATAATCCAACGTTCAGTACTCGGCTCGGTATGTCAAATGTGTATTACAGATCACTTCTTATTTAATGATCACATATTCGACATTGCCAAAAATGCTGCTAAGTGCTTAGGATTTCTCCGAAGGTGCAAAACATTTTTCACACTTTCTAATATGGTTGTAATTTACAAAGATTTTATTTGTCCAGAACTTAAAAATATATGTAACTCGCATTTTTGGCAGTTGCCCCTAAAAAAGTTAAAGTCCTTTCGACAGAATTTAAAAAAGAGCTTTGAAAATGATAGGCGATTGAACTAACCGAAACATTTAAATCACTTGAACACCGCCGCTATGTTTTTTGCCTTTCGTAGTTTTACCGATATTTTTAAAAACTTCCAATTTTGCCATTTGCATTCCCCCCCTCAAACAATTCAGCAGTAATTTTCGCACTTCCAGGAATGCGCATCAGTTTACTCTTGAGTCCTTATTAAAGGACACACTGTCAAGAATAGAGATTCTTTTTTTAACCACACATCGAGAATGTGGAATGCTTGTCCTAACTCTATTTTCCCTCTCAATATGATATTCAATTTCCTCTTTAATCCTTCCCTATTTTCCTAATGTGTCCAATTTGTTTAAACTGTTAACAGTAGTGATATCTATTGACTGTGTCGTGACGTTTATTTTCAACAACCAGAAAATATATCAAAGTATCGCGTCTCTTGGTTCCCATGAGAATTCTAACCTGACCTGTGATTTCAATTTCCCTTTACCAGCTTTACCAAATTTTTATACTAAAGTTTACAATTTGTTTGATGTTTTACGTTAACGAAATTTGACACGATATGAATGTGTATCTTTTGACGTTGATCGTTTGATCATTGATTCAAGGGTGCGTTCAGAAGTGAAAGCTAAAATCTGTCAAGTCGCAATTAGAAAAACTACTTATTTGAAAAAAAAAATGATTTTAACTCTGACAGAACTTTACGAAAACGGCGCATTTAACTACTCAATCCGATCTCTGTGTCAATTTAAGGTACCTACTTCCTTTTTTTGATAAAATACAAAAAGAAATTAATGTTTACATATAGATACTCGTTGCTTTAGGTTCATAAACAGTAACCATAACATGAATCTTCATAGATACATATGTGGGGCGCTATAAGCGACATAAAGAAAGTTATAACAGGTAGGGTTAGGGTAGGAATAGGAATTCTCAATTCTCTAAACATTTTATGGTTCTTGACTTGATTTATAAATTCAAAAATACAACAACAACAAAAAACTTTATCCCTAGGTTAAATGTACATACGTACATATTTATAGGTATGTACCGACACATACCTACGATTAAATGATATAATAATAAAAGCATATTCTACATAATTTTCAGAGAGTTGTTTCTGTTTGACTTTTTTTCCCTTCATTCCCCCTCCCACCCCTCTGTCTTTAACTTGGGGTAAAAATATGATTTTTGTTCATTTTGAAGGATAAAGTTTTTTCCTTCCTTGGGTTATGTTATGATAATTTTGGTATCGCAGAGATGTGAGGTGTGTTTTGCAATATTATGCTTTATGCCTATGTTAAGTTAAGCTTTTTTTTATTGTGGATTTTTTGCACCACATCCACATCCGTTATGGTTGTCTGCTGTGGATTCACACAAAGATTTCCTCCTAATTAAAATTTAAGACCACAATTTTGAACAAAACAAAATCATGTATTTACTCTACAAAGTTCAAGGTTGCCCTTAGTTGATGATGTTTTTTTTTATTTTTATAGTCCTCATCATTTAGGTTAAAAAACTGCCAAAGGTTAAAAAAGAGGAAATGTTAAATTATATAAAGAGTAATTTATTTATCTCATAATTTGCATGTATTTATGTATTTTTCATTATCTAAATACATTTTATTTTAGGATTGATCAAAGTCACACATACAAATTAAATATACTTTGTGAGATATACATAGGAAGGTAGAATAGAAATTTAATGATTCTGTTAAATGGTATTTAATTTTGGACTTTTTTGAAAAGTTTTCAGGAGCACACAAATAAATTCAATAGAAATTTTTTAAAAATTTGTTCGGAATTTTTCAAAACAGTAATTCGAACTAGAAAACAAAATTCCTTTTCTATCCTGTTTTACTCATTAAAAACTTTTGTACAGTACTCATATGTATTTAGGGAAAAATTGTAATTCTCAGAGCCATCTGTATGTGAAAATAAAATGTATGTATTCGCATATAACGAATAAATATTGAAAATATGAAAATATAAAATAATTTTGTATCCATGAAACATTTGGAAATATTTTCAAAATAAAAAGTTACTGACTACAAGAATTTAAAGTTTATAAACTGTGTTTTTCTAGAAGTATAGAACTCTGAAAATGTATTACCACAATTCCAGTAAAATTCGTACAAAAATCCCTGCTCTTTACCTTGCTACCAGTAATGTCGACTACGATGATATCATTATTGTTGAATCTTGGCTTTGGAGTGGAATTTCTAATTCTGAAATTTTTGACGTTAACTCTTATATGATCTTCCGGAGAGATCACTGTGTTACTGCTGGAAATCGTGGAGGTGGGCTACTTGTTGCCGTTTGCTCAAACATGCCATGTGAATCAATTTTACTACCTATCACCGATATTGAACAAATTTGTGTTTCCATCAGCCTTGAACTTGGTATTTTAATGTACGTCATCGTTAGTTATGTATATACCGCCAAAAAGCAATATTGAACTTTATGAAAAACATCTTACTAAAATTGTATTTTGTTAATATTTTTTAACAATAATTTCCATACAATTTTTATTATTGGAGATTTCAACTTCTCCGATAAAAATTGGTCATATTCCTTAAGTGAAAATATGCTTATCCCATGTTATTTAAAAAAAGATTCTGAATTAACTTTTATTGATCATTTATTTGTTTTAAACTTATAGTATTTTTAATAATATAGATAAAATTCTTGATTTAGTTTTTAAATCACAAGATGAATTGAAAGTTTCAATCACAGATACTGTTCTGTATAGTTTGTTAAACAATTCAATGCACCATAAGGAATTATATATTGAAATCCAATTATATAGATATTTAAAACTTAACTGTAACAATCCAAAATCATTTGACTTCTTAAAATCAAACTTAATTGAACTCGATAATTATCTTCAAACTGTAGACTGGAATACTGAATTTTTAAACCTAAACTTGAAGAATATACTTAACCGTTTTACGGGTATCTTTAATACAGCTTTTAACTTATTTGTACCTTAAAGGACAAAGAAGAATATTTCAAAACCTCCGTGGTATAACAAAAGGCTGACTCATTTAAAAAATATTAAAAATAAATAATTTGTCAAGTATAAAATGTCAAACACTTTAGATGACATACAAAAATTTTTTAAACTTCGTAAAGAATTCATGGTTCTCAGCAAATTCTTGCACAGGAATTATATTTCGAAAATTAAGCTTCATTTGAAAAGTGATCCGAAACGATTCTGGAGTTTTATTAAGTCTAAAAGGAAATCAATTGGCATTCCAACTACGATGAATTTTAGAGGGGATAATTCTATTGACATTAATAAAAGTCTTGATATTTTTGCTCAATTTTTTGAATCAGTTTACTCAACTTCACAAGGAAACTTGTTTTTTCTTTCAGATATTACCCCTAAAGTAGATATTGGCTTAATATACTTAGAATTCTCTTATGTATTAAATGGTCTTTAGAATCTTAAACCAATCACATTCCTGGTGTCGATGGCATTCCATTCCTGCTCTTGTCTTAAAAAAATGCTCTAGTTCTGTATACTTTCCATTGGAAATTATATTCAACTTATCTTTATCGTCCGGAATATTTTTGGACAAATAGAAATCTTCTTTTCTGATTTCGATTTATAAGTCTGGTTCGAAAAATAATGTTGAAAATTACAGAGGCATTTGCGTAAGCTGTCCACAATTCCTAAATTGCTAGAAAGCTTAGTAAAGACCAAACTGGTTTTATTCGTAAAAGAACCTGTAAGTAGATCAACAGTCACTAATCTCGCATTTTTTAACTCTTTCGTTATTTATTGTATAGAAAGTCAAAGTCAAGTAGGCACTATCTACACGGATTTTTATATGCCACAACATACTGCTTCGTAAGCTTCATTACTTTGGGATTCACTAATAAATAAATAAAAGGATAAAACAAAGATAATTTTAACTCTTTTCGAAAGATAATCTTCTGGCATGTTGTTGCCAGTTCAAAATTGTTAACCAATAAAAAATCACCCGTTACTAGAATTTAAAGTTTATAATTAGAAGGTCATGAAAAAAGAAGGTAGTTCTCAATTTTATTTAAAAAAAAAACTCATACACTCGGACTTATCTAACAAAAGCATTCTAAAATTAAAACAACGTTTTTTTTTTGTATAAAATAAAAATATGTTTAGCGTAGGTTAATTTTTAAGGATATTTTAATCTTAAAAAAAGCTATGAATAAATAAGCAAAGGCGGGTTTATTTAGCATGGAAATTATTTTAAAGGCAAAATAATGCAAATTAGCAGGTATAAAGTCGTATCTGCAACTCTGATGCTAACTGCCTTTGCCCACATGGAAGGTCTTTTGTTAGGAAATTATAGTCCTTCCTTCCTTATATTTCTTTAATAATATGATGTTGAAAGGATATAAGGCTAAATGTTCAATTG
This sequence comes from Eupeodes luniger, assembly GCA_951509635.1. NCBI lineage: Eukaryota > Metazoa > Arthropoda > Insecta > Diptera > Syrphidae > Eupeodes > Eupeodes luniger. Next base: position 38,518,031 of record OX608074.1, read on the forward strand.
TTTATGGGGAAAAATCACGCAAACTCCTCGTATAACAGAAAAATTCTTCTATACTATTCAGGTAGGTTTATATTATAATTGCCAAGGTGGCGTTGCGTTGGTGGTGGTGCAGGGTGGTGGATGGCGGCGGTGGCCGCCGGCGGCGTCTGGTCTAAAGTTTTTTGTACTTACTTTATTTAATATATACTCTTATGCCCATATAATCTACTTTTAAAAATAGTTCTAGCTTTTATATCTGACCGGAAGTAGGTACTGCTGCTTTCACCTAATTTAAATATTAAGTGGATTAAGAAATGGTTATAGTTATTTTCAATATGGTGACCATCCGCCCGGAAATGTGAAATACAAAATCAAAACCATAATCACTTATCTTAAGTATTTGATATAAGGATTTAAGTTAAGTTCATGTTTCGATAACAAAGAGAAAATAAAGTCACTTCAATTTGTGAAAAGGGGGGGGGGGTAAGGCGTGGCTTGACCAACGAAAAGTAAATTTCAAATTCGAAAGCAATGGAGTAAAATAAATACATTTTATCGTAGAAGTGCATGTTTCAGAATCGGGGTAAAAATTCTTTGAAATAACATAAATACATGTAAATTTTGATACCCGATTAAAAAAAGAGGCTGGGATGCGACCCACACTGATAACTTCCCATCCCGTCTGTCGATTTGTCTTGCTTAAAAAGTTTGTTGGTTTTCGTGTTTTGTTAAAAAAGTTATCAGTTAAATTTTCCTAAAAAATTTAAAAATATAACCAACAATATTTTGCATATGATGAAATAGTAGTTTGATTTTAAAATCTATTTTTGTTAAAGAGATTTTTAGCCGAAAACCAATTTTTACCAATTTTTGTAGCATTTCTTAAAGATTTTTATTTCTTATATAAACAAATACAAATTTGATGAATGAAATTAATTTGAAGATAATGTTTTCTATTATCCACGAGATGTCGAGAACCGAACATCAATTTTTACCAATTTTGCGTACTATTTTTTGTAGATTTTATTTTTTAATGAAAAAAACGACTGTAAGATTTTTATAAAATAAAACTAATTTGAAGCCTATATCTTAAAATTTTGAAAAGATATTTGAGTCGAGAATCAATGTTTACCAACTTTTATACGTAAAATTTTCGAGGTGACAAATTTTTTTTTTCTTTATAAAAAAAACTGTTAATCGGATTTTTTTTTCAAAAATATATTTGCTTGGTATCACGTTACGATACATAATATAAAATTTAATTCAAGTCTCTTGCGTTATTGGCTCGTGAGATATTTAGGGTTAACCAACATTTTCACTTTTTTTTTAAACTGCTATGGTAAAAAAACCACCCATGCAATTTTCTTGAGAGCCCTTTCTGCATCTTTCTGCCTTATTATCTGTATGACAAAATTTATTTGAAGTCGATATCTCTACTGGTTCTTGAGCTATGGACGACGAAAAAAACGTCGCGAACGCACGGACGAACGTGCGTACACACGCACGCACATTCATCTTTCTAAAAATCTTTTATTTCAACTCTAGGAACCTTGAAACGTCGAGAAATGTCAAAATTTTCAATTCGACAAATCGGACCCATTACAATAACTTCCTATGGGAAGTTAAAAATTGTATAAAGTCTTAGAATTTCTTTAAAGAATTTTCATGTTGTTCTTTAAAAAATTCATATGGTAACCTAACGGTTATAAAGAGGTCCTTTTGACTTTCTGATGTTGAAAATTGCTTATAGATATATTTTTCACCTTCTATATAATGGCTTTTCTTATTCTATCACAAAATTAATCTTTAGTAAATTTCCCATCAAAGCCGATTAATTTAAGGTAGCAATTAAGATGGAAATTAACAAACATCACAACAAGTATGAAAATCTTATAGGTGGACGAAGGCGAAGAAGTCGACTAGGACGCGACAATAGAGACGACGCACGGTGGCAGTGGCGAAGGCGACGAGACTATTAAATGTATAGACGACAAAGACGAAAATCCTATAATTAAGTTTATAAATAAGTATAAACGATGACAATTAAATTGTAATAGAATCATGATTGGGGTTAGTTTGAACTTGGGAATTTTAGGTTTTTTTTTTTTTTATTACAAAAGAATTTAAATTCTTTTTGTTAACCTTTTGAATTGGAACGATTACGTGAAATCTCTCTTACAAAATATATAAAAATAGATTAGATGTAACCTAGACTGGTAATTTTCCCAGTTGTGTCCTTGAAAATTTAAACGTTACACGTTTTTAATCAACAAATGTTTGATAAAAGAACTTTATTCATTCAAAATATTCGAGACGTTAAAGAAGTTCTATATTCAATAGACCTACTGAATTTTGTTCTAGGTCTTTTCAACACATTTTTATGTCATTGCTTGAAAAACTTAACGTATTTGAAATATAGTATACAGAGGCTCCCACGACAAATCGGAGAAAGACAATATTTAAATTATCGCAATGAAATTTCTCCAAGAAATATATAGTAGTAGTAGAACTTTATCACCAATTTATAACATATTTAAGGTCAAATTAAGTTTAAATAAAACAAAAACTACAGTTCAAGTTATTAATTAACAAAAAAAAAACAACTCCTTAATTTAACCCTTTCACACAGAGTGGGACACTGGCTATTTTTCCTCTTTAGTAAATCTGGAACGGTATTTTTCCGGTCAAATGACGTCTAAATGACACCAAATGGATGACAAGCGTCTTTGAAAATTCGAAAATAGGTTTTGTTGCATAACCATGACTGTAAATCAATACGAGAAACAGTCAAAATTTTGCATCGGAGCCCTTTCACAGTTCATAACATATTGTTACGCTGCTCGAAAATAATAATTAAAACGAATTTTTAATATGCAAATTTCAACTTCTTTATTTCTATAAAAAATGGAGAGTTTTTACAAAACTGAAACAATAGGAACTCGCGCTCTTTTCCTGATCACGGTTTTTATCTTTCTGCCATCTTATTTCTTATCTTTTTTTTAGCTGTCATCTCAATTTTGACATCTTATAGAAATTTATTAATAAATTCTTAGATGTGATAAAAACTTGTTACAATATTTTACACGATTTAAAAACGAAATTAGGATTCATAATGTGAGCAGAAAAGAAAAAGAAAAGAAGCTGGAGACGTAAGAAGTGGAGAAGCTTTTTAGCTAATCTAAAGATTTTAAGGATTTCTTTGAACGTGAACACGGGTAAAAAAGTCAGAAACTTAACTACCAAAAAAGGAAGCGTCACCATCGAAGTAATGACCGAAATGGGCGTACAGCCGTGTATAAAAAGCTATACATCAGTGAAAAAATAGAAATGAAAGACTTAAGTTTGCTAATGAACATTAAACATAGGAAATGTCTTCTTTGAATAAGGTGGAAGTTAACCATTAGACATATAACAGTATTACAGGGTTTTTCAACAGGGACAGGGCTACAAAAGTAGAACGAGAGGGACAGCAAACGACGCCATATTTCTTGCCGCTCTTTTGACACTTCTCTTCAGTAAGGTTTGCCATATCATGATGGAAAGATATAGAAGTCAACAACGAGTCGAAATTATTAAAAATTTACTACCGAAATTCGGAGTCACTTGAGGAGGAATTGACAAATCCTCCAAGAGTAATTCTTGTCATGAAAAGTGCTTTCTCAAATTAGCCGTTCGGTTTCGGCATATAAACTGTAGGTCCATTCCATCTTTGACAACATTACTCGCACACAGAAATGGTTGAGAGTTGTAAGTCACTAGGCCCTGGTTCTTCATGGACTGTTGCGCCACCTGATTTTTATTCGGAGTCACTGGCCTCACCGTTAAGAGTGCTACGTCGAATTTATGGTCATCATAATCGTCCTAGTAGATCAATAATTGAGCGTCAAGTGGAAAAATTTGAATCCATGCACAGGTATTGCTCAGGTTCCCGTGCCAGTGAGACAAAGAAGTGCCCGTACTTACTTACTTAAGGTGGGCTACAGTTCTGTGTGAACTAGGGCCTCACCCAACAAACTTCTCTCCTTATCCAGACGGCAGCGGAGGAATTCCCGAGATGGAATCAACGGTGGTGTACAGTCCCAGTAAGGATGAACTACTTAGTGAACACCTTTTAGGGCTTTTACACCTATTCGGAGCCCAGGCCTATAAGGAGCGGTTTATCCGGCTCCCCGTCCTTGGAGTTATACTAAGAATCTGGCCCTCCAGGTTAGGGGTTGTGCCGTCGGGGTGACTTCCTGGACCACTTAAAAATCTCATAGTTGCGAAGCACCAACAAGCTTCGGATACGGACGGATTTACTGTTGACAACCTAAGAAGTGCCCGTAGTGTGGATAATATTGCTGCCACTGAGGCTTCTGTTGTAGAAAGCCCAAACGTGTCTCTCACACGTCGTTCTCAAGCGTTGGGCATCCCTGTGACGGCGTTGTGGCGAATTTTGTGAGAAGATCTTGGCCTACATCCTTACAAGATTAAATTGACTCAAGAACTGAAGCCGCTTGACCACCAGAAGCGTCGTATGTTCGTGAGTTGGGCTGAGTAACAACTTGAAAATGATTCGGATTTTCATCGAAAAATCATCTTCAGCGATGAGGCTCATTTCTGGGTGAATGGCTTCGTCAATAAACAAAATATGCGGTATTGGTCAGGCAGCAATCCGCACGTACTCTATGAGTGATCATTGCATCCCGAAAAAATTACCGTTTGGTGTAGTTTATGGGCCGGCGCAGTGCGGTGGCCTCATTGGGCCGTACTTCTTCCGTGATGATCAATACCGGCACGTTACTGTGCATGGAGATCGCTACCGTTTAATGATAACCAAATATTTTTGGCCCCAATTGGATGATATGGACTTAGAGGACATGTGGTTCCAACAGGACAGAAGAGGAAATTGGAGTTTGTTCACGGATGGAAGCAAATTTAACCAGGTTCAGATGGAATAATGTATGTTTGTGGGAAAGGGAATGGAAAATGTTCTCATAAGCATACTCGAGCTACTGTGAAACATGACGGTGGTTCTGTCATGGTATGAGGAAGTGCTTACAAGTTCTGGTGTACAGAACTAAGCTTTGTCTAAGACAAAATGTATCAAATGGCAACCATCAATATTTTGAAACAACATTTGGGGTCCAGGTTCAGACAATATGAATTTCATCTTTTACCAGGACAATAACCCAAAGCACACATCTTGTACAGCAAGTTTGTGGTTATTGTATTAGTCTGCTCTAAGGTTCTTAAAATAAAGAAAATGTAACATGACCTAAATGAAATGAAGCATAATAATTGATAAACTGGGATGTCGAGTTGCTCAAAAGAACCTTAAAAAAATTGTGAACCTAAAGACGGGCTTTTAAAAAAACATTGTAAAAATAAGTATTGTAACATGCTAAAAACTTGTTTCTTCAATACCTCAACGCCTTCGACTCGAAAGGATACCCAACTAAGTACAAAATAAAATATAAAATGTATACGATTTTGTTTATAACATTAATTTGCTGTTTTGTGGCTTAAATTTATATTTTGGCTAATTTTATATAAAAATGTGTCTACATATCATATAAAATGGTTATGAAGTCTAACACTCCCAATAAATTTTCTTGTAGAAAATGCATTGCGAAAATTTTTATTTCATGTATTCAATTAGTCGTAGGGCTCACTGTATGTATAAATATACATTACTGTGCAAAAAATTTCAAACTATCACTGCCTATCAAAAAAATGAACATTCAAATCAAATTATTTGTATTGCTTTAGACTTTTTTATGTGTCACCTTACTATTCATAATCTTAAAGCACTGATCCACAGGCAAATTCTCCAAATGCACGACTTTTACAAAAACAATAATGATTTCAGCTGTGCAAAACATTTTCAACTAGTGGCCATTTCTCTTTTCGTCTCATTTTGATAACGGTTAATCTGGTTTATTTTGAGGTTGGTAAGTTTATACGTGTAGCTTGATTTGTTCAGTTAGTTTTAGTTGGGACTTGATCGATAAAACGGTTTTTTAAGATAAGTTCTTTTTAATAAACAAAAAAAATTTGTTTTTAAAATGGCGAGAATTGCCGGATTGCGTAGTTTTCAGATAGCAAAAGAGCCATTTTTTTTTTAAATGTGAAAGCTCATTACGCTTTTGCAAAAACTCATATCAATTGGAGTCCCCAAAAATGGAAAACGGTCTTGTTTTCTAACGAATCATAAGTTCAATATGCACGGATCGGGTGAAAAACAACATGTCAGGAGGCCAAGAGGTGAGAGGCTAAATACAAAATACACTAAAGGGACGGTCAAACATGGAGGTGGTTCAATTTTGGGTTTGGGCTGCTTCTCTGGCCAAGGAATCGGGCCAATTCGCCAGGTGGAGGGCATAATGAAGTCTGAAGACTGTACACATCCTTTGTAACACCATAATGCCTTATGCCCATTGGAAAATGTACGTTCCAACACGACAATGATCCCAAACACAAGTCGAAGTTGGCCACAAATTGGATTACAGAAAAAAAGATTGAGGTTTTACCATGGCCAGCCCAATCCTATAACCTAAACCTAATAGAGAATATCTGGGAAATTGTGAAAAGAAGAGTTTGGAGCAATATTATTTAAGCACAAAACTGACATATTCGCTGGAATTCAGAGACAGTGGAATGACATTCCAAAAATGGTTATTAATAACTTTATAGCTTCTATGCCAAGAAGATATCCAGCTGTTATAAAAAATAAAGGGTACGCAATTAAATATTAACATTTTCTTCCCCTGAAGTAAGAAAATAATTTGAAATTTAGTTATGAGGTTTAAGTTGCAAATGTTATTTATTTTTTGTTTAATTGAAGAGTGTTAATTTTTTTCCCAACAATTATAACGTTGTATTTTTTTTGATTTTCTAAACAATTTTGTTTTAATGACAAATGTTGGAGGTTCTAGTTGCAAATGTTTTGCACAGTACTGTACATTATACATAATATAAATGTTTTATTTTAAATAGCTTGCTCTTTTGACAACTGTCACTTTTAAAGCTGATATGTTTTGAAGTTTGACAAGTAAAAACCGTGTCAATACTAAAAATCGAATCAATGAATGGTTGTCTTCAGCAAAAAGTTTGAAAAAAGCAGTATCTATTGTACAGTACATACCTATACTAAAATTTATAACACAAATTTCAATATACATGGATTTATAAAATATTTTTCGAAAAAACTTTGAATTTTTATTGTAAACGTACCCTTAAAAGAATGACCAAACTGTCAATGTCAAAATATCCGATTGTGAATTAAAAACTCTGATATTTCACTGTGAACGTACCCTTCAAAGAGTGACAGAACTGTCAATTTTTAAATATCCAGCTTTAGTTTTGGTAGCTTTAATTAGACCAATTTCATCGCAAAATCATTTTTAGTGAGAATTGATGAAGTACATTGTATGTTTTAAATAAATTAAATCACCTATTGCACTATTATGTCCTTTCATTCAATTTCACCCTAACAAAATAAGAAAGGATAATTAAAGTTTAATTAGTTTTCTAAAGATTGTTTAAATTTAAATGAGAGGAAGAAAAAAATGAACTCTAAATCAGGATGAATGCAATTTCAGTTCAAAATTCACTATTTTCTTTTTTTCAAAAACATCATACTTGGTAGCCTTTTATGTATATCTTTAAACGTTAAACGTAGAACAGAGAACAAACTAGGTAGGAAACTTGGTTGATAATACGAGTATACAAAAGACAGATTAGTGCATTTTGAACGGCACGATGAACAGCGCCGTGGTCCCGTGTGGCAGGAGGCGAGTATATACGGTCTGTTTAAAAACAACACACTCCTTTGACAGAGAGTATAAAATGCAATCATTTTATTTATTCAAAACTTATTTTTTTGAAATTTTTCTAAAAAAAATAAAAACGGATTTCTCTCGTAGAAGAGGATAATATCGTTAAGTGAATAATTGCATTCAAGGATATATGAAACATAAACACATGCAAATGTGAGTATAGGTATATCTCATTTTTTTAATTGGACGTGATAAAGGATGAACAAAAATATATACATATGTATGCTTGTAGGTATTTTGTGAATCACGTGTGAGATATGAATTAATTTTGTATTCTCTGACTTCCAATGCCTGATGATGAACGTGCCTGGGAGAGGTTGCTATATCAATGAAAAGAACGCCTTCTTTTCATTCCTATACAAATTTAAAAAATATCGATGAAATCATTCGGTCAAAAAAATCAATTTTATTTCAGTAATACGTAGGTATTTAAATTCAAATTAATATTTAATTGGAAAGATTGTTGCAAACTTGACAGCATAAGTATGTACCTATAGAATGTATTAAGTGTTTCAAGAAATAATGAAAAGAAGTTTTGTAATTATTGCGAATATGAATGTTTTTATGATTTTTAAAAAGTTCCGTAAAAAAAGTTCAGAAGCAATTAAATCTTCATAGGATCTAATTTGTTATAATTTATTTCTAAAATTCATTTTTTTTAACAGCAATGGGTTTCCCAATAAGAAGTTTTATGTTGATATTAAAATAGGAACAAGTATTTTGAAAGAGAATAATCAATGAAAGTCTAGTTCATATGTCAATAAATATACTGGTCAGAAAAATTAATTTCTTTTTCTGTCTTACAAACAAGACATTACTTTTTTAAAGGATTACGTTCTCCTGAATTCGAATCATGCATTATAATTTTCCTATCACATCAGGTTCTTATAATATGTCTCTTTAAAAATGTTAAAGACAACCAAAAATGTTGTTTTTGAGACTATAGTGTAAAACGCATATTTTGTACGAAGGTTTAACAAAGAACACATTTTTGTCTTCTAGAAATAGTTTCAATCATTTAAGAGTCTTACTAATTTTCTGGAAATGTTTATTAATAATTATGAATCTTCCTTTGACTTCATACGATGTTTTGAAAAAACCCTGAATTTAAAGCTTTCATGGATTTCAAAAATACGCTTTGGAGTTAATTTTAAGAGCTGATTTTGACTCCGATATTCGTTTTGACTATTTTGACAGAAGAGATATCGACTTCAAATAAATTAAGTTATACAGATAATAGTGCAGAAAGGTGCAGAAAGGGCTCTCAAGAAAAGTGCGTGGTGGTTTTTGCCATAGCAGTTTAAAAAAAAGGTTAAAATATTGGTTAACCCTAAATATCTCACGAACTAATAACGCTAGAGACTTGAATACAATTTTAAATTATAAATTGTAACGTGATACAAAACAAATATATTTTTGGAAAAAAAAATCCAATTAACGTTTTTTTTTATAAATAAAAAAAAAATTTGAAATAAATATTTGTCACCTTGAAAATTTTACGAACAATAATTGATTTTATCTCCAAAACAATTTTGTGCAACGAAGAATAATGTTTTTAACATCTGGTAAAATTTTGCGAAAAATCGAATTGAGAGTTTTTTTTTATAAAAAATAAAAACCTATACAATTAAACATTACTCAAAGTTGGTAAAAATTGATTTTCGACTTAAATATCTTTTCGAAAATTTGAGATTATGGCTTCCTACTAATTTTATCTTATAAGAAATATTATTTTCAACATTCTGTAAAATTTTGAAAAAAATCGAATTGACAGTTTTTTTTACAAAATATAAAACCTAAAAAAAAATATTAATAAAAGTTGGTAAACAATTTTTTTCGACTCAAATATCTTTTCAAGACTTTGAGATATTGGCTTTAAGCTACTTTTATATTTAAAAAAATATTGTTATCAACATTCAGTAAAATTTTGTGAAAAATCGAATTGACAGTTTTTTACAAAAAAAATAAGAACTAAACGAAAATTACTAAAAGTTGGTAAAAATTGATTTTCGACTCAAATATCTTTTCAAGACTTTAAGATATTGGCTTTAAACTAATTTTTTGTTATAAGCAATATTGTTTTTAATATTCAGTAAAATTTTGAGAAAAATCGAATTGACAGTTTTTACAAAAAAATAAAAACCTAAAAAAAACAATACTTAAACTTGGTAAAAAATTACTTTCGACTCAAAAATCTTTTCAAAAATATGAAATATTGGTTTAAAACTAATTTTAGCTCACAGAAAATTTTGTTTTCGACATTCAGTAATTTTTTTTATAAAAAGCCAACAGTCAGTTTTTTCATAAAAAAAATAATACTCAAAATTGGTAAAAATTGATGTTCGGTTCTCGATATCTTGTGAATAATAGAAGATATTTACTTCAAATTAATTTTATTCATCCGATTTGTATTCGTTTATATAAGAAACTATCGGCCCGTCCCGGCTTCGCATGGGTAGACATAAATAGGTGCAGATAATGTAGCTTTCTAATGAAAAAAGAATTATTAAAATCGGTCCAGTACTTTTTGAGTTTATTCATTACATACAAAAATACAAATCTTTCCTCTTTATAATATAAGTGTAGATAAAAGCTTTTAAGAAATTGGTTACCATTGGTTTTCGACTACAAATCTCGTTTACAAAAATAGATTTCGAAATCAAACTATTTCATCAAATTCGAAATTTTGTTGGTAATTTGAAATTTTTTAGAATAATTCAACTGACAACTTTTTTAAAGAAAACACGAAAACCTACAAACCTTTTAAGCAAGACAAATCGACAGACGGGATGGGAAGTTATTAGTGTTTGTCACATCTCAGCCTCATTTTCATTTCGTGTTTTTACCATTTTATTCTATGAAACCAATGTAAACTACTATTTTTTATTTAATTCATTTTTTTTAATTAAGAGAATATTTTCCTACCTTTTCTCATTATTTCTATATTGAAATTAAAGTATTATTTATAAATGTTACAGAGTTTAATCTTTAAAAAATGTGCCCAGTTGTAATCACTTCTATAAAAAGTAACACGGTAAAAAAACGGTTCTTCTGAAAAGAACCTTGAACTCGAAATTTTCAACATTTTTGAAATAAGTTTCAAAAGTTCCAAAACGTTGTTGAAGGAAGTGTTCATCGTTCCATTTATAGTATTGGCGAAGGTTTAACTTGTCAAAAGATGAAAACTTTAAAAAAATACAGCTTTCTAAGTTGCGGACATTTAAAAATGATTCTTTTGAATAGAAATTCATATGTATAAAAATTGGTATACGAATACGTTTTGGAAATACAGATTTCTTGGGGTGTGGTTTTTTATGTTTGAAGTCCTCCATGTTACGACCTTGATAAACACAACCTATAGTAAGAAAGTCCATGAAATAAATGTTGATACTAAGACATATTTTTTAATAGGTTTTGAATGAGTATGACAAATAATAATAAAATCTCATTATCATCCATCATTTATAATTAAATAAAAATGAATTTATCTCGATAGCCATTAATAACTTTATAGCTAGTGTCTCAAATTTTTGTTATATTATATTCTTTTATAAAAATATTATTAAAAAAGTTTGAAAATGAAAAAATATAGGGAAAGAAAACAAAAAAGATATGATAAAGGTCATAAAATTGTATTCGTTATCGAAAAATCAACAAAACAAAACAAAAATCTTGTGTCATTTTGGTCTTATAATTCTTGTTACAGGTTGTTGATTTTTTCTTTATTTATTTTTCTTTTTTCTTTGTCTCGTTTGTTTGTCACACGATCCTAAGTGAAAAAGATAAAGATAAAAGTCAACCCCACATCCTCCCTTATATGTATAGTATACTGTAAAGACTATAAGGCTTACAACGTCATCGTTCTATATTTCTATTGTTCCGGAATGTGTCCTTCTAGGTAAGGTACCTATACATATATCGTATCTTATAGAGTCACAGCTCACAAAGTCAGACAAAGATTATACTCGTACATATAACAAAAAAGAAATTCGAAATAAAGATGTGAAATTTTAATGAAGCCACTCACTCTATGTTTTCTTTGTGTCACCTTTTCTTATTGCTTCTTCTTAAAGGTCCTTAAGGGCTCTCTATTGTAATGGTGATGATGATGGATGTAATTTAAAAAAATAAAAGCTTGTTCTTTCTTCATTTCATTGAGTCTTGCTTTTATTTGGACGAAACAAAGTAGGAACTTGTGATTATCAACTTGTTGAATTAGGATTAAAAATGAGTTCATTTGGATACAATTCTAATTGTTACATTTTTGTTTGTAAAATAGCTAACACGTTGTGAGAATCTTCCAGGAGGAAGCTTTCATGTAAACAAAAATTAAGGTGATGTTGAAATATAATGTTTTCTGAACAGGGTTGTTATGTAACCCTATTACAGAATTCGACGAATGAGCTAAGTGACAGTTTGAATTACTTTTAAAACCTTTGCTATTACGACACGAAAGAAAGTTGAACGACTGTCGGTAACATGCCCTGCATCACCGACATTTTGTTTGACTTATCGCACTTACATAAGTATAATTTCTTTAATCTGTCATTTGCACCAATTTTGAGACGAATCTGAAGCAAATTTTTAGTTAAACGAAAACGAAACAAAAATAAAAAAGAGGCTGGGATGCGACCCACACTGATAACTTCCCATCCCTTCTGTCGATTTGTCTTGCTTAAAAGTTTATCTATATGTTTCAATTTTTACCAAATTTGCGTACTATTTTTTTAGATTTTATTTTTTTTTATGAAAATACGGTTGGATTTTTATAAAAAAATTACTGAATACTGAACAATATTTTCTGTAAGATAAAATTAGATTGAAGCCAATATTTTTAATTTTTGAAAAGCTATTTTTTTAGTATTGTTTTTTTTTTAGGTTTTTATTTTTTGTAAAAAAAACTGTCAATTTGATTTTTTTCAAAATTTTACTGAATGTTGAAAACAATATTTTTTGAAAGGTTAAAGTAGTTTAAAGCCAATATCTCAAAGTTTAGAAAAGATATTTGAGTCGAAAATCAATTTTTACCAACTTTTATATATTTTTTTTTTTGTAAAAAAACTGTCAATTTGATTTTTCTCAAAATTTCATCAGATGTCAAAAACATTATTTTTCGTTACACAAAATTGGTTTGGAGATGAAATCATATTTAAGTCATAAAATGTTCGAGGTGACAAATTTTTTTTTCAGTTTCACGCACAGACAGGCCCGTAGCCAGGATTTCGGTTCGGGGGGGGGCTTGTTCAATTTCGAAGAAGTAATTCTATATACAAAAATTTAAAAAAAAACTACATAATGTAAATGTTTTATTTTTGTTTGTATTTTTTTTTATTTAATTAAATAAATAGTTTGGATTTTTACAGCAATAAACGCCTTGTATTTTTTTTAGACATAATGTCGATCACTTCATCTGGATCCACATCAATACCTGAGTCAACAGACAGCATTGCAAGTGCGCTTAGTCTTGGATGGCCCATAACGCTTCGGGATACTGTTGTGATCCTTTTCATCGTTGAAAAGGTTCTTTCAACGCTAGCTGTTGTAACTGGTAGTGTGGCCAAAATTGTAAGCAAGTAGCTTATGCTCCTGAAGTAGGTCTTGTCACATATATCTAGCAGTTTCAGAACATCGGAAGAGGGATCCATCGATGAAATTTTTTCGCACCAGAGTATGTACTCCACATTAACAGCTGACAAGGATATATCGTTATCGAAGTAGAGTGTTAGATTTTCCATTTCATTTACTCGATTGGCGGCAGCAAAACCTGGAAGCAGAGCTTGAAACGATAGTAAAACGTCCTCGTTGACCATAAATCTGTCAGTAAGATTTTGTATAAGAGAATCTAGACAGGGAATAAGTATAGAAACTCTAAAATAGTCTTCTGGACATGATGTTTCTGGATTAGAGCGCGTTGTTTGTTTCAAAGAAAGCCTTGGAATTGTTATGCTATCAAATAAATCCCTGGCAAGTTGTGATGCGGATTGAAAAGCGTCTCTGAAAAAGTCTCTGGCAGTTTCTCTTATGTTCTTAAGAGAACTTAAGACTTGTTTCGTGAGATTTATTGCAGACACGAAATTTAAAGATTCATTTTGAAGGAAAATTGATAAGGGTAGCGTTAAACTAAAAAGTTTTTCGCATACCATGAGGCTTACCAGAAAATCACTTCTTTGAATTGCTGCTAACAGAGTTGATGCTTTTGAAGACATTGCCCACGTCTTGGTGGATATTTCTTCAAGACTAATAGCAATACATTTGAAGAGCTCTACAAATGAAAGAATGCTGTCATGCCTTTCAATAAACCTTGTTTCACAAAGGCGCGAAAGTCGTTTTTTCTGCTTTCTGGTGCGTATTTTTGGATGGCGATTTAAAAAATAAAATAAATTAGGTGGCGCAACAGTACATGAAGAACCAGGGCCTAGTGACTTACAAATCTCAACCATTCCTGTGTGCGAGTAATGTTGTCAGAGATGGAAGGGACCTACAGTTTACATACCGGATCCGAACGGCTAATTTGAGAAAGCACTTTTCATGACAAGAATTACTATTGGAGGATTTGTCAATTCCTCGCAAGAGGCAGTACCCGTGAAAAAAGTTAGGTAGCACAGGCACTCAGGCAGGGATTGAACCCAAGACCAGTTGCATGACAGTCCAACGCACTAACCATCACTTTTTTTTTTTTTTTCAAATTCATTTTTATTAATTAATTCTTAAAACTATCTTAAAGCTAGGCAAAAATTCATAAAACTAGCCTAATTAACCATAACTTACAACTAACTTCCTGGTCCCATACGGACACTCTAAGTTAAACAATAATACTAAATGCTAATGCCTTTCGGCCCTAAGATTTCATTTTATTTATTTTTTTTATTCATTAGAAAATTTAGAAAAAACTAATGTCAATATCCTTTTTTATTTTTACTTATTTTATTTTATTTTATTTTTACTAACTACTACTAAAACTACCTATTCTACCTATATAAACTACTTAAAACTAGAACAACCACAGCAGCAATTCTAACTATCTAACGTTTTTTGTTTTTAATACTTTGTTCTTTGTTCTTTTTTTAAAATTTTTTTTTTTTATATTCCATGTTTTTTTTTATTTATTTTTTTTTGTATTTTCTTTTTTGTATTTTTTGTATTTATTTTTTTTTTGTGCCACCATGCCTATTCTACTTAAAACTAAACCCTAAAACTATAAAACAAGTATGTAAGCCGGCCCAGGCTTTAAACCCCATCCCGACTACCCACTATCAAGTGCTGATTGAAGCCACAAAAACTGGTTCTCCTGCTTCACCCTATCAGTTCGGTCCCGTTCGGACACAGCCCTACTGAACCGAAGGAGCTCTGCTCCGCCTTGTGCCATGACGTCCCGATTGTACAGGAGTCGCCTATCCACGGTTCGTCGTCTGACGTGGTAGATTAGCGGAACTGCCAATCTATCCTGTATCAGACCGCATCTATCTAAAAAGAGGAATGCCTCTGGTGGAATGAAGCCGCTCAAGCGTGCACTTTCAAAATACTCGTCGTTGGGATAGAACACCCCGAAAATTAAATTGTTGGTCGAAGACATAGCTCTTGCAATGTGACCTCGAACGAGTTTTATCACGAAATTGTCAATTCTGTTGATTCGAGCCCCGTTGTATAGGACCTCGTTGGAATAGTAATGCACGTAAGAAGATTCTGCTGTTCGATATAAGCCGGTACAGCGTCGCACTAACCATCACGCTACGGGTACTATGGCGATTTGGAAAGTCTTATTTGCATTTGAACGGTTTCGGAATAAATTAGCTATTTCGCTTACTATACCAAGACAATTGCGAATCGGGGGTGTTGACATGGCATTAGACAACATGATTTCAGAACAATATACATAAGTAGTTAGGAACTAATAAGAGAATATATAAACTTTTGTTCAAATATTTTTTTTAAAAATCATTTCGGGGGGGGGGGGGGGGGGGGGTTGATGGCTTGAGCCCCTCTAGCCCCCCCCCCCCCCTGGCTACGTGCCTGCGCACAGACATCTTTCTAACATCTTTAATTCGACTCTACGGACCTTGAAACGTCGAGAAATGTCAAAATTTTCAATTTGACAAACCGGACTCATTACAATAACTTCCTATGGGAAGCTAATAAATTAATTCCCTTTATCACTTTGTTTTTCTTTTTCATTATTTTCTGAATTATATGACGTTTAGATGTCAGGAACAGACAGTGTTGGAAATCTAGTTCAAAAATGATGAGTTTTACAACGAATGCGAAAGGTCAGTGGATGGAGTTGCTCACATGGACAACAATTCTCGGAAAATCTTAAACTACATGATTATTTTCGGACAGCCGAAAGTTTGTATTTTTTTCTTTAACATCACCCAAAAAATAAATAAGTACCATTCTCGTAATTCCAAAAAAATGTACCAAGTGCCAAATAAACTAATTGCGTATTTACATATTGCAATGTTTTTATATTCTCCAGATCTGTGAAATTGCAAAAATATTTCCTAAATACTTGAATTTTTTTAAGTACCTCAAAAATCTTCTAAGTATCAAATCAAAATCAATTCAAAATACTTCAACCTACTTAAAGAATTAAGGAATTCCAACTTCTGTAATTTTAATTATGAATACAAAATATTGTACTGCTGGTATAAGTACTCATTAGATATACATATATCTCAAGTCCTCTTTCTTCCTTTTGAAGTTCTTAAGTATATATGTTTTGTAATTGAAAATACTTAAGAAAATTGTTTTAAAAAATTAAAGTTCTTGTTCTTACTAATTACAAGTTCCTTAATTACAAGTTTACTTGAGTACAAAATTTAAAAGTCATAAGACTTTACCTTTACCTTTACCTTTTTCTTTTTAATTTTAAACATTTAAAGTCATTGTCAAAAAAAAAATAAAATTACATACATACTTACAAAATGTAAGTACCTTTAGTTTTTTGAATTCAAAGTACTTAAAGAATCTGAACAAAAAACTAAAGTATGCGAAAAATCTAAACTAATTTCTTCGATTTAATTTTAAGTACTTAAGAATTGAAAAAAGAATGTAGCTTCTTGGAAAATTAGAAATTAATTGAAACAATTGGAATTAAATTACTTGATTTCAGGTCTCAAAATAATCTTTAATAATTTTACAGGTTTTTTCTATAAATCATTTTTTAAATTGTATGCAATTGAAGTAAGAGTAGATCCTTACAACCAAGTTAAAGAGTCTTATGTCTTACTTCTGTTTGTATTTGAAAGATGAATAGAAAAACTTTTTTTCGTCTACGTTACAAGTTGGAGATTTCCCAGTATGTCAAGTATACTTTGCTCTTATATTCCATCTTCCATCAATGAAGATAATTCTTTAACTAGAAAGAAACATCGAGGGTGTTTTACTATATACCCTCCAATCCTAACATCTTACTTACCTTCTTCAAAAACCCCCACATGCCATTACTATATAGAAGAAAGGCCTTTAAGTGTCAACAAGCAAAGGCATATAACAGCCTAGCTTATTCTTCACTTAGGGTATAAAAACATTCTATGTATAAGTAAAATGGAAGGAATATTAGAAAAAAGGACAAACAGAAAATAGAATCCTTGTGGCTAAGAATCCAATTCATCCACTTACCACGTTATGATGTATGATGTAGTTTGTTTGGTTAATTAGAAATGTGGCGACAAATGCCGCATCCTGTGCGCTGACTTGTTTTTAGCTTTTATAGCTTTTTGTAGTTCAAGTTTTATATGAAGACCCACCGCCACCGCCACCGCCAAAGCCACCTCCGTGCCACAGCGACTTTTACCACCATCGTCATCATCAACATCATGATTTCCAATATGGAATCGCTAAGGACGCAGAAACCATTTGTGTGGATAAAAGTTAAATTGGAATTAAAGTTGGTTACAGTTTACAAAATTTTACAAAACAATGCGGAGGCAGAGCTGATAAAATTTATTAGTAGTTGAACTTTCTTTCTTTCAAGACTTTATGGTTTCTGCCTGCTATCGATTGGGAATAAGGGAAGGTTGTTGTTTTCTTTTTTAGTGTTGTTCAATAAGTGTTTATGGAGGTGGAGGTTAACGGAGGCAAACGAGGTGGTTTAAGAACATTTCTTTAAAAGATTTTTGAACAAGATTTCCATCATGATAGGAAAGTTAGGCTCTTGAAAAAGAGTATAAAGAGGGTTATTTGCATCAGCTCAAGGACAACGATTTTCTTCTTCTTTTTATTTTGTTGTTTGAATTGTATGTGTCATTTGCATAAGTTTAATGGAAAATCAATCATTTTTCGTTTCAAATTTTGAAGATTGAGGTTGAAGTGCCTTTTGATTTTTTTTCTTACGCTTAGGCGTGAAAGAGATTTGTTAAATTTGATTTGAACTATCAAGTTTGGGTTTTAGTTGGAAGGCTTTAAAGATTTTTTTTTTCGAATTTTTCACAATAAATATTGACAAATTGCAATAGGACTCAATTTAAAATGATCAAATTAACTATATATCCTATTTTAAGGCAAAAGAGCAATATGTCACGTAATATACTGTGTGTACCTTACCTATACTTCAAAAGCTTTCCTAACACAAAAATACCTATATAGTACTCAAACTCTAGCCAAAGTATAGAATATTCGCACCACGAAAAAGTAATTTTCTGCAATTTTATGTCATAAATCATGATGAAAATTTTAACCAGACATAAGTACCTACCAAAACCTTCATTTTATGGTTCCCAACAGCATACAACAACAAAAATTCAACAAACTATTTTTCTATGTTCTTTTTGTACAAAAGAAAAAAAAATTGCATGAAAAATGTTTTCTATTCGTCTGCATGGTTTTTAAATAAATGAACCTCAACCTTCTGTGCATGTATGTACATTTTTATATTCTAAAAAACTTTGTTTTCCTATTTTGTGGCACTTGAGTCTCGTACGAGGTTGTGCACTAAGAAAAAAATTTGATTACTTTTTTGAATGTCCTTAAAACAATGACGTTTATTAGCTTGACAGCTAAACCACAGACAAAATTAAATACAAACTTCAAACTACAATTGAAAACAAACGTCAACGCATCTGTCAAAAGTATAACAGCCCTATTATGGTTATCAAATATCAACACGATATTTGATAATAGTTGATAATTATCAACAAAATTAATGAATCGGTATTATGGTGATCAATTATCAATATTTTTGATAAATAGTGAATTAAAAGATCTATTGTGAATAGCTTTTTTGATAAACTCGGTATCACAGCTATCAAACATATTGATACCCACCAAATATCCTATCAGCTACAAAATCTTCGTTGACAAATTTATCAAATATTCGTAAATGGTAAAGAATTGTAATTTAAATACGATTTATAAAAGTTTTTTTTGCAGTTTTTATTGAATATACAAATTGAAGAACGAAATGCCTTCACTAGAATTGTTGTTTGAAGGCAATTGTTCTGAGAAACGAAGGTTTATCGTGCAAGCTAAAATAAACAGTATTACAAGATGCTTCAAACCCACTGGACAAATTATAAATTCCTGAATGAAAATAAGCAAATTAAACTTGGTATTACGGCTGTCAAAAATTATGATATCCATCAATTTTCTATCAGCCACAAATTCTTCGTTGATAAATAGGCATGTACCATTAACTGAGCGCTCAGAGATTTATGCACAAATGTCTTTTGCAACCTCAGGATTTTCTTCCATTAGTTCCACAAGCCTTTGTTTTCTGTTGCTAACTATTCTACTCCTAAATAAACAAAACATTATTAAGAAAAAAGAGAAATTTAGAACAAAACACAAGAACTCAACACAAATGACAAACGTCAAACACCAAACAAAACCTATTCACAATCGTATATCGATTAGTATTCACAATGGGTGAAAAATTATCATTTGATACTCATAATACCAAATTATCAATAAATTGATAGAAGTTATCAAATAATTGATAGTTGATAGCCATAATAGGGCTGTAAGTTTAAAGTCAAACGTTCGTCCATTGGGTCTGTCATATAAATTTAAGTTTTTAAAAAATCATATATGTTTTTGAATTTAATTTGACAGTTAAATACGTTGATGAAATTGATAAGCAAAAGAATGAATGTCTGGCTTTAACAATTAATTTTTATTTTCCAACAAATTTCTGACTCAAAATCTGTCAAGCCTACTTAGAATCCTCCTCTTTAGACTGAGACTTATTCAATGTACACCGTTACTCATTCAGTTCGACTGTGAAAGTATGAAAATATTGATTTCAAAAATTCGTTTTTCTCCGTGTAAAAGGCTTTTGAAAATGTATATTTTTAGAAATTTTATGACATTATACATAAGTAGGCGTGAATTGAGAGTGTGAACTTGAAATGCCATATAGAAAGTCCATGGAATTTATGCAAATAACTTTTTACAAAGGCAAAAATATGACAGTAATATATTATGAATGTAATGCCATCACTTCACGTCCTTGTCGACCGGCTGGGCGATGCAGTGGCAGCGCGAGGCGGGAAAAAGGTAACGCGAGCGACGACGAACGTAGTGTGTGTTTTTTAGGTTAAAAGGCAAAAATGTGAATTTTTTACATTAAATAGCTCTTTTGGGAGTTGGAAACCAACTTGACTGTTAAAAAAAAGTGTCAGTTTTTATTTTGACACATTCTATTGTTCAATGGTTTATATAGTTTTGCATATTTTTTTGAAAATGTTGACATAAATAAAACTGATGAGTTTTTATTTGATATAATTTAGAGCAGATAAACAAATAAAACTTAATTTTCTCCATTAAAAGTTAGTAATGAATTTTATTGGATGAATAAATTGATATAGGAATTTTTCAAATGCATACTTTTACATAATGGAAAATTTATTGAGAAAAACTAATTTGATCCTTTTGAAAGAGGCAAATATAATTGTAAATATTATATGAGAATAGGTAATATGCAAATTTTAATATTGTTTCTTACTTATTTACAAGATTGAGATGAGGAATCAAATCAGGCTTAACAGTAACACAAATTCAAATAATATATTCATAGGTATGTAATTAAGGGTTTTCCAAATGAAATTTGACAACCATATGAGCTGTCATTGTGAACGTAGCTTTAAGCGATCTACCAAAATGTCAATGTCAAAATATTAAGTAAAACTGATGTTTTCATAGTGTTGAAGTTTACAAACAAAGAATGTTTTCCAAATAGACAAAATTAAATAGCAATGTTTCAAGTTGGTGATGGCAATCTTAAGAATTTGAATGCATATATTTTACTTGGGAAATATAGTTAATTTATGGCATTCATAAGAAAAGCCGACTTGAGATTTTAAAAAAACGTGGTAAAATGGTAAAGACGTCAGCCTAGTTCATTGGGTCGATTGAGTTCAAACCTGGAAGTTAAGGTTTTAAACATAAAAATTTTCGGTCATATATGGAAAATTCGAATTTTTTCAAAAACCACATGAAATTAAAAAAGGCGTCTTAACTTGGCTTCTTTCAATAAGAGAAACATACAGTGCCTTGCATAATTATAACTGCTCCTTAAAAAAATGCGTTTTATAGAAAACTAAAAAAAGGAGTGACTCCTTACTATTTTTTTTTATTGAGTTGCATCACTGATCAAACAAATTTAGAACAAAATAAAGTACCGTTATTTCCTCTCCTTGTGTTTAAAAATTAAAAACAGATGTTTATGGATTGCAAAAATATAACCGCACAATGCAAATCACTTTGAACCTGAATTCAGTCAAGTGCTTTCAAATAAAAAACAACAATGCCACGTGGTACCCATTCAAGCGAAATTCAAAAAGGCAAAATCTTGGCTTTTCAGTCAAGTGGCCTAAGTCTTAGGGCTATTGGAAGACAAATTTCGCGATCGGGTCGTGTCCGGGCACTTCGGTCCTTGAGGAGAATGTAGTACCTTATTTAAGACGATTTCGTAGAGTTGAGCTAGTCTTAAAGCAAGATACTGCCCAATTCATACAAGTCGTCAAAGTTTGGATTGGTTCGGATCGAACAACATTAATTTGATGGAGTGGCCGTCACGTTCTCCAGATTGCAACCCCATTGAATATCTTTGGGGAATTTTACCCCGCAAAATGTATGCCCATAATTGGCAATTTGCTAGTGTTGCTGAGCTGTGAGAGGCAGTTGTGACAGAATGGAACTCTCTAGATGACTCCATATTAAAAAATCTTGTGAATAGTATGCCAAAAAGATTTTTAGCTTGGTGGAAAATAGAGGCAACAAAATTGCATATTAGTTTTTTTGTTAAAAATTAACTTAAAACAGAAAAAAAGGGGCTGGGATGCGACCCACACTGATAACTTTCCATCCTGTCTGTTGAAAACAATATTTCTTATAAGATAAAATAAGTTTCAAGCCTTAATCTCAAATTTTTGAAGAGATATTTGAGTCGAAAATAAATTTTTACCAAATTTTGTTAAATTTTTTTTAGGTTTTTAATTTTTTGTACAAAAACTGTCAATTCGATTTTTTTCAAAATTTTACTGAATGTTGACAGCAATATTTTTTGAAAGATTAAAGTATTTTAAAGCCAATATCTTAAAGTATTGAAAAGATATTTGATTCGAAAATCAATTTTTACCACCTTTTATAAATTTTTTTTTTAGGTTTTTATTTTTTGTAAAAAACTGTCAATTCGATTTTTCACAAAATTTTTCCTGATGTTGAAAACAATATTTGTTATAAATTGAAATTAGTTAAAAGCCATTATCTCAAATTTTTGAAAAGATATTTGAGTCGAAAATCAATTTTTACCAAAAAACTGTCTATTCGATTTTTTTTCAAAATGTTACTGAATGTTGACAACAATATTTTTTGAAAGATAAAAGTAGTTTAAGGCCAATATCTCGAAGTTTTGAAAAAACATTTGATTCGAAATTCAATTTTTACCAACTTTGAGTAATGTTTTTTTTTGATTTTTCTCAAAATTTTATCAGATGTCAAAAACATCATTCTTCGTTTCACAAAATTGTTTTGCAGATGAAATCATATTTTAGTCGTACAGTTTTGGAGGTGACAAATTTTTTTTTCAGTTTTTTTGATTCATACAAAAAACCGTTAATTTTTCCAAAAATATACTTGTTTGGTATCACGTTACAATGTATAATATAAAATTAAATTCAAGTCTCTAGCGTTATTATTCGTGAGATATTTAGGGTTAACCAAAATGTTCACCTTTTTTTTAAACTGCTATGGTAAAAAAACCACCCACGAAATTTTCTTGAGAGCCCTTTCTGCATCTTTCTGCCTTATTATCTGAATAACAAAATTTATTTGAAGTCGATATCTCTTCTGGTTCTTGAGCTATGGACGACGAAAAAAACGTCGCGAACGTACGGACATACGGACGTACGAACGTACGTACACAAGCACGCACAGACATCTTTCTAAAAATCTTTTGTTTCGACTCTAGGGACCTTGAAACGTCGAGAAATGTCAAATTTTTCAATTCGACAAATCGGACCCATTACAATAACTTCCTATGGGAAGTTAATAAATCAGAATAAATTAAATGTCTTAAATAAGCGAGAATTACCCCAAGTAAAATTAGGTAACTAATTAACCCCTTTTGTAATTAATTAAATTTAATTTATTTTATATAAGTCATAAAAACTTACGTAATTGATTTGCTCATATTATATTTTATGAAAATAACCTCAAGTTTAGAAATAATCTGTATTTATTTTAATTGACTCAGAGTATAAAAGATAACAACAAGGATGCCAACAATCATTAGCGAAATCAAAGCTTCAAAGTCGATAGCAAAATAATTGACTTGTCACTTCCAATTCCACTTTTTCAATAAATTTCTTTGATCTTTTAAATTATTGGTTATATTATATTGTTGCATCAGCGTATCGACAAAATATAAAATACACTGCGAGTTAATTGTTTGACTCTATTTTATTAGTCCATAAAAGTCAGTTTAGTAAATAAATAAATACATTTAAATAAATTTATTTGAAAGAAATCATGAAAGCAAGCTGACCAGACAGACGTTGACCTGACATAAATATGTGAAGGTGAAGCGCAAATATGAAGGTATTAAAACTAATTAAGTAGTACACGTGGCATGATGGTTAGTGCGTTGGACTGTCATGCCAGAGGTCTTGGGTTCAATCCCTGCCTGTGCCATCTAATGTTTTTTCACGGAAATTGACAAATTCTCCAAAAGTAATTCTTGTCATGAAAAGTGCTTTTTCAAATTAGCCGTTCAGATTCGGCTTAAAACTGTAGGTCCCCTCCATCCCTGAAAAAATTACTCGCACACAGGAATGGTTGAGAGTTGTAAGTCACTAGGCCCTAGTTCCCAACGGACTGTTGCGCCACTTAATTTTTTTTTAAGTAATTAAAGTACGTATACGCCTGAGTGCACCATCAATGTTTTTAGAAAAAATTGAGGGCAATGAAAGTGTTAATTTTTCAAAAAATTATAGTTTTTAGTATTTTTTTTTAGTATTTATTTATTTATTCATCAATCAGACAAAAATATCTTATAGACTACTTGAAAATAACTTACATAAATAAAAATAATAATATATGGGTATGTACATAGTATTTTGCTTATTTCAAAAATTAATTATAAAATGACGTTGTAGATTACATTTTAGGGTAGAACGATTACTATGAAAGTCAAAATCAAAAACACAAGAAATACGATTAACTTCACGGACACAGCGAGTTACTGGCTCATTTTTGGCATAATTTGTCCTATGATCGCTTTCAAAAAATAAAAATCTAGTCCTCAGAGGACGACTTGGAGCATACAAATCAATTAAAGACAGAAGCGAAGAACAATTAATACGATAAGACAAAATATCACTTACAAACAATACAGAGTACATTTTTCTACGGTTTTCGAGTGACTGAATATCAATTAGCTTACATCTAGTTGAATAAGAGGGCATTTAAATATTCCAACCAAGTTTCCATATAACGAACTTTTTCTGAACATTTTCAATTCTAGTAGAATGAATGTTGTAATGAGGGTTCCATATAACATATCCATACTCTAAAATAGATCTGACATAAGCATTATACAGGCATTTTAGAGTATAGGGATCAGTAAAATCAGATGAATTACGTTTTATGAAACCAAGCATGGTGTTAGATTTTGCAATGATGTATTCGATATGTTTTATAAAGTTTAATTTATAATCAAATATTATTCCCAAATCTTTTTTTTCAAAAACTCTTTCTAGAATATTATTGTTTATTTTGTAGTCGAAATTGATTGGATTGGCAATACGCGAAAAAGTAAAACACTGACATTTGGAGACATTCAAAAACAAGTCATTAATGGTGCACCAATTAGTTAAACAATCAAGATCGTCTTGGAGTAGATGGCAGTCGCGAGAGGATTTAATGCTTTTAAAGAATTTAAGATCGTCCGCAAAAAGAAGGCGGTGTGAGTTTTTAAAAACGTTAGGCATGTTATTAATAAGAATCAAGAACAATAACGGTCCAAGATGACTACCTTGCGGTACGCCAGAGGTTACCAAAAAAGGAGAAGATTGAATGTTATCTATGCAAACAATTTGATAACGTTTCGTTAAGTAGGAAGAAAGTCATGATAGTATAGCAGAGTGAAAACCTGCGCTTTTTAGTTTAGATATTAGTATCAAATGATTCACTCTATCGAACGCTTTGGCAAAATCTGTGTAGATGACATCAACCTGAAAACCTTCTTCTAGTTTATTGAGGACATAATTTGAAAATAGAGCAAGATTGGTGGAGGTGGATCTTCCCCCCACAAACCCATGTTGGTAAGGCGATATTATTTCTTTGAACCAAAACGATAATTTATCGTATACAATCTTTTCAAAAAGTTTAGGTATCGCTGAGAGTTTGCAGATCGGGCGATAGTTTGATATTTCCTGTTTAGAACCTGATTTGTGTATTGGACTAATGAAGGATTTCTTCCACTCAGAGAGAAATTCTCCTTTAGAAAGAGAATTATTAAAAATAATTGTTAAAGGTTCAGAAAGAGCAGATGCACATTTTTTTAAAATAACTGGAGGAATTTCATCTGGACCAGCACTTTTATCGCAGCTTAAGCTACGTAATGCATTTTCAACTTCATTTGCACTTATATTCAAAAATCCAATACTTAATGGCGTTTCGGAATTAATTGATTGTAAAGGATATCCCTTTGGAGAAGTATAGTTTGATTGAAAATAAGCTGGAAAAACATTACAAATAGATGCAATATCGGAGTATGTGTCACCCATATACTGCATTGTTTTTGGTAAACCATTACATTTTTTTTTATTCTTTATGAAAGACCAGAAACTTTTACTATTATGCTTTAATTCTCTCTCTATTGAATATATATAATTGTTATAAAGGAACTTATTTAGAACATTGAATTCTCTATCCAATTGGGTATAGCTGAATTTAAGAAAAGAATTATCTAATGAATTTCGATATAGCTTATAAAGCTTTGTTCTTTTTATTGTTTTGCATACATTGATAATGTAAATTTTCAAAATTATTCCTAATACCCTTTGATTAAATAATTGTTTAAACGAAATGAGATTTTTTTATTTGTCTGAATTTGTTTTAAATATATTGTCTCTACAAAAACGTAAAAATGTTTGATTGGCCTCTGCGAAGAAAGCGCATTGGTTGCTTATAAATCTGTATTTTTACCTCAAAAAATTATAAAACTTTCGTCGAGTAGCTATTTCTCTTCCAAATAAACTCCTAAGATCAGTTTAATTTCCACATTTAATTGTGGTTTTTTATAAAAAATCATATAATAAGAATAATTAAAAATAAGTGACTTTTAAAAATTAATGAATTTACATAATGTAGTGTGTACATTTATGTATAGCAAAAATTTAAAACTATGAAAATCTACATCAAAATCATTTTATTTTGTAAAAGAAACTAAATAACATTAATCCTTCTAAATGCCTTAATCAGGTGCTCTGCAGTGTTTTATGCTGATTCTGGACAATGTTACAGTTCTCAAAGGATTATTTCATTGGTTCTTTTTCAATCATTATACTTAAGTACCTAATTTAACCAAATAAAGACATGTCAAAGAAATAATGTCTAATGATGGCGAAAATAAGTGACAATGGAAACTCTTTGCTTTGAATTTTGTTCCTCTTATCAATTTCCGTAATGAACTCTTAATATTTACTAGGAAAAGCTTATAATATATCAACTAGTTGAGGTTATAAAGAAGTCATATCGATTCAAGTAAAAAATGAAACGTTTTGAATGGTGTTTTCTTTACTGAAAATTAAAAAAATTTACATTTAAGAATAAAAATAATAATTGTGGATGAAACTGATTTTTATTAGATAACGTTTTTAACTATAAGATTTAAAAAAAAAACAAGCTGTGTTATTCAAAGGTCATGTTTCGATCCTTAACCAGGTCAATGTGACAAAAGATTTTAAGTTGTACAACTCAATGATTTTAATCCTACTAAATTGGAGTCAAGAAAACACAAATTCTCTTTGAATATAAATTTCTTTTGTTTTCAAATTCGAATCCATAAAGTGCTTCAGCAATTGCTCTAATTAATTTAACTATACAAATCGATCGCTTTATCCTTTGTGAATGAAAGACTTCCAAATCAAAAGATAGATTCTCTATACTTTTCTTATTCGAATGTATCGAATGCAATGTGATTGTTATAGCTGCAATTCTATGCTTGATGTTTTACATAGAAATGACGACTTAAATCACAAATTGATTTATTTCACTTATCCTTTGTCACATGCCCTCTATACTAACTAAGTATGTAAAAGAATAAGGATACAAATATCTTGAGACAACTATTTTCCATTTCCTGCCATCCAAAGTATCACAAGTCACCATCAACACTGAAACAAACAAAAGAAGGAAAGAAAATAATTCACTTCAAAAACAAGCTCAAAAGGATTT
Source organism: Eupeodes luniger (assembly GCA_951509635.1). Classification (NCBI taxonomy): domain Eukaryota; kingdom Metazoa; phylum Arthropoda; class Insecta; order Diptera; family Syrphidae; genus Eupeodes; species Eupeodes luniger. The sequence continues at coordinate 38,545,726 of OX608074.1, forward strand.
TCATATTTGGGTTGACAGGAGCGGAATAGGTTTTTTTTTTAAATATTTCAAAATAAATACCCATATCCCAATGTCTATGTCAATGTCATAAAATGTATGAACATTTTATTAAGTTTATTATAATGATACATAAATTGTGTAAGAAAGCGAATTTTATATTTTTATTAATATTAAGGATGTTTTTTTAGAGATATAGAACTTTGAAAAAACAAAGATAATTTTTTAAACTTCTGGCATCATAATTAAAATATGAATTCTGGTATGCCGAGCAAAACGGAACTAATACCCTATTAGTCAGGAAGATAGCTCATCTTCGATTCATTAAAGAAAAAGAAGTCAGCAGGTGTCGATGGTATATCCAACATTGTACTACGCCATTTACCTCAGGAAGCTGTGTACATTTATACCACTCTGTTTAACAACGTTTTGAATAATGCATATTATCCGGTCAGTTGGAAAACAGCTGTGGTACATCCTCTCCTGAAAAAGGGAAAGGAAAACTCCAATCCGGCGAATCTCCGGTCGATAAGTCTTCTGCCGAGTATCAGTAAGGTATTCGAGAAGGTTATAAATAGAGCTCTGTCCAAGTGGGCTGAGAAAAAAAAAATAATTCCGGATAATCAGTTCGACTTTAAGGCGGGACATGACACTATTTATGCAAGCTTGTTTCTGATATCCAGAGGAACAAATCTAAAAGGAAATGTACGGGTGCTTGTCTGGTTGACTTGGAGAAGGCCTTCGACACCGTATGGTTAGAGGGTATGTATCTAAAATTAAACAGACTTGGCGTAAGTAAACCACTGTTTTGCTTTGTTTGTGCTTTGCTTTATGACATGCTTAATGGTAAACGGTTTATTGTCTAAATTGGCAATTTAACTTCTTCCAAAATCTTTGATATTAAAAATGGTCTTCAACAGGGAGCGGTTAACTCGCCGATCTTATTCAGCATTTACACCAGCGATCTGATAGCAAGTCTGACTCAGGCAATAGCGTACGCCGACGACCTGATTGCGTACAGAACGGTCCCAAAAATAGAGGTTATCAAGACACTTTTACAGGGTGACTTCGACAAGATTCAGAAATACTGCGATGACTGGAAGTTGAAAATCTACTTTTAGAAATGCGAAACTATTCTGTTCAGGACTCCGCTGTATGGAGCCTCAAGGGATACGAGAAAGAACTGGAAAAATCTAGTGATCGTTGGACCAAATCGACAGCCACTGGTGAATAAAAGTTTAGTAAAGTACTTTGGCATCTGGTTGGATCAGTACTTGTATTTCGACAGATATATGAGTGCTGCTCTGGCTAGAGCTAGGGGAGCCTTTGCCCTGACAAAACGGTTGTTTTTTAGCAGCCGTCTTGACAGCAGAGTGAAGGTGATTTGCTACATGGTCCTTATCCGGCCGATGATTGCCTATGGGTGCCCGGTATGGTTCAACGTTGCCCCATCTCAAATGGAAAAGATTTGGGTGTTTGGACGGTGCCGTGACACAAGGGCAAGTGACAAAAAACAAATTTTAGAATTTGGCCTTATGGCACTTTTTGAAAGCGTCATTAGGCCAAATTTTATATTGAGGAGCTAAAGTTATCTTCAATGATTGTGGCTCGGTAAAAGGGTTCATCGGCGTATCGAGACATGCCGAAACTTTTCATTACGGTTTGTGTTTTGAACAAGTCCAAAACATATTTAGCAGTAGTGGGAGTTTTAGGGAACGACTTGTTTCGAATTCGAATGAGCTGCCGCCTTACTTTTCCAAATTGAACCTAATAATAAAAATGGCTACAATAATTTGGAAACTTTTGGCAAACAAATAAAAAAGTCTTATGCTACTTGAACTATATTAGAAGTTTACCTGTATAGGGTTCTCACAATCCCTTGAACATACTTCATTGAAGACTTCGCGTATGCCGCTTCTTTTTACGGAAACATTTCTATTGTCTGTATGATTATGAGCGGCACTTGATTTCGGGATCCGAACTAAGTTTTCATTGTGTAGGTCGATTACAGCATTTACAGTAGAGACGTCCTCGCACTGGACGGAGCCGAGCGCTTTCGGTTCAGTAGGACTGTTTCCGATAGGGACCGAAGAGATAGGGTGAGGCAGGAGAACCAGTTTTGGTGGCTTCAAATTGAGAATGTGTAGGTATTTCTGCTGTCCATGGAAATTTTTTTTCTTGAATTTGTTTGTAAATAGGTTCTTGCTTTCTTCCTAGATATTTTGTCGTTGTGTTTTCCATATGGTTCGAATCTTATAAAGCAAGTGCGTATTTTGTTATCGATGGAGATGTTTTTTTCTTGAATTTCTTTTGTTGGCGACATTTTCTAATTATTGAAAATACTTATTTTGTTTTAATATTTTTAACTTCCCATAGGAAGTTATTGTAATGGGTCCGATTTGTCAAATTGAAAATTTTGACATTTATCGACGTTTCAAGGTCCCTAGAGTCGAAATGAAAGATTTTTAGAAAGACGTCTGTGCGTGCGTTCGTACGTCCGTACGTTCGCGACGTTTTTTTCGTCGTCCATAGCTCAAGAACCAGAAGAGATATCGACTTCAAATAAATTTTTTTATACAGATAATAAGGCAGAAAGATGCAGAAAGGGCTCTCAAGAAAATTGCGTTGGTGGTTTTTTTACCATAACAGTTTAAAAAAAAGGTGAAAATTTTGGTTAAACCTAAATATCTCATGAACCAATGACGCTAGATACTTGAATTAAATTTTATATTATATACTGTAACGTAATACAAAATGAGTATATTTTTGGAAAAAAATCCAATTAACGTTTTTTTTAATAAATCAAAAAAACTGAACAAAAAAATTTGTCACCTCGAAAATTTTACGACCAAAATATGATTTGATCTCCAAACAATTTTGTGCAACGAAGAATAAGGTTTTTGACATCTGATAAAATTTTGAGAATAATCTAATTGACAGTTTTTTTTATAAAAAATAAAAACCTAAAAAAAACGTTAGTCAAAGTTGCGAAAAATTGAATTTCGACTCAAATATCTTTTCAAAAACATGAGACAAAGGCTTCAAACTTATTTTATTTTATAAGAAAATATTTTTTTCAACATTCAGTAAAATTTTGAAAAAAATCGAATTGACAGTTTTTGTACAAAAAATAAAAAACAAAGAAAAATTTAACAAAAGTTTGTAAAAATTGATTTTCGACTCAAATATCTTTTCAAAAATTTGAGATAATATCTTCTAGATAATTTTAACTTATAAGAAATATTGTTTTCAACATTAGGAACAATTTTGAGAAAAATCGAATTGACAGTTTTTGTACAAAAAATAAAAACCTAAAAAAAACAATATGTACTAAAACTTGGTAAAAATTTACTTTCGACTCAAATAGCTTTTCAAAAATTACAAATTTTGGCTTCAAACTTATTTAATTTCACAGAAAATATTGTTTTCGATATTCAGTAATTTTATAATAAAAATCCAACAGTCAGTTTTTTCACAAAAAAAACACAATCTATTTTTTGTAGTACCAAATTTGCTAAAATTTGATACATATAGACAAACTTTTAAGCAAGACAAATCGACAGACGGGATGGGAAGTTATCACTGTGGGTCGCATCCCAGCCTCTTTCATGCGTACATAGCTACCTTCCTTTTTTATATGACTTCTGCCTTTTTCCTTTATCTAAGGAAAGCAGCTGACCATGAACAAAATCACAAAAAAATGCAATATTCAGGAGTGATAGTACGCAAAAAAATCAATCAAGAAAACAAAATATATGACAGCGAATTCACGATACCTACGATACCTATTTACCCTTTTTTATACCTACACTACAATGTGCAACAACAAAACTTGCCGAAAGTTGAACCAAAAATCAAATTCTGCTTATACGATTGACTACGTAACACCCAAATCACGATTCCATGACCTTACATCATAGCACATACTAGCAATAAAAAAATATGTCTAAGAAAAGTTTTTTTTGATACTTTCTGTTATTGTGTACCGCAAGCCTACAAAACAAAGAATACAAAACTAAATGAGCCATGAGACCAACAACAACAAAAAAAATCTGAGAGAGAATGGACGGGCGAAATTCTTTTGCAAAGAATTCTCTTCCTAAGCGCTGTGTATTGCAGCGGCATTCTTGGGAACTGGAAACTTCATTGTGTGCGTTTACAAAGAAATTTGTTGTTAAAAAATGCAAAATAGACCTCTTTTATAAAAATTAAATTAAATAAATAGTGGGCGCAAGAACTTTTTACTTTTTTAAATAGAATAAACAAAATGCCAAAAAAAAAATAAAAAAAATATTTTGGAATTATATAAGCTCCCAATCCCTCACAATTGCACCACAAATGTTGTTATTTTGAAATGCATTTTTAATTATGTTGCGACAAATATTTTTTTTTTTCAAAATCCACACTATGTGTAATATATATGGACCTTTTTTTTAAAAAAAAAGTTAAAACTAAAAAAAAAAAAATCAGTTCGCCCCATGAATTACCAAAAAAAATTGGGAAAAAAAGAAAGCATTTTGGATTTTTTGTCTAAAAAAGTTACTATAACTATTTAAAAATGAATGAATTGACTTAGCTGGCTGTTATACTTTGGAAGTTCTATCAATTATTGCACCTATGCCACAATGCAAATTTGCCTATTTGTCATAGTTTTCTAGAATTTTTCTTGGAATAAATAAATAAATTAAAAAAAAAAGAAGATCGATGCTATGTATAAAAATGTATTGTTTTTTGGAAAAAAATATAAAAAAAATAAAAAATTATATTTAACACACTGCCCCATTGATTTTCCCAAGTAACTACCTGAATTTAATGATTTTTTAGTGATTCTAGTGCTGTTAAGGAACAAACAAATTTTTTTAATTTTGGATTCCTTTATAAATATTTAGCCCAATATATTTTCAATCAAAACCCGTTTATTTCGTTTAAATATTTAAAAAAATGTGAACGCTACAAAGCTAAGCGCAAAGCACCAATCAATTTTTTTACATGCCACATGCCCTTAAAATTGTCTTGGGCGTTTGGTCTTGGCCGGCTTAGGTTTAAGGATTAGGTTAGGGACAGTCAGGGTGGCACCAAAAAATAAATAAAAAAAAAACACAAAAAAAGCTTACTGTGGCTGTTCTAGTTTTTAAGTAGTTTTAAGTAATTTTAAGTAGTATTATTGGTTTCGGTTAGATTTAAGTAGCTTAAGTATTATAATGGGTTTCGGTTTTTTTTATTAAGTTTTAAGTTTTATAAAAAATAAAAAATAGTGGTAAAGATACCAAGTTTTTTTTTAATTTTCTTGGTTTTAAATTAAGTTCTTGTTATTTAGTATTAAAATTGTTCTTAGGCCGAAAGGCAGTAGTTATAAGATAATGGATAAACTTAGAGGACCCGCATAGGGCCAGTAAGATATTTTTTCTAAGTTTTTGAAATTTACACTAGTTTTTTAAGAATTTTTGTCTAGCTTTAAAATAGTTTTAAGATTTTGATAAAAAAAATGATTTCTGGTATATTCTGACCACCACGGCTGGCTTGGTCTTAGTCTAATCTGGAGGTCCAATGTTTAATGACATTTCGGCTACAGCGCGTTGCATGTTTGACCTCGAAGTAGTCAATCGTTTTGGACTAACGTGCGTATACTTCACATATTCTCACAAAAAATAGGCAAGCGGTGTTAGAGGCCAATTCAAACTACACTATGCGTATTTCAAACTGAACCATGATTTTCAAAATGAATATGCACAATTTGGAAGTGTTGTTCAGGTGTCATTATATTCATGTTGAAATGACACACAAAAAACTAAAAATAAATCTTAACTTGACAGTTGAAAAAATGGCTGCCAGTTGGAAAAGTGCTGCCAACTTAAAGTTCTACAGCTGATAAAAAACGACCATTGTAATTAATTTTACCTCAACTTGACAGATTAAAATGTACATTTCTGAAAAAATGGTAAAACAGCAGTTCAAAAAGTCAACACTTTCAAGAGTGTCTTTTAGAAGTCTAAATATTTAGAATCAAAGTCTGTCTTTGATTTTTGGAGCTTTTGGAAAATTTTAATGAAATAGGACTCTTGAAACTTCAGATGGCCCTGTTTAAAAATTCTGTACATTCTCAACTCAAAGGCCTTAAGCAAACAACTATTATATGCTTTTGGATAAGAACAGGATCAACAAGTTGAAAGGAGTACAAAAAATAAAAAAAACAACGCAAACCTCTTTCCCACTACAACATTCCTATTTTCATTGAGTAAAATGAAATCCGTTGACTATGGGATTTTCTCAATGTGAAATTCACAATTTAGGAAAATGCCCTTCGTTTATATTCAGCAGGATAATGAAAAGAAAAGAAAATGTTGTTGCTGTTGTTTTTGTTGTTGTCTATTTATAAGAGTTCTTTTTTCTTAATCTATTTTCGTCCTACTTGATATTCCCTTTTTCTATATCCATATGCTCAAATAAGTAAACACTTTGAAATACGCTGAATAAAGAGTATTGAATGAGCATATTTAAATTTTGTCAAAGAATTTATTTATTTATTTATATCCCTTCTTTTAAATATACATATGTATGTATGTATATAAATGTTAATATGTATGTATTGAATATATTTTGTATGTTAAGTTATGTAGTCATAAGACTGAAATCAATGCACTGGATATGAAGATGGACACATTTCCATGATGTCTCCGTCAGGACATAAGAACCATCGGAGATGGAGCGATGTATTGAATCTGCAAGGATGAGTCGGTAGAAGAAAAAAAAAAATATTCGAGAGGATTTATTTGCTTGGGTTATTCTATTCATACACTGACGAAATTACTTCTTTTTCAGTTTTTTTGTTGTTGTTGTAATGATAAAAGGTCCTTTTTACTTTGTTTACCATGTATACAATATCCAATCCATTACATTTTGGAAATAGAACGAAAAAAAAAATAATAAAATATTGACATTCATGTAAATATTGAAATATCAGGTAAATTAAACATGAAGAAGTTCAAAAAGAGAAGCTCGAAGGATATCTACTTTACATTTACATATAAACAATCAATCTTGAATCCTAGACTTTTGTACATTTTCTGAAGAAAAAAAAGAGGAAATAATTCAACATGAGAGAATACGTAATTCAAACTTGACCTATAATAGGTCTATGATTTTTATTTGCTTGCGATTTAGGTACACATACAAAAACTGGGGTAGGTTTTAAGATTCTATTTTAATGCTGTTAAGTATAAATATATGTATGTATGTATGTTGTAGCAATGAGATTTTGGTTGAAAAAATCGCAAAGAATTGCAAACAAAAAATATTTGGTTGACTTTGAATGAAAATTATAAATAAAATTACAAAACTTCAAATGAATATGAAGTACAAAAATATACAAACATATACATCTATACATATATATTACATACATATGTATGTAGCTTCTTAAAATATTTACACTAAGGAAAATTGTAGCAAGCTTCTAGAAAAGAGAAGACAGAACAATTGGGGATAAAACTAATGTTGTACACTTGGGCGTATACTCATTTGTATATTTTGAAAAAAAAAAATTTGTGTTTCTTCTATAGCATGAATTTCCTTTTAATGGTAAGTGTTTTTGACTGATTTCAATATAATTGTCACTTTTTATTTAGTAAAACACATACATACATATTCTAAATTTTGAAACATTAATTAAAGTGCCTTGCTTAATACATTAGAAATGATGTTGCTTATCACTTCTTGCCACTATATGGTCTTCGCACCAATTCTTTCTTCAATTTTATGTTATTAAAATTTTCCGTAAGAAAGCACATCATTCACTATTGCTTCCTTTATCGAAGCCCTAATCTAGACAGAGTATCAACTTGTATGCTTTATCTGATTTAATCGAAGGCTTCTTAAAGACTGGCAGTACGTTTTTCGCAGCAATAGGTCCACTAGTGATCTCATGGTTCAGCTAACCGAACAGTGGAGCAAATCCTGACATCGTTTTGGAGAAAGTAAGATTATTGCGCTTGATATTTGAAAAGCATTTGATAGTGTTTGGCATCAGGCTCTGTTATCGAAAATGCATGCTTTCTGGTTTCGTCAATCCCTCCTTCATTAAATTAGAAATTACATTTCTGATCGATCAATATATATGTAAGTAGTATTGGATGGTTCAAAGCCTGAAGTCCATAAAATGAATGGTGGTGTGTATTAGGGCTCCGTTTACTCTCTGACACTCTTTCTTATCCTTATTAATGATCTTCTGTCTGCATCTTCTAATCCAATAATTTTTCTTCGCTGAAGATAGCACTCTAAGCTTTTCAAATTCGTTTTCCAACTCACATCCCTCTTCTTTGGTTGTGGAACTGCAACGCCAAAATATGATCAGCTTATTAAATACCGACCTAAACAGCATTTTATAAAACGCAATGCTGTCTTGTACCGTTAAAGCGAGATATACCACCCTTGCAATTATCCATGGATGGCACTTTGTAATGACGCATTACAAATCTACAACGAAAACACTAACAAATTACATGCGTTCTGTTACTACACCGAGCATTGAGTTCACACTCAGTTCAACTTGGCCAAAACTCGGTGACAGTAATTTACAAAGGTTATTTTGTCGTTCGCAAGGATATGATTCACACTAGGTTGTTACCAAAAGGTTGCCTAGTAGAACCGAACAAGACCAACAATGTACAGTGAAGAAGAAAAAGAAGAAAGTTAAAAAGAGAGTTAAAAAGAGTGAACCAGACCTCAGAAACCAGTTGGACTTCGATCGCCGCTAAGCAAGGATCAGCGGTAAGTAATTTGGATATAAACAGAGGCTTCCCCCCACCAGAGGTAAGGGGCTTCTTGTGAAATATTCAAGTTTAGTTGATTTACCAGTTTCGGCTGTGTGTTACCGGTTTCGGCCGTGTGTTACCAGTTTCGGCTGTGTGTTACCAGTTTCGGCTGTGTGTTACCAGTTTCGGCTGTGTGTTACCGGTTTCGGCCGTGTGTTACCAGTTTCGGCTGTGTGTTACCGGTTTCGGCCGTGTGTTACCAGTTTCGGCTGTGTGTTACCAGTTTCGGCTGTGTGTTACCAGTTTCGGCTGTGTGTTACTGGTTTCGGCCGTGTGTTACCAGTTTCGGCTGTGATTTACTAGTTACGGCAGTGTTTTACACACGATAAGAGGCGATTCACCCGCGTAACGGCGATTACCCCAGTGCGGACCGAATTGACGGAAGAGACGAACCCCGCGCCGCCGCCTGCTGACCGACACCTATCGCGTAGACTACTTCGGACCAGTGATACAAGCCGAGATCCAGATGAGAAGAAGTATTACCAAAAATCAGAATTAGACAAAAAAAAGGAATGTTAACCGACTATATGAAGTAAATTCAAAATAATATAAAGTTAATTACAAATAAAGACAAAGACCTATCGATGTTAAATTTCAGTGTTTTATTTAACTAACCCTGGACACCGTGAGCATACCCCAGCTGAGAAATTTAAAACAGCCTCACAACTTGTATCAAAGAGACAGACATGTGTATCACCAACCACCTTATATGGAACGATCACGAACACCATGTTGCCAAAAATGCCTCAAGATGTTTGGGTTTCTTAAGGCGATGTAAGAAGTTTTTCTCCTCCTCTGATCTTACTGTTATCTTTAAGACTTATATACGTGCAAAGCTTGAGTATAACTCCCATCTCTGGGCTGGTGCACCGCCAACTTACTTAAGCTTTTTGGAAAGATATCATTTAAATTGATAGGTTATAATATCATCATTGGTAACATTTCTTGTCTCATTCTTTTTTACCGTTATTTTAAAGGGGTATACTCTAGAGAAATAGCCAGATGTATTCATTCCCTTAGATAGTTTAAATGTGATACTTGCGCTTCTAGGAATGCATAACTTTGGTCGTACTGTCAAATACAGAGATTCGTTCCTTAGCCGTACTACGCGAATGTGGAATGCCTAACGCGCTCTATCTTTACCAGTCATTGCAAAATTCAGGAAGTCAAAACCAATGTGAACCAATAATCTTCTTTCAAACCCCTTTCTCACTCTCCTACTGCTCTCACTGTATATCTGATGACGGTTTGACTTATGTGGTTTGTGATTCATTTGATCATAAAAATTGAGTCAAAATTAAAAAAAAAAATAATTCTTAGTTATATGTATATACAAACAAAATAAAATCATTTGATTTATTAAGCTTTAAGCTTAACTTTTGATATTTTGAAACCAAAACTATGAAAACAAAATTTATTTCCAAATTAAATTTTACTACAATTAAAATGCTTTTAAAAAGTAAAACGTCACCAAAAACGACCCACTCTTAACAGATGGAAGTATTTTGGGACCCACTCAACCATATACTTCAAGAGTCATAAAAACACAATACCTGCTCTATACAACACCCCTGAATATTCATATTCATTTGATATGATTTTTATTAAAAAGGAAGGAAATAGGCTTTTATCCTCAATTTCTCATACAAATTTGAGCCATTTGCAAGAAATATTGGCTTTTCCTAAAAGTTAAATGCATAGATATCTATTTTAAAGACCAATTGAGTATCTAAGGATATTATTTCAAGCACTCCAAGAAAATGAACATAACTGCTTTCCTTGCTTGCTCTTATGCTCGAGATAGTCTAATATTATGATGCTCAGCTCATATACATACGTAACATAGGTATACAAGTATGTGCTTCCCTCTTGGGGCATACTTTGAATATTTATCATTTTTCCATAACCTCATGTGAATGGAATTCAGTACCGTAAGGTACCACATTAACTCTGAAGGGAATATATCGTTCATGAGGCCGACAAGTGAAAATAAGAATAAAAAAAAAAAAAAAAAGAAGCGATTTAGTTTCCATTCTATTGCTAAAGGCGTTTGATGAGCTCAATTCATATAAATACCCCACTTTTTTTTTGACAAAAGTCACCCAACCATTTTTATTGCATTCACAATTTCACAATTTTATAACAAAAACAAAAATGGTCCTTAAAAAATGTAGGTAATTGAAAAGCAAAGCCTCAGGGACATAATGACATGATGGTTTTAACAAGATGAACACAAAAAGGAAATAACATAATTTTAACCGTTTTGAAAAAAAAAAAAGAATACGGAGGTATACTCCCTTATGGAACAAAATTAAATAAATACAATTTAACAACTGAGAGTCAAGAACATAGGTGTATCAAAAAATATATAAAAAAAAGGTACCTTACTCTGCACGCATTGCTGATGTCAAAAACGTGACACACTTTATGTACGTAACTCACGTTGAAAATTGAAAAACAAAAATAAACTTTGGGATAAGAACTTTTTTTCTGTGCCATAAAAGTTCAATTGATTAGGCCAACCATCAGCAGTTTAAGGAAGAAGCCCAAAAATACCCACTTAACAACAAGCTTTAAATCAAATTCGATTTGATTTTAGAAGGAAAAATAAAATTATTGTTATTTTCAAATTGAATGACTTTTTATTTGCATTCGAAAAGTTCATAAATACAAAATATGTATACCTATATAAAATAAAATGCACAACTTGGTCGGACGATCTTGCTCTTTTATCCAAAGAGCCTGTTTAGAAATGGTACCTAAGATTTTTTATATAAGATTTTAAAATATACATACCTGCAAAATAAGTTTATCTTCAAGATTTAAAATACCATTTTTTTTAAATTATTGTTTAGAAATATTTGTGGTAAATAGTTATTTAGTTCTTGAAAATATGCGTTTTAAATTTGAATTTTGTTAAAAATGCTGACACGTTTTTTAACTATCGAATTCGATTTTTTTAAATATTGTATTTTTCAAAAATTAAAAAAAAAAAAGAAAAAAGAGGCTGGGTTGCGACCCGCACTGATAACTTCCCATCCTGTCTGTCGATTTGTTTTGCTTCAAAGTTTGTAGGTTTTCATGTTTTGTTAAAAAAGTTGTCATTTGAATTATTCCTAAAAAATTTAATATTACCAACAATATTTGTTGATAATATTATAGTTTGTTGATAATATATAGTTTGATTTCAAAATCTATTTTTGTTGACGAGATTTTTAGTCGAAAACCAATTTTTACCAATTTTAGTAGAATTTCTTAAAAAATTTTATTTCTTATATAAACAAATACAAATTGGATGAATGAAATTAATTTGAAGTCAATATCTTCTATTATTCACAAGATATCGAGAACCGAACATCAATTTTTACCAATTTTGCGTATTATTTTTTGTAGATTTTATTTTGTTATGAAAAAACTGACAGTTGGATTTCTATACGAAATTTACTAAATGTCGAAAAAACATTTTCTGTGAAATAAAATAAGTTTGAAGCCGATATTTTTTATTTGAAAAGATATTTGAGTCAAAAATCAATTTTTACCAACTTTTATTAATTTTTTTTAGGTTTTTATTTTTTGTAAAAAAAACTATCAATTGGATTTTTCTCAAAATGTTACTGAATGTTAACAACAATATTTTTGAAAAGATGAAATTAGTTTAAAGCCAATATCTCAAAGTTTTGAAAAGATATTTGAGTCGAAAATCAATTTTTACCAACTTTTATTAATTTTTTTTAGGTTTTTAAATGATTTTTCTCAAAATGTTACTGAATGTTAACAACAATATTTTTGAAAAGTTTTGAAAAGACATTTAAGTCGAAAATCAATTTTTACCAACTTTGAGTAATGTTTTTTATAGGTTTTTATTTTTTTTATTTCGAGGTAAATAATATTTTTTTTTTGGTTTTTTGATTTATAAAAAAACCGTTAATTGGATTTTTTTCCAAAAATATATTTGTTGGGTATCACGTTACAATATCTAATATATAAAATATTCCTGTCACAGTGTTAGTTGCCATGCTCCTCCGAAACGGCTTAACCAATTTCAATGAAATTTTGCATATACATTCGGTGGAACTGAGAATAGGTTTTTATCTATTTTTTATTTTCCTAAGTGTTTTATGGTTTAAATGCATCAACATCGTACACAGTGCACCGATCTTACTGTAGTGTTCAGTGACTATGAAGTGTACTATGAAGCATTGATTGATATTGAGGATCTTTGCATTATCATTGCTAAATTTCGGTATGCATTCACCAAATCGAAATACATCTTATTTAATAGACACTGAATTTAATCGTGAACTACAATACAATACTGTAGAAATGGCAGCGATTTTCGCTCGCAATGTCCCATTAATTATTGAAAAACAAAGAACCATTCATGACCACATCATGCTTGCAGTTTCGGTAGGACAAGGTGGATTCTTTTTTTTGGATGCACCAGGTGGAACTGGCAAAACATTCCTTATTTCGCTAATTATTGATAAAATACGATCAAATAATAGTATCGCATTGGTTGTTGCATCTTCTGAGATTGCGGCAACTTTATTGGATGGAGGCAGAACAACTCATTCAGTATTTAAACTGCCACTAAATATTCAAAATTACCCACCGCGTCTGGGTACAATACAAAAAACAATCATTCACAGTCCTGAAACAGTGTTAAATTATCATCTGGGAAGAATGCACTATGGCACACAAACATTTGCTTGAGGCGTTGAACAGGACATTGAAAGATTTAAAAAAACAACGACAGACTTTGACGGCGCGGCCGGCGCGCTCTGTTACTCCTATCAGGTGATTTCAGACAAACACTTCCCGATATTCCGCGTTCAACGTACGCTAATGAGATCAACGCGTGCTTAAAATCATCGCCACTGTGGCGTTATGTTGACAAAGTACAACTGGAAGTAAATATACATGTTCAAATGCTTACAAGATCCATCCGATGAAACATTCTCAAAACAACTGTTAGATATTGGCGACGGAAAAGTTACTACAGATGAAACTGGATGCATAAATTAATTCTTCGTGATTATTGATTCACAAGATGCTCTCATTGACCAGATATTTCTCGATGTACGCAGACAATATACAAATCATGAGGCTGGCAGAAAGCGCAATTTCAGCAGCAAAAAATGCAGATGTCAACGAATCAAAAGATACAACATTTGGTATCAGGAGACTTGGTGTCATACAAATCTTTTGATACGGTTTGTGATGTTTCCGAAGCGGTGAAAGCGAAGATTTACCAGGCATTCCACCGCATAATTTACAACTTAAGGCTGGATCTCCTATAATTTTGTTTCGTAAATTGAACCCACCATGGTTGTGCAACGGCACGCGATTAGTTATTAAAAAATTGATGATAATTGTAATCGAAGCTATAATTCTAAATGGCAAATTCCGAGGTGAAAATATATTATTACCGCGAATCCCTATTATACCCATTATTTGGTGATTTGTTATTTTAATCTAAGTTTGTCACCGTTTACAGTGTTCTATATCTCTCCCACTTATATACCAAGTCCTTACATCCTTAAACAATGAGTTATTTATTTCTAGCAAAATATTCTCTAGAAATTATTTATATGAAAAAACAACGTGTGTCGGGTCAGCTAGTATAATATAAAATTTAATTCAAGTCTCTAGCGTTATTGGTTCGTGAGATATTTAGGGTTAACCAACATTTTCACCTTTTTTTTAAACTGCTATGGTAAAAAAACCACCCACGGAATTTTCTTATTGAGAGCCCTTTCTGCATCTTTCTACATTATTATCTGTATGACAAAATTTATTTGGAGTCGACATCTCTTCTGGTTCTTGAGCTATGGACGACGAAAAAACGTCGCGGACGTACAGACGTACGGACGTACGAACATACGTACACACGCACGCACAGATATCTTTCTAGAAATCTTTTATTTCGACTCTAGGGATCTTGAAACGTCGAGAAATGTCAAAATTTTCAATTCGACAAATCGGACCCATTACAATAACTTCCTATGAGAAGTTAATAATTAAGTGAAATCGAGCTCCAAGCTAATTGGATGGCTTCGGTAAATTCGGGTACACTCGAATGTTGTTGTGCTGATTCATAACCTTGACGTGTCAACCATCCCCAAATATTTTCGATGATATTCAAATCTAGAGAATAAGGCGCCCAGCTTAATAGGTTCACATTTTGGCTCTGTATATAGGATTTTACTACCCGGGCTGTGTGTATTGGTGCATAAGCATGTTGATAAATCCACGGCAGGGGTCCGAAAAGGGTATGAAAGTGTGGAAAGGCCTTTTCCAACACACCATTGTAAGACAACGAATTTAAATTAGTTGACATATATTTTAATTCCCAGGTTCCATAATAAGAAATGGCCTCCCACACCATCACACCTCCAACACTCCTATGCAGCCGGTCCAAATAATGTGTTTCTTTGAGGAGGTCATGGATATAGTAGCTATAGCCATCAGAGAAGAGCACCCGGTTCCACTCCAAAGTCCAAGTCACATGAGTGCGACAAAAACTGAGGCGTTGCTTTTTTCGAACCAGGCTTAGAGGTGGATTTTTCTAAATTTTCAGTGTTATTACATGCTTAGCTTTCGAAATAACACGACACATAGTTTTAAGACTTGCCTTAACACCACATTTTTTAGTGATTTTTGCCAAAAAGTTGTGTAAATTTTACGCCTTTCTTATTATAAGTCACCTTTCCGCATTGTTAACCACGTTATGTGTTCGGCCTTTCATGTTTTTACACTAATTACTTAAAAATATGGATTTAACTTGTCGGCTCCTCTCGACTTTTTTAGCTATTTTGGCAATAGATAAGCCAGCGTCCTTGTAGGCTTTGATTTGTTCTCTTTTCGTCTGGGTTAACACTTTTCCGCTACCCATTTTAGGTTTTTCTCAAATTAAAAAGCCAAAATTAATAAATAAGTAAGATCAAAGATAACAAAGATATCAGACACAATATTATTATTTTGTTATTCCGTTTTCTTGTTATGAGCAATTACAAATAAACTACACAGTGTGTCCTATTCAAGTGGCGAGTAGAGTAGGTATATACATTTTTTAATTTGAGTTTAAAAATATTTTAAGTATGCAGTTATTTAGAGCTTACTTTAAAACGTTCTACATTTCAATTCCGTAAAAAATGGTGATAAATTTTCGAAATATCGAAAAAAAAAATTCAATATTTTTTTTTAAATCAAAAATAAAAATAATGACATTTTTGATCATCAAATATTATTGAGATATCATAACCACTTGTACAGAAAAAAACCATTGAAATCGGAGGCAAAATAACAGTACTTTGGGGGAACCCTATTTATGTATTCAAAGAAGTCAAATAAAGAACAAAATTTCTAGAGAATATTTTAAAAACAATCTATCGGTTCGTTTTTGAGAAAATTAGAATTTTTGATTAAAAAATTTGTTTCTTTAAAAAATAAAAAAAGAAGGCCTAACGCGAATCGGCTAAAAACCTCAATTTAAAAATTTGAAGTTAATCGACCCAATGGTTTGGGCTGTAAGGACGAGGACAGACAGACAGACAGACGGATAGGGCTACCCACTTTTTTCGAATTCTCTACCATCGTAATGTCATGTTTGATTAAAATCTCGAATTAGACATATTTTACGAAGGCAATACTTGCAATATTCTAATATTATGTCGCAAGACAAAACTGAGAAAAAATTTCATAAAAAAATCTATCGGGCCGTTTTTGAGAAATTTTGAATTTTAGATTTTTGACCAAAAAACTTGTATGGGAAGTACTTTAATTTTTAATGTTGACAAAAACCCGAATATGCATAGATTCTTAATTTAAAGGTTGAACCAATGGTTTAGCCTGGGCGACCGCGACGGATCTATATTTGATTAAAATTTTCAGTTCGAATTTTTTTAGGAATGCAATACTTGCCATAAAGTTCCTTTATATCTCGCAAGTTAAAATACAATCTTCATCTGAATGGGCATTGAAATACCACCCAAAACCTTGGAAGCATTTTTTGTATGTAAATTTTACCGAAAGAAGTTGTGTGAAATTGCCTCCATACTTAGGGTAAGGTTACGCAAAGAACTAAAGGTGTTCATGTTTAACCTCCAACTTCTTGGGGTAAGTAGAAATATGAATTAGCATGCCCCAAACAGTACACTCGCAGCTTTATATTTATTAACTTTTGTACTTTATGAACTCATGATGTCGTATGAGTTCAGGTACGTATAGCCTCCGGGATCACCGCGAGTTCTGATTTCATCACACTAGAACATTTGTAGATAAAACTTAGTATTGATTTCTTTTTCACTTTAAATTTAAAAAACAATGTGTATGGTTTTCAAACCTTCTCCACTCTTTCACTTTTCGTATCATAAGACCAAGCATTAAAAACTGACAAATTCAATTCTTTAATCGGCAATACTTTACGGGATTCGTCCTTTAAGGATAAATTTTTGTCTGGTTCTGTACGTACATACGTATATGCTCATATATTCATTTCCGTGTGTATTTTTGTGGGGTCCAGGTTCTTTGAAAAGTTAATAAATTAAGTTTTAAAAAGCTTCGTGTGAAATTTAGTAAAATTGAGTTTATGTTTGTTTTTTGGGGTGGTGAAAAGTTTTTCACTTTGTAATGCTATACGAAAAACTTCTACTTTAGTTTTAGTTAAGTTAGTTTTTTTTCTTTTTTTTTTGAAGGTATATCTACCTTAAAATAAAGTTTTTTGATAAGTTTGTTGGGTGTGAGAGATTACAATAACTTATTCTTTTGTTCGATTTAAGTTCTATTTAATTAGTTTTATTTCTATCTTTAACTTATAGAATAGAGGGATAAGGTTTATCGATGATATTCAATATATTTATCGAGAAAAGTAGATAAATATGAAAATAGAGTAAAGCAGATGAGCTTACTATGAGAGAAATAAATATTAAATTGAACTTGAACTTTAACAAACTTTAACGGTATCGGTTTTCTTAATAGGGATAAGACTTTCAGTGGAAATTAAGTTTGGTGGGAATTAACGAATAACAATTTTGGATTAAAATAGTTTGGAAAAGCAGAATTTTATAGTAAAGCTGAAAATCATTTTTTCAAGTTACAAATTTGTGCTTTAATTTTTCTTCGTCTGACAAAATAATATTAAATTATAATAAAAAAAAAACACTACAACTAAAAAAAAAATAATTTATTTATTCAAAATTCCAACTTGTTTGTTTTTACAATCTTAAAAATAAAGTTTAAACAACAATTTTAGTCATAGAAGCATTATTTTTAACTTCCCACAGGAAGTTATTGTAATCGGTCCGATTTGTCGAATTGAAAATTTTGACATTGGTGCTTTCTAAAGATTTGCAGAACAGCATTTCTTCATGAAAATCACATTTGTCAATATAATATCTTACATACGTTAAAAGTACGGCTTCACTCTGTCTCAAAGTGGATGTATCCATTTGCAACGAGAAATGTCTTGTTTTTAGTTTTTCAACGAGTTGCATTTCAATATCCTCACTCATTTCGTCTATTCTTCTGCAAACAGTATTGTGTTAGTGGCATATTTTGAACGTCTTTGTCATCTTTTTCCAGAACTGTCTTTAGAAATGTTGATATTGATGGTTTGATTAAATTCTCTCCTATCATATGACTTTTTCCAGATTTAGCGATGAGTAAAGAAATTTGGTAACTTGCCTCAAGAGTACGATTGATATTTCCATGTTGAGTAGTAAATAGGGACTTATCTGTTCTTCTTTTTTCAAAATTCGTCTTTATAGTTTGGAAGTAATTAAAATTTGAATTTATATGGGCTTTATGTTTCGCCTTCAAATGTGCCTCAAGACGACCTGGTTTCATTAATTCGTTGGTCAAGCATTGTTGGCATAAAAGACAAAAAGGGGAACGTTCATCATGAATACTGCCATTTTTTTTCTTGCTTGTACCACTGATCTCAAAAAGGAAAAGAAATAAAATAATATATGATTAAAATAAAAACGTTTATGTTTATACCTATCAGTGGGAAATAACCAGGGTGATAAATCAAATTGACAGAAAACAACTGATTCATATTTGACGGAAAGTGTCATTGATTGAAGTAAAGTTGGTAACAGTTGACAAAATTGATGAATTACAGATCATGGGTGCGTTCAGAAATATATTTTCAATTGTGGAAATACAACAACCATAGATTTTTCGGAGAGAAGTCTAATGCAGCATAATTTTCAATTGCCCTCCTATACAATCAAATTGCCCCCTTTAGGAAGTGTATCCCACATTGGGAAACACTGCTCTACTGCGTATACGTAATTTTTTTTAAAGGTTAAGTTTGAACTTTTTTTTATTTAATAAAATTAGTTAATGCAAAATTCACATTAATTAAAATTAAAAATTAAATTAAATGTTTAGATATTAAATTTAAGGTGTCACATCTTTTCACATCAACGCAGTAGATCCGTTATTGAAAACTAGGTACTTGACGTTTCAAGGTCCCTAGAGTCGAAATAAAAGATTCTAAATTTTATATTATATATTGTACTGCGATAAGAAACAAATATATTTTTGAAAAAAAAATCCAATACACGTTTTTTTTTATAAATAAAAAAACTGAAATAAAATATTTGTCACCTCGAAAATTTTACGAACAAAAAATGATTTTATCTTCAAAAAATTTTGTGCAACAATGAATAACGTTTTTAACATATGATAAAATTTTGAAAAAATCGAATGGACAGTTGTTTTTATAAAAAATAAAAACCTAATGGTTTCAACATTCGATACAATTTTGAGAAAAATCGAATTGACAAAAAATAAAAACCTTACAAAAAAAAACAATACTTAAACTCGGTAAAAATTTACTTTTGACTTAAATATCTTTTCAAAAATAAAAAATATTGGCTTCAAACTTTTTTTATCTCACATAAAATATTGTTTTCGACATTCAGTAGTTTTTTTTTATAAAAATCCAACAGTCAGTTTTTTTTTCATAATAAATTAAAAGCTACGAAAAATAGTACGCAAAATTGGCAAAAATTGATGCTCAGTTATCTAGTCTTGTGTAGGTTCTTATTTTTTGTAAAAAAAACTATCAATTTAAATTTCTCAAAATTCAACTGTATATTGAAAACAATATTTTTTATAAGACTAATTAAATTTGAAGCCAATATCTCAAATTTTTGAAAAGATATTTGAGTCGAAAATCATTTCTTACCAACATTTATTCATTTTTTTTAGGTTTTTATTTTTTGTGAGAAAAATGTCAATTCAATTTTTCTCAAAATTTCACCGAGTGTTGAAAACAATATTTCTTATAAGATAAAGTTAATTTTAAGCCATAATCTCAAAATCAATTTTTACCAACTTTTATTATTTTTTTTTAGGTTTTTTATTTTTTATAAAAAAAAACAAAAAACTGGGGTGGAATCGGCTAAGGTGATTGTTGACAGTCAAAATAATCGAATTTGATCTATGTAAGGTGATAGTCAAGTTGATACCTAAAAAGCTGTCGCTAGAAAAATTTGATAGTCGTTTTCCTACAAACATGTCGTTTCTGAGTAGAGCTACCTGACGCTTACAAAAAAAGAATGGAAAATTTTGTCAGATACCTTTTTTAGGTACAAAAACACGTTCCTGTGACCGACAAAGCTTACGACATTCGAAAAAAAGCAAGAAAAGTAAGAATTTTATTCAAACGCAGCCAATTTGATACTTTTATTTAGATATTTTATAAGAATCAATTTAAAATGTCACCAAGGCAACAATGAATTTTGACAATTTGAATCTGAAATTGTTCAATTGAATTGAATTGAGTTGAATCATCTTACACAGACGAGAAACTCGGTGATAGTCGATTTGACTATCAAAAATTTGATAATCAATTATCACCTTAGCCGATTCCACCCCTGTTTATTCGATTTTTCTCAAAATTTGACGACTGACGAATATTTTCTTTCAGTTTTTTTTTGTATTTATTTATAAAAAAAAATTAATTGGATTTTTTCCAAAAAATATATTGGTTTTGGTATCATGTTACAAAATATAATATAAAATTTAATTCAAGTCTCTATCGTTATTGGTTCGTGAGATATTTTGGGTTAACCAAAATTTTCACCGTACACACGCATGCACACTGCACAGACATCTCTCTAAAAATCTTTTATTTCTAATCTAGGGACCTTGAAACGTCGAGAAATGTCAAAATTTTCAATTCGGCAAATGGAACCGATTACAATAACTTTCTATGGGAAGTTAAAGCTTACATTAAAAATTTTAAAGGTACCTTCATCAAGAAAAAATATTGTTAGTAAATTTTAATTGTTTTTAAACGTTCTTGGCACAATACAAAATTATGTTTTTAAAAGTTTTGTCGTTGACAGTTTGGTCTTATCAAGTTATCAAGTCTCAAATGGAATAGTATTAAATTATAACTTTATTTTGATTGTCTTTTAACTACATATTTTTGTTGAAAGCTGTTAAAGCAGCCCAAAGAGCCGAAATGTCAAATATTTTTTTTTTTAACTTTTGTAACCATATTAATACAATGTTCAATCCATGTTTCAAATTTATAGAAGATTCAGAGTAAAATCAAGTCATGCATTTTATTTTGTATCCTTAAGCTCTCCACTACTACAAAAGTATAAAATGTGAAAAAGCTGAATAAAAATATAGCCTGAAAGGATATTTCTAATCTCTCATGCTGTGGCAATGAAACTTAATCCATCTAAAGTGATGTTAAATGTCTTCCTAGAAACAGTTTTATGTTAACTGTGCATAGGTATATATCTACATATGTATTTGTCAATAGCTTCCCGTTTAGAGTTTCAAAAGTAACCAATATCAATATCATTTATTATTTACAGTACACTATACGAGTACTATACTATACATTACACTCCTTCATTTATTTGTGATATTAAAAAGAGGATAGAAAAAATAAAGAAAGAGGAATAATGAAACATTTCCTTTGGAAACAAGGTGTAAGCATTGACACACTAAGTGGCAATACACTTAAAAATAACACAAACACAAACGCAAACACAAAAAAGGAGGAAATACTCATGAACTTTAAAATCTATCTCAAATGTCATTTCTAGAACTATCATTGCTGACAAGCATTTTTCTACCATAAGAAACTGATTAAAATTTCAAAGGTAATCAACGAGAGTGATACTTGGTATTGACTGCAAACTGGGAATTCTATGTGTGCATCTTTTTTATTTATATGCCTGGGGTGAATTTAAATATCAAGGAAGTTTTCGAAGAAGGATTTAGGATTCAGTTTTATTTAAAGAAACTCCTGAACGGAATTGGTCTGCTCTTAAAATAATTACGAGTGACAGCAGGCCACTTTTTGGATTTTCATAAGGTTCTTTTAGAAACCTTTAAGGGGTTACATCTATTTAGTGGCCGAAAATTAACAAAAGATTTGACAGATGTCACCAAAACAAAATGGCCGCCACGGGGCGCCAAAATCTATCCTTGCCAATTTAAAAACCCTATAGTACTAGCTTAACAAAGTTCGATTACATTTTATATATACGAGATTGTCAAAAAATTTTGAAATAAATGTACTTGGTAAATTCACTCTATGGACAAATAAGTTGATATATTGAAAATTAAATTGATTAAACATGCTTCTCAAAGGAGAACATTGTTTATAAATTAGTCTGACAGCTTGAAATACGTATACAATCGGATGAATTGTCAGGTTTCTTTGGGGAATATTTAATATTATTTATTTAACAATAAAGACAAAACATAAATAAGAACTCTCTGGTCTCAAGATTCGACATATCAATAATTTTTAGTTTTTGCTGATAAAGTGGAAGATCAAAGGAATTAGCAGATCTTAATCTCCTTAGCGTACATCTCAGGAACCTTTTTGTGCACCAGTTATGGTCTGGGTTTATGATAGGTGTAATTTAGTGTCTAAGTACAACTGACGAGCATATTCGAGAATTGACAAACCAAATGTTATAAAAAACTGCTATAAAACGTAAGGATCGGAAAATTGTTTCAATTCCCTCTTAATCCAATCAAGAATTGAATTAGCCTTACACGTTATTGAATTAATGTGTAGTGAAAATTTCAATTTCACATGAAGTAACACACCAAGTACATATGTTTCATTAACACGAGATAATGATACTCTGTCAAACATATAATTAAAAGATTTTACATAATGCTTTCTCGTAAAGCTCATAGTTTCACATTTACTGACGTTAAGAAGTAGACAGTTAAAAAACCAATAATTAATTACAATTCTTTGCAATTTCGAGAACTTGAAACAGTTTTGAAAATTTGTAACATCATTGGCATAAATGATGCAGAGATAGAGTGATAGAGTGTTTCACCATAGTCGGTAAATTGTTTATAAATAAAATAAATAGAACAGGGCCTAAATGACTACCTTGTGGAATTCCAGAGTTAATTTTAAACATATTTGATTCGCAACCATTGAAAAGTACATAATATGATTTATCGAATAAATAAGATTGAAGCCATTTTAAAAAATCTTCACTTCCTTAATTTAACAAACAAAATTGAAGTCCGTAAAAATACAGTCCAGTTAATTTTTGCTTTTAAATGAGTCAATACAGTTTTCAGCTAGTTCTATCAAACAATTGACGGTAAAAAGCTCCCCTTGTAAAATTGTGCTACCTTGGAACTATCATAGATTTAACATGAAACCATAGTGATTCAAAAAAAAAAGATTCAAAATATGTAGGATTAACAGATAATCTAGAAAAAGGTCGTCTTTATTATATAAGGGAATTTTAAAGAAACTTTTTTCAAATATGTAGATGGAAACACTCAAGAAAACAAGACTTAAAACTTCAAAAACCACCAGTGGAGTTCAAAATTCTTTCCCTAAGTATTTTTACTTTGAGATTGTGACATCGTCAGGTCATCAATAAAACGTCTTCACCTCAATTTACATTGCGTTCCACATTGTAATTCCTTCAAACGTTTACTATTTATCACATGTCTCGTGTAACCTTTTGAAAAATATCCTGGAATAACTTATCCCGTGTCGTAGTGCTGCGTCGTCATAGTCATAGTCATAGTCAGCAACAAATATAATAAAATCAAAAAAAGACAAGAAAGAAAAATTAATCAATCGAAAAAATCGAAACAGACATTTATATGTGGTATAATCTCTGCTCGCTATGGGGATAAGTAAATAAACTAAAAATAACAAGCTGCAATCTGGTCCACATCAGAATGACGAAGACGAAACCCTATTGATTTATATGTTTGGCTAGAATTGAAACCTTCAATATTTCATTTGGATAAATCTTTCACAAAAAAAAAAGAACAGAATTATATAAACTTCAACACATGAAACCAAACCAAACCAAATCAAATCGGTAGACGCAAGATGAGTGAGGACATCGAACCAAAGTCATGTCCTTATAAATGACGTGACGTGGGAGTCCTCCCATCATCATTGTATCCTGTCCCTAACCTATGTACAATGTACATATATGAGATCTCAGATACATAGTATATAAATGTAGGCAAGGTGTATCTATATCTTTTATCTTGCTCAGTGGTTCGAAAATGATATGTTTCATAAACAAGATGAAACCTAAAAGTTTGTTTCGTGCCGACAGGACTTTTGCTTTTGCTTATGCTGCGGGTTCAGGCAGGAGCTAAAGAGAAGGAATATTACATTGACTTGACAACCTCCTCGCAACGAATTAGTCAAGTGTAGATGAGATGATGACAACCAGGACGATGCGATGTCTTGATATCGGAGGCGTTTCCCTGGAGCTGTTTTTCTCTTTGTATAACCTTAAGTATAATAAAATAAAAGGAGTTATGGGAAAAATTTCTCGCAATAAGCTCCAATTAAAGGGACTTATGCAATGTCTGTGGGCAGACTATAATGATCATGATGTTGATTACTATGAAAAAGAATATTACTAAAAAAAAAAGAAAAGTGTTTGTATTTATTGTTTAAAAAATCCTTTTTTAAGTCCTTACATTGGGCACTGAGGTTGTCATATCATATCTATGACCTTATACTCGTATATCGTTAAGTAGTGTTTTGTTTTTAGTTTTTTGAAAAAAAAAAAACTTTTTCTATTATTGCATTCATTCGAAAAGTAAACTCGACATAGTTAGGACATTATTTTATATTATTTTTTTGAAAAACATAAAAACAAAAGCAAAGGACCTCTTTCTGATGTTCTGCAACAAAAGTGCAGAAAAAGTTTTTCTCATAAAAGTTTGTCGTGCTATATTTCATGCAATATGGTTTTTCTGTTGTGGACATCAAATCAACTTGAAAAACTTTTCAAAATTCCAAATACACACATTCATATATTATGTATAGATACCTTTACCTTGTTCAACGTCAATTAAGGACGATTGTTTTTAACCAGAGAAGAAATTTAAAATGGATGTGTGTTTATTGTGTATGAATTTTCTAAAGAAGTGATGTTTTTTGTTTTTCTTAAGCCAGAGACCATGGAATCATAAATTCATCATTCATGATGTTGAATTATTATTATAGTTTGGAAAATCAAAAAATGTCTTGAGGTCAATTTGTTCAATAGGTAGTTAGTTTCTTATTTAATGCCCTATCAGATAAAATAGTTATGAAAACTCAGAAATGATTGAAAACTGATTCCCAATAAATTGGATTTTTTTTTATACATTGAATTAAAAAAAAAAATCTCAAAATTCATTCTCGAATAATTGTTTTCGGCGTTGGTAATAAAAAGACCAAAAAAAAGGTGCCCCAAACAATTGAATTTGTCCATGTTTTCTGTAATAAAGTGCTCAAAACAATTAAAAAGAACAATTTGGCAGCTGTCAATTTTAAGATAAAAAATACAAAAACAAATTATGTCACGCAACAGTCCGTTGATAACTAGGGCCTAGTGTAGTGACTCACAACTCTCAACCATTAATGTGTGGTGTGTGAGTAATTTTGTCAGGGATGGAGGGGACCTACAGTTTTAAGCCGAATCCGAACGGCTAATTTGCGAAAGCACTTTTCATAACAAGAATTACTCTTGAAGGATTTTTCAATTCTTCGCAAGTGGCAGTACCCGTTAAACAAACTTTAGGCAGAGATTTAATCCAAGACTTCTCTCATGACAGTCCAAACACTAAGATATGTTTATTAAAAATGAAAAATTACAGTGGATCAGTTTATATTTCTAAGATCTCAGAGATTTTTATATTCTCAGGAATATGAACAAAATTTCTCATAAAAATGTCTAGTTTTTGCTGTCAAAACTTCCAAAATTGAATTTTTTGAATTCGATTTCTCAATTTTTGTATCACTCTACATAAGTATATTGAAAATGGGGAAAAAACACAAAGCTCATTTCATACCTGCGCAATCTCTGACATCTAAATTTAACAAATAAAGAAAAGCGAATTTTTGATATAATATGCAGCACAATATTTCAGAAATAATGAAAGCTAAAAAATTCAATTTTTTAGTGAACAAAATTAAGTGAAACATTTGTGTTTTTTTCTTAAGGCTATGTATGAATATGAATCTAAAAGCATTTCAAGGATTTAAATTCATTCTTTTAAAATGTTTTTGTTATGTTACTGCACAACTTCAAAAATTCCCGGGGAAAAAGTGAAAAAAGGATTTTTTAAAGATTCAATTCGTTTTTTTTTTTTTTAATACGATTAAAAATGTTTTGATTCAGCTATGATTCCAAATTTGTGTACCTAAACATTTTTCTGTTTTGCAATTTTGAATGAGGAAACACTGTTTCCGTTTTGATATCAGTCAATTACGAGAAATATACAATTAAAAAATGATATTTGATTTTTTTTGAAATTTTACCAGAATAATTAACTTTTGAACTATAGTATGAAAAAGGGTCAAAAACGTTTTTGTATTCTTTTCCTAAATGTTTTTCTAATATTGACCGAAGTTCTAATCTGTGTATGAAAATTACAATTCCAAAGGACTTTAAATGAAAAAATGCAATTTTCAAAACAAAGAAAATTATTTCGAGTTTTATTTTCAAAACTAAATATTGTTTTCAATCCATGGAGCCCATTTCCAATATTGCACTTTGTTATGATAAAACTAAAGAGAAATAAAAAACTAGAATTTTCTTCTTTTAGGTAACTAACTAACTCAACTTTTGTTGAGATTGATAATCTACGGCAGTGTTTCCCAACCTTTTTTCTGCTATGTCCCATTGGAACCTTTCCAAAATCTTCATGTGAAATTTTACCAGAATAATTAACTTTTGAACTATAGTATGAAAAAGGGTCAAAAACGTTTTTGTATTCTTTTCCTAAATGTTTTTCTAATATTGACCGAAGTTCTAATCTGTGTATGAAAATTACAATTCCAAAGGACTTTAAATGAAAAAATGCAATTTTCAAAACAAAGAAAATTATTTCGAGTTTTATTTTCAAAACTAAATATTGTTTTCAATCCATGGAGCCCATTTCCAATATTGCACTTTGTTATGATAAAACTAAAGAGAAATAAAAAACTAGAATTTTCTTCTTTTAGGTAACTAACTAACTCAACTTTTGTTGAGATTGATAATCTACGGCAGTGTTTCCCAACCTTTTTTCTGCTATGTCCCATTGGAACCTTTCCAAAATCTTCATGTCCTCAACAATTTTGAACATACAAACATCTGAAATGTTGAATAAAGAAATCCATAGAAAATTTATATAAGGTTCAAGTTTAGACAGCTTAAGTCTCCTCGTTTTGTTATATCAAGACGATTTCTTTTTTTATCAGCAAGTCATTTATGGCACTAAATCCGTATTCCGTTAAATATGAAGATGAAAAAGGTAATAACAGTTCTCTTGCATATTTGGTTGTATTGGGATATTTGATTTCGGTTTCTTTAGAAAGCCATGCCATGGCTCCTTTTATGTCGAATAATGATTTAATTCATCATTTTGTATTTCAGCGAGTTCTTCTTGATATTGTACATTAGAAATATCAGAAAGATTCGCTAGCATTGGGAAACCAGTTTTTTACAAATAAAAAATCTTTCTTTTAAATCAGCCGATACATTTTTCAGATGATCGACAATTACATTTTTAGCGATATCGGTTTCTTGGCATTTTTGGAGTCAAGGAAACTTTTCAAAATTTTTTGTTGTAAATATATGTCTGACATAATTCAATAAAGGTAAAATATCTTCGTTTTTGCTTCAACGAGAGTTTTACTTTTTCCTTGAAGTTGCTTATTTAATGTATTTAGTTTTTCGAAAATATCAGCTAAATAACTTACAAATGCTTTACCATCCATCGTGATAAGAATTTTCATTTCTGGTTTGTCGTTTAAATAAAATGCACGACTGGGTCGCACGAACTTGCTCCTGTATTCAAAGAGTCTGTTTAAAAAAGTATCTATGTATAAGATTTAAAAATATACCTGTAAAATAAGTTTGTCTTCAAAGATATAAATGCCATTTGATTTGTCGAAAAAACCTCCATTTTTCAATTTTTTTGGGAGGGGGTTACATTCAATACAGTTAAAATAATTTAAAAAAAAAATTAATTTAAGATTCAAAATTTTACCTGAAAAATAAGTTTGTCTTCAAAAATTTAAATGCCATTTTATAAATCAAAAAACCCTTGATTTTTCAATTTTTTTTTTTGAAAATCGTTAGAGCGGTTTTTTTTTAAATTAATTTTTTATATATAAAATTTTTCAATTTTGTTCTAAAAATATTTTTGGTATGCAGTTGTTTAGTGATTGTAAATATACGCTCTATATTTCAATTTCGTAAAAAACTGTTCACCCGTTTTTGAGATATGGAATTTTGAAAAAAAAAATTTCAATATTTTTTTAAAAATCCAAACAATAAAAAATTGCACTTTTGATAATCAAATATTGTTAAGGCAATATAAGAGCTCGTTCAAAAAAAAAAATTATTGAAATCGGTTCAAAAGTTGCTGAGAAAATTAA
This sequence comes from Eupeodes luniger, assembly GCA_951509635.1. Lineage (NCBI taxonomy): Eukaryota > Metazoa > Arthropoda > Insecta > Diptera > Syrphidae > Eupeodes > Eupeodes luniger. The sequence continues at coordinate 38,574,445 of OX608074.1, forward strand.
AAAACAAAAAAACGGTTCTATGAGCGGTACCTTTCCTGAGCAATACAAAAATATGTTTTTCTTATTAAAAGAAGCCAAGTTAAAAAATAAAATTTTAGAGAAAATAAAAAAAAAATCTATCGGTTTGTTTTTTGAGAAAATTCGAATTATCGTTTTTTGACCAAAAAAATTGTATGGGGGCCACTGTTAGTTTTGATCTTAAAAAAAAAATGAAAAAAACGCCTAACGCGAATTTGCTCAAAACCTTAACTTCCAAGTTTGAACTCAATCGACCCAATGGTTTAGGCTGTAGGAGCGTGGACAGACAGACAAAATTCTGCACGAATGCAAAACTTGCCATATAGTTCCTATATGTCGCAAGTAAAAATCACTAAGAGTATCAAAAAGTTCCATAAATCTTTTCAAGCAGTTCCCTTTCGAGAGCGATCTTACTTCAGTGTGAAGTATAAGTCTTACATAATCCTCATTTTGTTCTTCACAAAAAAGACGTTCACATTTGGCACTAGCTTTTTTAGAATTGATACACTTTATAATAGAATTTAGAACTTCATTCAGAACAAGCGAAATGTTTTTGGCTGCCAAGTTTTCCCTGTGAATAACACAATGGATAAGAAGCATTTTTGGGTTCTCATCTTTCATTAATTTTGAGCAACCATTTTTCTTCTCCATCATATTAGGAGCACCATCTGCAGTGCAAGATGATATATATTTCAGGGGTATATTATTGAATTCTAAGTAATTTTTAAGCCTACTGAATACATCTTTGGCAGTAGTGGTGCTTTCTAAGGATTTGCAGAACAGCATTTCTTCATGAAAATCACATTTGTCAATATATCTTATATAAATTAAAAGTACTGCTTCACTCTGTCTCAAAGTGGATTTATCCATTTGCAACGAGAAATGTCTTGTTTTTAGTTTTGTCAACGAGTTGCATTTCAATATCCTCACTCATTTCGTCTATTCTTCTGCAAACAGTATTGTATTGGTGGCATATTTTGAACGTCTTTGTTCTTTAGTCAAAGGCGTTGACTCAAGAAAAATATAAATGTTCTTGTTTTCAAAGGATTATATCAAGAACAAAGAAAATTCTTTTAAATTGAACTAAGTTGTAGTTCAATGCCTTGTTTAAAAAGAAAGACAGTTTAATTTGGTTAAACGTTATAATTTTAATGTTCAAGAACTAAGTTATAGTCTATTCAAATAAACTGATTGTTAACAATTAAATTCAAAATGTAAAAAGATCCTACCATGAAAGCTTCTACCCATGTCATACTGTATTTCTTTACATAATCCATACAGCTGATTTTGCGGATTTAATATAAAAAGTTCAACAACCCTAAATAGGAGAAATAGTTCATTTTGACTTATATTAAATTTACTTTTCGGAGTTCTATATTCTTACACATGTATGAAATTCTTCTTATTTTCTTTTTAAACATATTCTTAAATAAAAGAGATGCCATTATTAAAGTTATCGTTAAGTAAATTGCATTACAATTTAACATTATTAATTAATGGGTTAAAGTGAGAAAGCTATACTTATGAATTTTATATTCTACAGTTTTCTTTTAGTTTTCGTTTTCCTTTCTTAAGTCTCGGTTCTTTATACAATATTCAGTTTTCATTAAAATGGTGTTTAATTCTTATTTTGTAAAAATACTTTGGATTAACAATTAATAGTTAATTAATGCAATTAATATATAAATTTGCATATTAATTGTTAATCCGGTGTATTATATAAAAAGTCTTCATTTATGTTTAATTTTGTGTTGATGACGTCACATGTCTTCTCGTTTATGTGATGACGTATACTTTTGTTTCTGTGACGTGTTAATAGTTTCTTATGTTGAACGCCAACATCCTCCACCCCCACGGGAAAGTAAGGTATAGTGTGTTAGTGTTTTGTGGCCAAAGTGTATTGATTGATTTGATGGCGAAATTATCTCAATTTGGCAGACGTCTTTTGTTCTTGTCATCATAAATCGCCATCATCATTATTTTGGGCTATGTCCGTGGTTCATAGCAGGTGTGTTACCAAAAATAAAAATAAATAAAAAAAGAATTAGTTTTTATTAAGAAAACAAAATTAAAATTTAAAATTCAAAATTTAATTATCTGCTTCGGCACCACCCACCACCCACAGGTGTTTTTGGATTCTTCTTCCTTTGACAGCATCAATGGATTATATTTTGTACCTGTTGGTTTAGAGAGGGTGAGTTCATTGTTTGGAACGTGTAAAATGATTGATATGGGCGTTAAAATTATTTGTTCATTTATTGAAATATATGTATTTAATTAATGGATATGGGCATTTCACTCAGGGAATGATATGGGCTTTAGTGAATGTTGTTTTTTACGAAAGCAATGTTTTTATTAAATTAGATTTATTAGTTAGTTTTATTAATTAATATTTGATGGATCACATATTGGTAGGCGTGATAGTTTTGATATTGGTCGTTTCAAAATAGAGTTTTTTGTTTTTATTGTCACGACGCGTGTTAAGCCATCTGCGCCGGGATGTAATTCGATTACTCTTGCAAGTAACCATGCTGATGGTGGAAGGTTATCTTCCTTCACGAGAACGATATCTCCAACCTTGAGGTTTTCTTTTGGGTTGAGCCATTTTGGACGTTGCTGTAGGTGATGCAAGTACGATGAGCTCCATTGCTTCCAAAATTCCTGCTTGAGACGTTGCAGGTATTTCCATTTGTTAAGAGCATTGATGTTGTGTTCCATAAGGTTCCTTTCAGGAAGGGTGCAGAGTGGAGCTCCAATAAGAAAATGCCCAGGTGTGAGCACTGACAGATCGTCCGGATCCGAACTCATTGGGCAAAGTGGTCTGGAGTTGAGGCAGGCTTCAATTTGAGCCAGCAGTGTAGCGTGTTCTTCAAAGGTGAGCTTAGAGCAGCCAATAGTTCGTTTTAGGTGAAACTTAATTGACTTCACTCCTGCCTCCCAGAGCCCTCCAAAATGTGGTGATGATGGAGGATTGAAATGCCATTTCGTGTTTTGAGCAGCAAGAGCTTCACTTACTTCTGAAGACCACTCAGATGAAATGAACCTTATGGAACACAACATCAATGCTCTTAACAAATGGAAATACCTGCAACGTCTCAAGCAGGAATTTTGGAAGCAATGGAGCTCATCGTACTTGCATCACCTACAGCAACGTCCAAAATGGCTCAACCCAAAAGAAAACCTCAAGGTTGGAGATATCGTTCTCGTGAAGGAAGATAACCTTCCACCATCAGCATGGTTACTTGCAAGAGTAATCGAATTACATCCCGGCGCAGATGGCTTAACACGCGTCGTGACAATAAAAACAAAAAACTCTATTTTGAAACGACCAATATCAAAACTATCACGCCTACCAATATGTGATCCATCAAATATTAATTAATAAAACTAACTAATAAATCTAATTTAATAAAAACATTGCTTTCGTAAAAAACAACATTCACTAAAGCCCATATCATTCCCTGAGTGAAATGCCCATATCCATTAATTAAATACATATATTTCAATAAATGAACAAATAATTTTAACGCCCATATCAATCATTTTACACGTTCCAAACAATGAACTCACCCTCTCTAAACCAACAGGTACAAAATATAATCCATTGATGCTGTCAAAGGAAGAAGAATCCAAAAACACCTGTGGGTGGTGGGTGGTGCCGAAGCAGATAATTAAATTTTGAATTTTAAATTTTAATTTTGTTTTCTTAATAAAAACTAATTCTTTTTTTATTTATTTTTATTTTTGGTAACACACCTGCTATGAACCACGGACATAGCCCAAAATAATGATGATGGCGATTTATGATGACAAGAACAAAAGACGTCTGCCAAATTGAGATAATTTCGCCATCAAATCAATCAATACACTTTGGCCACAAAACACTAACACACTATACCTTACTTTCCCGTGGGGGTGGAGGATGTTGGCGTTCAACATAAGAAACTATTAACACGTCACAGAAACAAAAGTATACGTCATCACATAAACGAGAAGACATGTGACGTCATCAACACAAAATTAAACATAAATGAAGACTTTTTATATAATACACCGGATTAACAATTAATATGCAAATTTATATATTAATTGCATTAATTAACTATTAATTGTTAATCCAAAGTATTTTTACAAAATAAGAATTAAACACCATTTTAATGAAAACTGAATATTGTATAAAGAACCGAGACTTAAGAAAGGAAAACGAAAACTAAAAGAAAACTGTAGAATATAAAATTCATAAGTATAGCTTTCTCACTTTAACCCATTAATTAATAATGTTAAATTGTAATGCAATTTACTTAACGATAACTTTAATAATGGCATCTCTTTTATTTAAGAATATGTTTAAAAAGAAAATAAGAAGAATTTCATACATGTGTAAGAATATAGAACTCCGAAAAGTAAATTTAATATAAGTCAAAATGAACTATTTCTCCTATTTAGGGTTGTTGAACTTTTTATATTAAATCCGCAAAATCAGCTGTATGGATTATGTAAAGAAATACAGTATGACATGGGTAGAAGCTTTCATGGTAGGATCTTTTTACATTTTGAATTTAATTGTTAACAATCAGTTTATTTGTCCGGCTCGAAGGACCATGTTCTTTAGTCAAAGGCGTTGACTCAAGAAAAATATAAATGTTCTTGTTTTCAAAGGATTATATCAAGAACAAAGAAAATTCTTTTAAATTGAACTAAGTTGTAGTTCAATGCCTTGTTTAAAAAGAAAGACAGTTTAATTTGGTTAAACGTTATAATTTTAATGTTCAAGAACTAAGTTATAGTCTATTCAAATAAACTGATTGTTAACAATTAAAAAAAAAATGTAAAAAGATCCTACCATGAAAGCTTCTACCCATGTCATACTGTATTTCTTTACATAATCCATACAGCTGATTTTGCGGATTTAATATAAAAAGTTCAACAACCCTAAATAGGAGAAATAGTTCATTTTGACTTATATTAAATTTACTTTTCGGAGTTCTATATTCTTACACATGTATGAAATTCTTCTTATTTTCTTTTTAAACATATTCTTAAATAAAAGAGATGCCATTATTAAAGTTATCGTTAAGTAAATTGCATTACAATTTAACATTATTAATTAATGGGTTAAAGTGAGATTTTCTTCTGTCTTTGTGTAGTAGATTATAAAAATATCTGCGCCATATTGCAACACTTCGTACAAGACGTTTAAGAGTTGAATATTTGTCTATAATTGGTTTTATGTTTAAAAGATAACTGAAAACTACGTAATCAATGCTTGAAGGTGAGATATTAATGTTTTCTTGATAAGAAAATGGTATTGTCATAGAACATAAATTAGTTCTTTTTGTTTCGAGATCAGTTTCAATAGGTATTACGTTCTTACCCTCATCTTTGATAAAATTTTTTAGAAATGGTGGCCCATGCCACCACATTTCACTATCAATAACATCTTTGGGCGATAGCCCTCTTGAGACAATGTCAGCGGGGTTTTCCTTGCCATTAACGTGATGCCATATAGTTGTTTCAGTAAGAGACTGAATTTCAGCTACTCGATTCGCGACAAATGTCGTTCTTAATGATGGGCTTCCTCTGATCCATGCTAAAGTGATCATAGAATCAGACCAAGCAGAGATGTCTACATTTTCAAACTGCATGGATCTCGATATACGATGAATGAGCTTTGCAAGCAGTAGTGCTGCACACAGTTCCAATCTAGGCAGTGATATACTTTTAATGGGAGCTACTCTGGTTTTTGAGGCTATAAGATGAATAACCTCACTTCCATTTTTAACAACCCTTGCGTATATAACTGCAGCGTATGCTTTCTCCGAAGCATCACAAAATCCATGTAGCTGAATTAAGGATGAATTTTCAAAGTTAATCCAGCGAGGTATTTGAATCTCTTCTAATTTTTTAAGATTGTTTCTTAGGTCGAGCCAACTTATTTTAAGTGCATGGGGTAAAGTTGAATCCCAAGATAACTCATCGACCCATAGTTGTTGCATTAACAATTTTGCCTTAATGATGCAAGGCGCAATCCATCCTAATGGATCAAAGAGACGTGAGATGTCAGCCAGGACAGATCGTTTTGTGTATTTATCAGTGTTGGGAAGATTAATCTTGAATGTGAAGACATCTTTCGCTGGATGCCATTGGATACCTAGTGTTTTTATAGAATCGGTAGAATCAAAATCCATGGGTAAATTAACTTCCCTTTCAGTTTTAGGTATCTGAACCAAAATGTTTGACGAATTGCTTGCCCATTTACGCAAAGGAAATCCAGCTTGGTTTAAGACTGCCAGAACGTCTCTTTGTAACGTGGTTGCGTCCGCTTCGTTATCGGACCCATATAAAAAATCATCAACGTAGAAACCTTCATTGATAGCCTTGGCTACATGAGGTTGAGTATTCTCTACATCCAAAGCGATTTGTTGTAGGGTACGCACTGCCAGATAAGGTGCAGAGGCTGTACCAAACGTGACAGTGTTGAGAGCATATGTTTTTATTGGTTCAGTGTCACTATCTCTCCATAATATAAGTTGGTATATGGTATCTTTTGGAGCCATCCATATTTGTCTGTACATTTTGCTGATATCAGCTGCAAAGGCTATTTTGAATTTTCTCCATTGGGCAATTAAGTCGATTATATCCCTTTGAAGACGTGGACCAACCATCAAATGGTCATTCAAAGATAAACCAGTAGAAGTGGGGCAAGAGGCATCAAAGACTACTCTGAGTTTTGTTGTTGTGGACTCCTTGAAGACGGCATGATGTGGAAGGTAGTAATGATTACCTTCAGTTACAGCAATTACGGATGTCACTTCCTTCATATGTCCCATCGTCAGGTACTCATTTATGCAGCTGGAGTACTCATCCTTCAGTTTTTTGTTCATTGCCATTCGCTTTTCCAATTGAAAAAATCGCGCCATTGCTGCCCTTCTAGAGTCGCCAAGGACAGGTCGGATGTTGTCCTTAAAGGGAAGTTGTACTTCATACCTTCCATCTTCTTTCCTTTGAAAGGTTTCGTTGTAATGTTGTTCGCATTTTTCTTCTTCTAACGTTAGTTTACGGTAATCCAAGTTTTCTTCTAACTCCCAAAAACGTCTTACTTCCGCCCTGATGGCGTTGAAGTGATTCTGAACAGATTTTTTAGTTTGTTGGCCTTCAGATCTGAAAGATCCAGTTAAAATCCATCCTAACTCGGTTTGTTGTGCAACCGGAGACCCATTTTTTTCTTTTACAAGCCCTTCCAAGATGATAGATGCGTAGACATCTGCTCCAAGCAAGAGATCGATCTTCCCAGGGATAGAAAACGAAGGATCTGCCAGTGATAAGTTGTCCAGGTGGTTCCAATCAGCTGAGTCAACTTGCTGTGTTGGCACCAATGTTGTAAGTTGTGAAAAAACAAAGGCTTGAATTTCAAGGGAAAATAATGGATTTGTAATAGAATATATGGTAAGGTCAACCTTAGACTTGGAGGTGCCTGTCAAGGTTTGACCTAACCCGGTAACGTTGACCAATGTTTTTTCTTTTTTTAGTTTGAGGAGCTGTGTGACATTTTCTGTTATAAAGCTAATTTCAGACCCAGGGTCGATTAGTGCTCTCAGAACATGAGCTGTTCCATTGGGAGCAAAGACCTTAACTCGTGCCGTTGCCAGCAATCCCTTCGAACGTATATTGTTAAAAAGGGTACGAGCAGTTTGAGGATTTGTTGAATTCTCAAGTTCGCTGCTCTGAAGAGAAATATGATCAGGATTTTGCACTAAATTAACGTTATAGTTTTCGTTATTATTGCTTTGTCTTCTAAACGGATTTTGATGCTGGGATGAGTTGTTATATTGTTTGTTAGATGATGTACTCGGAAGATTCGTATTGTTTCTATTTTGTTGCGTTTCTATGTGTAACATAGTGTGGTGCTTTAATCCACATTTGAGGCAGCGATTACTGCTGCTGCACGTGGATGAATGGTGGTCATACCCTAAGCAATTTGAACAAATCGAATTTCGCTTCATGGCTTCAATACGTGCTTTCACACCCATATTCGAAAACTGTCTACAGAATCGAATTCCATGGTTGGCCTTGCACAGGCGGCAAGAGAACTGCTTATTCTGCGATTTCGAATGGAACGAACCCGATGTTTTTTTGAACGATGTGTTTGAAGCTGGTTGTTTAAATTCCTTATCGTCATAAATTTGTTCTAACGAACTAAATCGTGCCTGTAAGAAGGCTGCAAAAGTTTTCCAATCTGGAAGTACCTTTGATGTCCCTAAACGAAATTCCCATTCTTTTTGAGTTTGAAGCGGGAGTTTTTGGTACACCACATAAATTAAAATGCAATCCCAAGCATCAACTTTAATATTTAAATTTGCGAGTGCATGAATACATGATGTCGTTACATCATGCAAGGACTTTAGACCCGACGCCGATTCGTGTGTGTGTTTTTGTTGCTCCATTAATCTTCTGATTTGAGCATTAACAAGTTTTCGCGTATTTTTGTACCTATCAACTAAAATTTCCCAGGCAGAGCTATATGATTTGCCTTCTATTGGGAGATGACTTATAAGTTCTAAAGGTGTTTTTGCTAGCGAAGATAGTAAGTATTGCAGTTTCTGTATATCTGAGAGATCTACGTTATGGTGAACCATACTCTCAAACATGTTTTGAAATTCAAACCAATCCTCATATTCGCCAGAGAATGGTTTAATTTCAATTCGTTTAAGTTTTATTTCACACACGGAAGATTTAGTTGTAGTGTTTAACCGAGAAATGTCAAGATAAGTGTTTTCCCGTTCAGGGCAGATTTCATCGAGTAAATCTTGTAATTTGCCATTAAAGTCAAAATAAATCAATTTAATTTTAGTAAAGGTTTCATTTTCAAGATACTTTTCTTTTGCTGGGTCAGCAGAGTTATTAACAATGGACGTGTGGTCCTTTTTTGCCAGCTTGTAAGTATTTTCTACCTCTACCAGCCACGTGTTTATGAAACCTTTTGAAGATCGCGCCACAGTATCTTTTTCTATTTTTTCACTGAATTGTTCATAGTCATTTTGAAACTCTTTGAGTCTAAGTTCTTGAGTTTCTATTATCTTTCCTAGCTTTGACATTGTAAGAAACTATAATTTCACTTGAGGCTTGCAGTTTTGATTGTATTTAAAGAGAATAAAATCACTTAAAATGTATATATGTATGTAGGTATATTTGTATTAAAAAAAATATAGTTTATAATATGTAGTTGTATTAAATTTTCATTTAAGTTGTTTAAATTATTAATGTTTTTTAAGGAATTTGTATAATTACCACCTTTTCACAAACGGTAGAGGCACGTTTTTACCATTATTATGAAACTCCAATGCACAATATATTTCCAGATACCAAATAGTTTCTCCTTTTAGTTATAGTCCAATTTATTCCAATTTTTTAAATTTATGTTGAAAAGCCGTCGGCAAATCAAGGTAAAATATAATGGCTTTTATTGTTCAGTTTTTCAAGCCTCGTGGTTGTGACATTCACTTTAAACTTTAATTTAATACTTTTCAAATAAAAAAAATCGCGCTTTTCTTTTAAAAGGCTCGAAGGACCATGTTCTTTAGTCAAAGGCGTTGACTCAAGAAAAATATAAATGTTCTTGTTTTCAAAGGATTATATCAAGAACAAAGAAAATTCTTTTAAATTGAACTAAGTTGTAGTTCAATGCCTTGTTTAAAAAGAAAGACAGTTTAATTTGGTTAAACGTTATAATTTTAATGTTCAAGAACTAAGTTATAGTCTATTCAAATAAACTGATTGTTAACAATTAAATTCAAAATGTAAAAAGATCCTACCATGAAAGCTTCTACCCATGTCATACTGTATTTCTTTACATAATCCATACAGCTGATTTTGCGGATTTAATATAAAAAGTTCAACAACCCTAAATAGGAGAAATAGTTCATTTTGACTTATATTAAATTTACTTTTCGGAGTTCTATATTCTTACACATGTATGAAATTCTTCTTATTTTCTTTTTAAACATATTCTTAAATAAAAGAGATGCCATTATTAAAGTTATCGTTAAGTAAATTGCATTACAATTTAACATTATTAATTAATGGGTTAAAGTGAGAAAGCTATACTTATGAATTTTATATTCTACAGTTTTCTTTTAGTTTTCGTTTTCCTTTCTTAAGTCTCGGTTCTTTATACAATATTCAGTTTTCATTAAAATGGTGTTTAATTCTTATTTTGTAAAAATACTTTGGATTAACAATTAATAGTTAATTAATGCAATTAATATATAAATTTGCATATTAATTGTTAATCCGGTGTATTATATAAAAAGTCTTCATTTATGTTTAATTTTGTGTTGATGACGTCACATGTCTTCTCGTTTATGTGATGACGTATACTTTTGTTTCTGTGACGTGTTAATAGTTTCTTATGTTGAACGCCAACATCTTTGTCATCTTTTTCCAGAACTGTCTTAAGAAATCTTGATATTGATGGTTTGATTAAATTCTCTCCTATCATATGACTTTTTCCAGATTTAGCGATGAGTAAAGAAATTTGGTAACTTGCCTCAAGAGTACGATTGATATTTCCATGTTGAGTAGTAAATAGGGACTTAACTGTTCTTCTTTTTTCAAAATTTGTCTTAATAGTTTGGAAGTAATACAAATTTGAATTTATATTTTTATGTTTCGCCTTCAAATGTGCCTCAAGACGACCTGGTTTCATTAATTCGTTGGTCAAGCATTGTTGGCATAAAAGACAAAAAGGGGAACGTTCATCATGAAGAGCAGGTATGAAACTAAATTTTAAGTATTCCTCCGAATACTGCCAATTTTTTTTCTTGCTTGTACCACTGATCTCAAAATGGAAAAGAAATAAAATAATATATGATTAAAATAAAAACGTTTATGTTTATACCTATCAGTGGGGAATAACCAGACTGATAAATCAAATTGATAGAAAACAACTGATTCATATTTGACGGAAAGTGTCATTGATTGAAGTAAAGTTGGTAACAGTTGACAAAATTGATGAATTACAGATCATGGTTGCGTTCAGAAATATATTTTCAAGGGTGGAAATACAACAACCATAGATTTTTCGGAGAGAAGTCTAATGCAGCATAATTTTCAATTGCACTCCTATAAAATCAAATTGCCCCCCTGTGGGGAGTGGGTCCCACATTGGGAAACACTACTCTACTGCGTATACGTAATTTTTTTTAAAGGTTAAGTTTGAACTTTTTTTTATGTAAATAAAATTAGTTAATGCAAAATTCACATTAATTAAAATTAAAAATTAAATTAAATGTTTAGATATTAAATTTAAGGTGTCACACCTTTTCACATCAACGCAGTAGATCCGTTATTGAAATCTAGGTACGAGATAGAGGCTGCTTTATTGAACAAAGGTACATGTATGTACATATATAGAAATCGTTCAATTCTTGGAAAAAGCTTATTTGTCTTGAAATATTCTGTATAAGTCAGAAAGTACTAATGCCAACCACTTAAGTTTGCCTCATTAAAAAGGGTTGTCTAAGTCTATAGCTGAAAATCAACATACATGTTGCTATGTTTGTGTGTAAGATTAAACTATATAATGAATAACACAAACTACGAGTAGAACATTCATAAAGATAATATTTTCATAAAAGCGAGAAACCTTGAAAGCACTAAACACAAGTACTGAAGGGTTTTACTATTTTCAATGAAAAAGCTCAGCTTGTAATACTAATTAAGTCACTTGCCATACCCTCTTAAGTACATTCACCTATCAAAATGAAAAAAAAGAATCCTTAAAAACCTTCAATTTAATATATGTACGAATCAAAATCAATACTTATGAGTACATTTTAGTTAAGGGTACGTGTATATAAAAACATGTGTATACGTAAAGCAAATTGAGAATTTCGTCTACTTCAACCAATATACTCGTAATATAATATATTGATTTGAAAGCCTTAAAACCTCATTTTAACACATTACCTTCAGACATTGAAAGTTCAAAAACCTTATTGGTTGTAGCTTTAGAAAATATAGGTCTGCTGTAAAGAGGAAGAGAGTTGTTCGAAATGAATTAGTAATTTATTTCTGTAAATCAAATTAGAATGAGAATAACAAATTTGTATAAATTGGTTGCTAGACAATCAAGAGGGTTGTTATTTATTTTTTGTAATGACTGATAACCATACAAGTTGTCATCACTTATTACTTCACTTCTTTTCTTTGACTTTAATATTCAAGTTTTACCTTTTTTATCACTGGCGCGGCGTTAAAATCCATTTTTTGATAATCCAGTAAGTAGGATTTAATAACAGATAAAATTGGAAAAAAATTAGTTAACTGGTGGAATCAGTGATTTGTGTTTGTCACATTAATGATGGTTAATGATGATTCTAATTGAATAAATTAGATTGAACAATTTTCAAGAAAAAATGTCAAATCAACGAGATGTCAATAAAAAAGAACTAAATCGAAATATGTTTGTAATAAAGAAAGATGAAGTTAACTGACAACTATTATTAATTTTACTATTGTGTCTTGGCAAATAATAGTTAAGTGGCTGAAGCTTTTAAAACTGTCAATTTGTTGATATTTGAGAGGTTTAAACTACAAAAATACTAAAAAAAATATACTGATTTCCAATGCGTCAATTGGAGCTGGCTTGTCTGTATAGACATGAGCTTTAACATAGCCCTACAAAAAATAGTTTAAAGGCGGTGAATTGCACGATCTAGGCGGCAAATTGACAGGTCCCGAATGTGAAATAAAATGTTCACCGAACTTGCGCGTGCTGTCTGGCGGCTGTGTGGCATGTGGCACCGTCTTGTTGAAACTACATGTCACCATTTACAGTTACGTTACGATTCGCATCATCTTTGATGCCACCAGCCCATAAACCGCACCAAACTGTGACTTTTTCTGGATGCATTGGTAGCTCTTGCAATGCTTCTGGCTGATATTCACTCCAAAATCGGCAATTCTGCTTATTTACGTACCCATTGAGACAAATATGAGATTCGTCGCTGAACACAATTTTTCGGTAAAAAAGTGGATCTTCGGCCAACTTTCCAAGAGCCCATTCACCAAAAATGGATAAAATGGAAGAAGCGCTCGATGAACTTTCTCAACAGAGCACGCATTTTGATAATAAAATGCAATAATTTGTAAGCGTTGTTCGTTTGTAAGACGATTCATGGTTAAATTATAGAAAAAACTGAAGATATTTGACAGTGAAACAAGACACGAAACGTGCGTCAGCTGTTTAAACCAGTGTTGCCAAAAAGACAATAGCTAAAAAATCACCCCTTATATTAAAATGTCCTTAGTTTTCATATTGCAATTTTGTAAACTTTTTTGTGTCATCTGTGTGACAAAATAATTTAAAATAATCCCACCGAGATCAACATTGATTTATCACTCGAATCAATCAGTCACTCCGTGTTTAAAAAATATCCTTTAGGCAAAAAGAACAAAACAACAAAAAACACATTAATATCCTTTTCCACTTTGATAACACAAAAAGGATATAAAAACAAGTTGGTAAGTGGATGAAGAAAACAAAAATTAAAACAAATAAAACAAAACACAAGTCAGACTTAAATCTCAAAAAAACTGTTTATTTTATTTTGGATTTCTCTGAAAAATCGCCTTTGCCATCAACAGCAAGGAGTTTGTTGTCTCGTCTCGTCTTTTTCGTCCTTGGTTGGGTGATACACCAACAGTTGGTTCAGTGGTTGTTGTTGTTGGTTTCCAACTCATTTATTGGGTTTGTGCGGTGTATCCTTTGTGTTGTTTTTAATATCTGATTCTTAAGCTCATTATAAAAAGGGCGGAAGCCCACTGAAGCATCGTAGAAATCTACAATTTTTTTTTCTTCGGTTTCGCTTTGTTTTGTTAACCCTTAAGGAAACACTAGCTTGTATACCTACTAATATATAGGACAAAGTCCTTTTTTCTGGTAAATGCGATTTTCCGATCAGTTGCACAATCTTGGCTTTCATAGTGTCCTTACAAGCATCTTCAGCTTCAAACTAAACGACGACGACGACGACAAAAACTACGAGACATTACAAAGAGTTATAACCAATGATGAATTCGAGCAGAGTGGTCCGGTCGGTCGAGGGTTTTTCTTTGTCCTTCTTTTGCTATGCTACTCCAGCTTATTTCTCGTATTGCTCTCCTCTTGGTAATGAGAAGCGAGGGAATAAAAAGAGGATATACCAACCTACCTTCCATCAATTTCACTATAGAATTTAACGGCGGAAGCCGAAGGACCAAGGGCGAAAGTAAGTAGCTATACTTGGAAATGGAAATTGTAAATATGTTCAGTAGAGATGAGCGGGAAATTGTCGGACTTAATATTTCAATTTCTGAAGAAGAAGCACAAAAAAAAAACATGAAAATGAAACATCATACTACTCTCGTGCTCGTCCTATACCTGTAGAAGTGTAGAGCTTTCTTTTTTTATACGAGTATAGATAGAAGAAAATCGCCTAGAACTATATTACATAGGGTGCCGAGAATGGCGATGTTTAGTTATGGTTATGACTTTGAAAGCTTCGTGTTTGAACTCTTGTAAGTAAGGTTCTTTTGAATTTTAAATAAGAAAATAAAAACTCTCAAATATTTTCCGGAAAAATGTAAATTGATAATGTTTGCATGTCTGTTTAAAAGCTGCATGAAGTGGGTTTATGTAGCACCTAAGCTTGTATTGTAGGGTGCTTTGAAAAGTAATTTAAGATGTAAACATACTTATGTTTTGAGTTCTTAAATTTAGTGCAAGAAAACGAGCATCTTATTATTGAACATTTATCTTTAATTCTAATTCTTGAAGTTTAAAATGAGTTTTTAGTCAAGTGAGTTGACCAAAAGATCACAATCAATTTCTCACCTGTATAAACAGTGAATGAGATGAGATTTTACAAAAATTCTTCTTCTTTAGTTTTATTTTCTTCCAAATTCAATTTATATCCAATAAATTTAAAATTCATTGAGGAAACAAAAAAAATATCCCACAAATTTCTTATTACAACTACGATATGACATAAATACGTCGTACATCATAATATTGAAATGTATGAAGTAAATTCAAATTTATATTCATATGAGTGCGGATTTGCATGAACGGATATCGAAGCAAATAAATTATGGAAAACCAGAAGTAGGAAATTAATTTCCGGTCCAATTTTTACTGCACTAATCCAAACCAGCGATTGATGCAGCTCTTCGTATAACCATATCTAAATACTGAAGGATTCGACAAGGAGTAAAAGCACACAAACATACATATGTATGTACGTATATCAATAACATCCATGTATGCAAGTATGTCAATATTTGTATATTATGAAAAAGTAATAGGAGGTTCAAATTGATTGATTCTTTTAATGAGGGAGTTTAAAAAAAATTCTTATAGGGATAATTACATGGCTATAAATTGGAAACGTAAAACAATTGTTATTTAAAAAAGTTCATGAAGTAACGAAAGAAACTGCACATATGATTTACTACAAGGGTCAAAACTATGTCCGGTCCTTTTTGTGCTTTTTACGGATGCACTCCTACCGGTTTTGAAGAAAAGCACAGCTTTTGCATATGCAGACGGTATAGATATTGTTGTTAGACACGTGTGTCTTGAAACCGCGATTTCTACGATGCAACAGGAGTTTGATGAAGTCACTCGATGGTGCCACGATTCTGGATTACTCTTCAACGCAACCAAAACAAACAATTATTGTTAAACTTTTGAAATATGATTAAATAAAAATCAAAAAAAATTTAGTCTTCTAGTCTTCTAGTCTTCTAGTCTTCTAGTCTTCTAGTCTTCTAGTCTTCTAGTCTTCTAGTAAATTAAATTAATTAATAATGTACCAGTAATCTTTTAATAGTCATTTAGCAGTCTTCTATTAGTCTTTTTGTAGACTTCTAATATATTTCTAATAGTCTTCTAATAGTATTCTAGTAGTCTTCTAAAAGTCTTTTAGTAGTCTTCTAGTAGTTTTCTAATAGTCTTCTAATAGTCTTCTAGTAGTCTTCTAAAAGTCTTTTAGTAGTCTTCTAGAATTTTTTAATAGTCTTTTAATAGTCTTCTAGTAGTCTTCTATTAGTCTTTCAGAAGGTTTCTAATACTCTTCTAATAGTCTTCTAGTAGTCTTCTAAAAGTCTTTTAGTAGTCTTCTAGTAATTTTTTAATAGTCTTCTAATAGTCTTTTAATAGTCTTCTAGTAGTCTTCTATTAGTCTTTTAGAAGTTTTCTAATACTCTTCTAGTAGTCTTCTAAAAGTCTTTTAGGGGCCGTTCATAAAATACGTTCGCACACAAGGCGGGGGGAGGGCTCTTGCTGAGTGTGACAAGGAGGGACGGGGGGTCTATGGTAACGTGACGTTCGCCATTCATTAAAACATTTTCAATTAATATTTCTTTTGAATATTTTTCTTTTTAAATTTTCATCATGATTAGGTTCATTTTTTTTTTTTATTTATTTTTATTATTTTATTATAAAAACTAAATAAATATTTAAATTCTCAAAATTTGTGTAGTATCATTTGAAATTTATCATATTCAGGGGGGGGCTTCGTTTTTGTGACGAAATATTTCTAGGGGGGTCACAGAAAGCGTGACACAGCGTGACAATGGGGGGGAGGGGGTCAGAAAAAGCTGATTTTAGCGTGACGTATTTTATGAACGGCCCCTTAGTAGTCTTCTAGTAGTTTTTTAATAGTCTTCTAATAGTCTTTCAATAGTCTTCTAGTAGTCTTCTATTAGTCTTTTAGAAGATTTCTAATACTCTTCTAATAGTCTTCTAGTAGTCTTCTAAAAGTCTTTTAGTAGTCTTCTAATAGTCTTTTAATAGTCTTTTAATAGTCTTCTAGTAATCTTCTATTAGTCTTTTAGTAGATTTATAATACTCTTCTAATACTCTTCTAGTAGTCCTCTAAAAGTCTTTTAGTAGTCTTTTAATAGTCTTTTTATAGTCTTATAATAGTCTTCTTATAGTCTTCTAATAGTCTTTTAATAGTCTTCTAGTAGTTTTTTAACGCTCTTTTACTAGTCTTTTAGAAGTTTTCTAATAATATTTTAACTGTCTTCTAGTTGACTTTTGATATCCTTCTGATAGTCTTTTAGTAGTTTTCTAATAATCTTTTAACTGTCTTCTAGTTGTCTTTTGATAGTCTTTTAGAAGCCGTCTAGTAGTCTAACCACATCAACATTAAATCACATGGACAATGGACAAATGAAAATTTGTCAGCTTCCGTTTATATAGTCTCCCTATGATTGTATTCAACACTGTTCTTGTTTTTATGAAGTACCTATTAAATTATTGCTTCTATGATGACAACAGCAAAATGTAAGGATTCTTTAATTTGATTTTGTGTGCAATTCACTTACCACATGCAATCATGGCCTTCAACAAACAGCACAGCAGTGATGTAAGCAAATAACAATTAGAACTTTACCAACAGTATTAGGTTTACATTCAACAACATCATCATCCTTATTCAATACCATTTCAAATGTACTATATAGACTCGTACGTAGGCGAAGAACTCAAAGAATTCTAACCTATTACCTTTCGAAAACCCTGCTCAAGCTCACGCTGCTTGGTAGCCTAGAAATATACATTTCTTCTTCATAAAAACACTTTTCCTGACCATGGAATATATGTATGTATGTATGTATAGAAAGAGGACATATACATACAGTCATTTATAGTAGGTACTCGTAGGTACTGTGGTACATGCGAAATCCCCTGCATCTCATGAGGGCTTTCAATTTAATTAATCCAGACTATTGGTAAAACTGTTTTAGAATTCTCGTGGTAGTTTCCTAGAGTTCCGGCAGTTTAATTAAGTAGAAGCCACTTTCACAATGCCACTTTTCTATAACGTCATTGGCACCAAACTATAGCAAATATACAATTCGATTCTGTTGCTGCTGCTGTTGGTTTAGGGCTGGGGACTACATCAGAGCTTAGATAGATATTCACATGTATCCATAGGATTTTATGTTGAAAACTTAAAGCTAAAGGGATGCTCCTGGGGGCACTCGAGTATGCAGGCCATGCTGAATAATTCTATTTAACCGACAAAGACTCATCGCAACACTATCAATTACTGTTTGCACAAACTTTCAACCTGTGCGTGTAACAACAAATGACAATAACAACAACCACTTCGAACGTGCATTTGTGAACTTGAACAATAAAACTAAAATTGCAACAGAATATAGGAACGTAACGTATAGTATATGTATTATATGCTCTTATCATTGTCATCCTCTTAAGGACATCTTTAGTATAGTATCTAACTCGAGCACAACAGCAAGGGTGGATAAAGTGCAAATTTCACACAATAAGTGCATGATTTAGTCAATGATGATAATGATGATGATGACTCCGGTGATGATGATGATGTGGATGAAAATCCGGGAGAGAATAAGGAAACAATAGTGGCGATGTCTGATGACGGAAGTGAATAGTTAAGCGGTTAATTTTATTTAAGATCATGAGTCATGACATTTCAACTATAGATGTGCTGAATATTTTAGAGCTTTAATTGAATTAAAGCATTTTATTGGATTTAACCTTGAATAAGGAATCATTGCTAGGAGGAAGAGAGTAGTGGAGAGACTGGTTGTTAGTACAGGGTGTTATTTTTTAGCTGCATGAAAAGAGTTTCTGTTCTGTAAGGCTTGACAATACATTATGAACCGTTCAAACAAATAAACCTGTTCTCTAATTTCATTTCAGCATTTCTTCTGAAGAATTTTATTTACTGATAAGACTCATTTCTGGTTAAGTGGGTTTGTTAGTAAGCTTAATTATCGTATATGGAGCGGGGAGGCAGTCCTCAAACCATTTATGAATCACCATTAAATCCATGAAGTTTGACTGTTTGACTGGTGCTGTTTCAACGTTGCTGAAGTTACTATCGGTTCTTTTCATTTGAAGATTCCATCCATCTATTTCGGTTCGCGGTATTGTGTTTAAGCTGTTCCCAACTGTAATGAGCTTCGTTCATTACAATTGGCCTCCATGTTATTCTTTATCTTAAAACTCTTCTAACAATTCTTAGAATTCCACACAAAGGACTGCTTTGCTTTATTCTCGTTTGTTTTTCCCAAAATATGCCCAATATAAAGCCATTTTCATTGCCAGATATCGAGTTCTGCCTTTTTCAATGAGTCAAATCTCAAGGTATCATAGGCGTATAAAGAGAACGATTTCACGTTGGATTCGCAGAGTTTCAGCTTAGTGCGTTGTGATATTATGGAAGATGTCTAGGTATTTATTTATTTAATTTTTCAATTTTTAAAAGGAACTTAATTTTAAGTTTATGTAGCTTCTTTTTAAATCTAAACTTTTCTTCGGAAATTTTTTAAATTTTAAAGTAATTTAATATCAAAATTAAGATTTTGAAATATTTGATAATACTTAAGTATACAGTAGAGTTTCAATAAATTGTAAGAACTATAATCGTAATTTTGATATTTAGACTTAAATTCAATATGAAAGCTTTGATAACTTACAGATGCAACAAACAGCTCAACAAAAATAATTTTAAATTATAACTAATAGTGTCTTTTGCTTCATATTAGAAAAAAATAATAATGAAATTAAAAGCATATTAAGAAATATAATAAAAAATAACTAATATTCATTTAGATAAATTATTATTATAAATTGTTAAGAGAATTATTTTCAGTAAAGCTAAGTATACACGATTGGAAGATCTTCCAATATTGGCTGAACTGTCAAAAATTTTCTAATAGCCGGTTTATAGGGTTGCTTGATTTTATCCAAATATAAGACAGTTTTTTTGGTGGAAAATCGACTGAAAATTGTCGTCATTATGTTGACTTCCAATTAAAAATTGTTTGTTTACACGGTTGGAAGACTTTAAATTTCTCGAAAATTCGGTGTTTATACGAATTCAATTGATTGCAAGAAGTTGGTCAATTTTTTGATAGAAAATTGGCCGACATTTGGCTGCGAATTTTTATACGATATTTTTGACTGATAAAATTGGATAAGGCTTTTTTTACAAAGATCGTGTATACTTAGCTTCAGTTAAGTTTAGAAGAAAAATTGAAAAATACGAAAAGCAAAATAAGTCTTTACATCTTGAAATAACAACATTGTCAACATCAGTTCAATGCGGATTTAGCACAAACTCCTGGCAATGCTGTTAATAGTTCGATGTTTTCAATATTCTCGGCTAGTAAGCTTCCTATACTGCACACTTTGGTGGCTTTTTCATTTGCTTTACGTATGAAGTAAACAGACCCTCGGAAAAAAACGCTTTCGTGCAAAATTTAGCGATTTTTTATTGACAAATATTCAAATATGTAAGTAAGATGAAAAATCATGGCTAATTACACATTATACGGTTTTAACCGTACGGTGAAACACGATATATGCAGGGTTCCTGTGCTTAGTATACTTTTTCACAGGTTTAGTTAAGAACACTCAAGTCGCGCGCTGTTATAATGAACGACAAACAAATTATTGCACTATGGTAA
Source organism: Eupeodes luniger (assembly GCA_951509635.1). Lineage (NCBI taxonomy): Eukaryota > Metazoa > Arthropoda > Insecta > Diptera > Syrphidae > Eupeodes > Eupeodes luniger. The sequence continues at coordinate 38,594,968 of OX608074.1, forward strand.
TACAATCGTCGCCGCAAAAGACAACTGCCGCACGAATAAAATCGTATGATGTGAAAAGAAAACATGCATTTCGTCACGTACGCCACTAAGCTTATCGCGCCGTCTGGCTGCCGTATACTGTAGTTGCAGTAGACGATTGCTACACTGCGCGGCGGCGGCGGCGCGGCGCCGGCATTTTGCCGTAACCGTATAATATGAAAGCGTATATACATAATGCTCTTTTTCGCGCCTCTAACAAAATGTCGCCGTCCGGTTTTTTGACGTACTGTCAAAACCGTGTAGTGTGAAACGAGCCTATGTCATGACGACTTGATTGTCTTTTATTTGTTTTTAGAAAATTCTAGTATTTTTTGCAGAAGATGAGATTGAGCGATAAACGTAATTGGTTAAAAATTGATAGCATATTTCTATGGTTGGTTGGAATATTTTAAAGTACTGCATCTGTTGAAATATAATTGTTTTCTTATTTTTCAACTCTACTGTTTTTTCCATCTTTAAGAGATTTTGATTTGACGGCTTCTCATTCCCAAATAAAGGCTGAAATTTTGTTGTTTCATTTACTTAATTTCGACTCCTGTAATGTGATTTTCATTTTTAATTTTGTTTTGTACTGGAGTTCCACATCTTTTTTTTATTTTAATGACAACATCAAAGTCAGTTCCACCATCAGTTGATATAATAATGTCTATAAGTAGTTCTGTCACCTTCACCTACCTCAGAAATAATCTTCTGTTGTGTGTTCCTACCGGTTTATTTTTTCCTTTTTACTTTGACTATAGTTACTTATTCCTTAAGGATATTTCTCATGTTAAGTGATTGTCAGATGCTTTCACAAATAACCCTATCAATTTTCAAAATCGTCGAAACATAAGGTCTAGAAACGGATGTTGTTCAGCAGGAATTGGAAGCTAATTTTTAAGCCACCAATGGGGTCATACGGCCTGATTTATTGGGAGAAGTATTGAAAAATAGAACTCATCAATTGAATTTTGTAACTCATAACATAAACATTATTATTATTATTGCACTTTCTCAGCTGCATGAGCTGGAAAAATTTTACCGATCCTTGGATTCGGCTCGGGGGCTTCGATGAGGAGGGAATTCACCCTATCTCAAGAAAGACCGATTTTCATATCTTTTTTTTTTTTTTTTTAAATTATTTAATTTTTTTATTTATTTATTTATTTTGAACTTGTTTTCTTTTTTTTATTTTTTAGTTCAGAAATTTGCGCATTATGTGGCAAGTTTGTAATATTATTGCTTTTTGTCCTATTCTTGCAGCTTCTTGTTCGACTCCGATATGATTGAGGTTCTTTTTTAGGTTGTATGATATTAATCCTTCAGCGGATATCACAATTGGATAGATGTTAACCCTTTCCAGCTGCCACACTGATTTAATTTCGATAGCTAGGTTTTCATATTTCATTATCTTTTCTGTTTTGGTTTTTTGGATGTTAGTGGTCAGTGGATCTGCGATGTCTATCACCGTCGCTGTTTTCGATTTTTTGTCGATGACCAGGATATCCGGCCGATTGAAGTAAACTGTTCGGTCCGTCAGCATGGGTGTCCCAGTAAAGAATATGATCACCGATTCTAGTACTGCTACTGGTTGATATTTGTAGAATGGTACCTACTATATTTTCTATCAGTCCATATTTTTTTGCCAGTTGTTGGTGGATAATTTTGGCTAACTGATTGTGTCTACCTAGGTACGCGGAGTTAGCTAGCACAGGGGACCTGGCTATTATGTGTTCAATAGTTTCACCCGGCTTACCGCGTTTTCTGCATCTATCTGTCACTTCTACTCCGAGGCAGTGCAATTTGCAATTGCAAATCCTTCAGTTTCCGGGAATAGGAAGCCATCTGTGAGCCATTTTAGGGAGCTGGTCTTGTCAATGTGCTCCTCACATAGTGCTTTCGGGAACTTCCTGTGGAGATTCTTGTCAAGGTACCTTTCTTGTTCGGTTTGGTCGGGCTCTAATATTATTTCCTCCGCTGTGTTTTTCAGGTTCATGGGCGTGAATTTATCATCTAGAGCGCGGGCTCTCGATAATATTTCGTCAGGTGTGGAAAGTAGTTTCCTGCGTTCTGCACATTTTATAGATGTTGAGTAAGCCTCTGCCACATTGGGAGGTATAATCGATGGACCGACGAGTTGGGATGTAGGCTTCGGAATTTGGTAAGTAGTCTTCTTGTCATCCTATCCAGTCCATGCAGGTCAGTATCCGACCATTTAAGGATGCCGAATGAGTAGCTGAGCGAAGGTATTGCCCAAGAGTTAATACTTTCCATCAAATTCCTAGCTGACAGCTTGGTGTTCAGTAATTTGGTCAGCTTTTTTTGTATTTTTCTGTAAATTCGGCCTTTAATTTGGTGTGGTCTATACGTATGTTTTGCGATATTCCAAGATACTTATAGTGGTCTTCGTTTTTCATCTCTTCTACTCCTTGATATGGTCCTTCTAATGGGGCTGTATTGCCTTTGTCAATGTTCAGTATGGCGCATTTTTTATGGCCAAAGGCCATGTTTATGTCTTCGCTGAATATTTTAGTGGTTTGTATGAGAGATTAGAGTTTATATCGGCTTTCAGCGTATAGTTTTAGGTCGTCCATGAAAAGAAGGTGCGAGATTCGTTGGTCTTCTGATGGGGTAAGTTCGTACCCAAGGTTTGAGCCTTTAAGCATTGTTGATAGTGGGTTGAGCGCAATACAGAACCACAGCGGCGATATGGAATCACCCTGGAATATTCCGCTGAGCTACCATCGATAATAGCAATTTCCCTCTTTCCTAGCCGCAGGTTTGCCTTCCAGTTTTTCATTATCTCACCGAGAACATTTACAATTCTTGGTCATACTTTGTATATCCGTAGTATTTGTAGCAACCATTCATGTGGGATTGAGTCAAAATCCTTTTTGTAGTCTATATAGCACATATGCAAGTTTCGTTTTTTTTACTTGCGCCTGTTTTAAGACAATGGCATCTATGGTGAGTTGGTGTTTGCAACCGAGAGCGTTCCCGATGCAGCCTTTTTGTTCTTCTTCTAGGATGTTATTCATAGAGCAGTGTTCGTAGATTTTAATACTGATAAGTGCAGTGAAAAGTTTGTATAAGACTGATAGGCATGTTATTGGTCTGTAGTTCTCCGGTTTGCTTCCATCCCCTTTTTTGAATATCAGGAATGTTGTTCCGAGGGCCAGGATTTTAGGTATTACGCTTGGGTTGTTGAGTGCGTCTGTAAATACCTTTGCAAGTGGTTCATGGCTTGCTGGCAGGTATTTCAGCCAAAAGTTTTGTATTTTGTCCGGGCCTGGGGCTTTTCAATTCATAGTTTTTTGTACGGCTCCATGAACTTCTTCTTTGGTAAAGTCATCAACTTGCATATGTAGGGTAGATTGTAGTCTTCTGCTTATTTTGTTGATCCATTCAGCATTTTTATTAAAAGACTTTGTTTCGGACCAGGTTGAGCTCCAGAACTGCCGGAAGGTTTCTGCGTCGGCTTCTCCGTGGTTCTCTTCTTCATGGGGATGGCTTTCACCGTTTGATTCTAGGCTTCTGAAGAAATGCTTTCGGTTTTTGTAGAAATCATTGTTTTGTTTTTTCCTTTTGTACATCTCATTGTATCTCCTTAGTCTTGCTCCTTTTATCTTAATTCTTTGTCTGAAGTTATCCTTTAAGTTAATTATTTGCTGATTACTTCCAGGGCTCCGGAGATAAATGTGGTGCTTACGAGTTATGTCCGATATTTGTCTCTTTATTATTATTATTGTTATTATTATTATTATTATTAGTATTATTATTATTATTATTATTATTATTATTATTATTATTATTATTATTATTATTATTATTATTATTATTATTATTATTATTATTATTATTATTATTATTATTATTATTATTATTATTATAATTATTATTATTATTATTATTATTATTATTATTATTATTATTATTATTATTATTATAATTATTATTATTATTATTATAATTTTTATAATTATTATTATAACTTATACCCACGCGCGTCGAACACATGCCAGAAATAAAATTTAAAAAATAAATGCTATGAAGTTATAACACAAAATTAATTTCAACAATAATTCTGTCTTCAAAGCCATCAACCACTTAATGAAAGACCCTATAGTTGAGATAAAAGCATTAAAGTAGAAAGGTAAAATTAGACTTAAGAAAATTCATGTGTTTGAAAAAATTAAAACGTTCTGAGGCTGATGATAGATAACGATAAACAAAATGGATGACAAATAAATACATAGCGTCACCCATCTTGTCTCCGCGTTATTCGCTATCGTAAGTGGCTTCGATTCAACCAAGGTTTAAATTAAACTTTCTATACATATAATTTCAATTAACCACTCTTTGTAATTATAAAATTTAAATACAATATTTGCAAAACATCAAAAAAAAAATAAACAAAAACAAAAACCGCCATTTTTAATTGCTCCTGTTTTTATAAAAGTTTAATTAATAACTAAACTCTCAACAAGCAAATCCCGAAAATTCATAGAAAATTTGTCTATGGCACAGAGCTACGCATAAATCTCTATGAGCTGGCGTTCTCTTCCTGTATCCTGTAAAATTATAAAATATACATTTAAATAATAAACAAATTATGCTTGTCTCGCATTGTCCTTGCTAATGCTCTATACAACTACTGAAAACCCATTTAATTATAATATTTCATTTTCGACCGGAAGCGTCCTAACTATTTATGTACGAGTACCAAGGACCTCCCAGCTTCATTCTACATTGAATAGAAATAACTATGTATGGGTTTGGGGGTGGCTTTTGCTAGCTGGGTGGTTGGCTAGCATACAAAGTGGTTAACAAATGAAACGTTATGAGTTTGTCATGTCCATGAAACCTCAAAGTACACAAAACCCTCTATCTATGGCATATATTGTACCCATATACTGGATGTGATGTTGATTTTGTTGTTGTTGTTGTTGTTGTTGCTGTCTTTATAGTTGATATCCTTTTTGGTTGACCATGTTGGCTAAATATTTATAAACGCAATAATATTATCACAAGGTAAAAGCCGTCATCGTTTGATTGTTGTCCTCGGTCGGTTTGTGTGCCGTTGGATGTTGGTCAGCGGCTTCGTCGTCGTCGTGGTCATTGTCAGGGCCAAAAAATGGTTTTCCTGCATCATATAATATTGTTTGACAAAGGTGATTTTCCTTGTTTGTTTGGGATTCTTTTATGATTATTATTATAAATCTAGGGTTAAATTGAGTTGTACAACATAAACATAATGCATACAAGCCTTTTTAATGAACTTCATGTTTTAATAAAATATTTTTGATAGTATGATAGGTTTTAGGTGGTAGAAGCTTAGGGGTAGGAGATGGACATAAAATGATTTAATTTTGGATATTGGTAATATAATATTGACGTGTGGTGTTCAATCATATTCATAATTTTAGATGGTGAGAACCTTAAGTCATACCTCTTTGGTGTGGTATGATTAAATGAGAGACAACACGTGTTTTTGTGGGTTAACTAATGGAAATATTTTTTAAAGAGTTAAAAATATTCAGTTATAAACGTATAAAAGGCGATTGTAATAATAAATTCTCGTGTACTATAAATTATTTCTTTTGAAGAAAAAGTGGTGGATTTCCAACACCCTTAAAGTTATGTACTAAAAGCGTCGAAAATTTGAAATTGTTTGTATTTACTTAACTCTAAATGGTTATATTTGCATCGTAAAAGATCATATTCACAAAACAAGTGGTGCTTGAGATACAGGAATTTATTTTTTAATAGACTGTAACAGGCTAACTGATATCTTATTGATGGAAAAATTGGCTTGCTGGGTGAATGACTAACCGATATCTTATTGGTGGAAGAATTGGCTTTCTGGGTGAATGACTGACTGAATAGTTGATCAATAGACTGTCAATAACAAGTTGTACTCAGATTCTAAAATTTTTTAAATTTCACGTCGAGGTAGATTTTTTTTTTTTATAATTTCGGAACCCTAAAAGGATTTTGTATACCTTTAATATGCCAAAGACACAGTGTGAGCATTAAGAAAAGAGGGAAGGGTTGGATAGGAGGTGTCGGTGTACATTGATTTTGAATTCCCGAACATTGCAATGATAGGGAAAGATAGAGCGTGGCAAGGCATTCCACATTCGCATAGTACGGCTAAAAAATGAACCTCTGTGCTTCATAGTACGGCCGAAGTTTGGCTCAAGGGTAAACTGATGGGCATTCCTAGAAGCGCGGGTATTACGGTTAAATTGTTGAAGGGGAGGAATGCAACCGGTTATTTCACATGAGCAAAGTCCGTTAAAATAACGGTAAAAAAGGGTAAGACAAGAAACTTTACGACTATGTTCGAGCGACGTAATTGTGTTGATGATTATGTACCCAATCATTTTAAAAGCTATTCTTTGAATACTGTCCAAGAGGCTTAAATAAGTTACTGGAGCACCAGCGCAGAGATGAGAGTTATATTCAAGTTTCGGACGTATAAAGGTTTTATAGATTGTAGCCAGATCAGACGGAGAGAAAAATTTCTTGCAACGTCTCAAAAAATCTAGGCATCTTGCGGCATTTTTGGCGACATAGCGTATGTGATCGCTCCACAAAAGGTGGTTGCTGATGCACATTCCGAGAATGTCGAAATTTTCCGTTTCGTTGATGCAAGTGCCACTCATAGATAGTGGCAAAGAGGGTTTATCCCTTTTTAACGATACAAGACAGCATTGCCTTTACGAAGCATTAAATTCCACACGATTTTTTATTCCCCATTGTACAATGCTGTGTAGGTAGGAATTTAATGAGCCAATCATATTTTGTCGTTGCAGTTCCACGTCCGAAGAGGAGGGTTGTGAGTCTGGGAACGAATATGAAAAGCTTAGAGTGCTATCGTCAGCGAAACAATGTATTGGACTAGAAGTAGCAGACAGGAGATCATTTATAAAAATGAGGAAAAGGGTCGGAGACAAAACGGAGCCCTGGGGCACACAAGCATTTATTTTATGGGTTTCAGACTTGAATCCGTCTAAAACAACTTGTATTGAACGGTTCGAAAGAAAATTTCTAATCCAACGAAGAAGACATTCGTCAATACCAAGAGCACGCATTTTCGATAAGAGAGCAAGATGCCAAACTTTATCAAATGCCTTTGAAATATCAAGTGCAATAATCGTACTTTCTCCAAATCGATGTAAAGATTTGTTCCACTGTTCGGTGAGATGAACCATGAGATCACCAGTGCACCTATTGCTACGAAAGCCGTATTGCCGGTCATTAACAAGCTTCCGTTTATCAAGATATATTTTAAGCTGATAATTAATCAGCGTTTCCATGACCTTAGAAAGAAGGCACGTTAGTGCTATCGGTCGATAATTTGTGGGAGAAGAAGATTCGCCTTTTTTGGGATTGGCTGAACAAATTCAGTTTTTCAACTACTCGGAACGAGCCCAGAAGAATAGGATAGATGGAAAAGCTTACGCAGTGGTTTTGCTAGCGTGGAAGAACACCTCTTCAGAATAATAGCGGGGATACCATCTGGGCCAGCGGATTTATGAATGTTGCGATCTTTAAGAACTCTCACCACAGTACAAGTACGATAATAGATTGGTCCCATAGAATCAATTACGCGTTCAAAAACTGGGGGAGCCATGACACTATCTTGTAAGGTGCCTTGCTGCCTTGCTGATTACATTAGAATAATGATCTTTAAAAGAACTGTAAGTCCTTAAATAAATTTACGGTAAAAATCAAAAACGTGATATTTTCCACTGATTTGTATGAACGTCTTCAGATTTTTGTAAAATATTGTAGTTGAGTATATGAGTAAGGCTCCAGAAAATGGAACTAAAAGATACTTGGGAAGATCTGTTTTTGTTGAAATATTCCATAAACGAAATTTAAAAAAAAAAACTTAAATTAAAAATGTAAAAATGGATGAAAAAAGAGCAGTCAATTTTTTAAATTACTGAACCTAAAATAAAGAAGTCAAAGAATTTAGGACAAATAAAAACGTTTACTTTGAGGTTTAGGTAAAGTACAACATAGTTCATAACAAAAAATGAAAAGTTCAAATCTTTGTCTTCAACATACAGTTTAAAATATTTTAAAACCATAGTTAGTTTCTAAAATGTTTGCTTTGTTATGGCTTTTGAGTCAATATTTGACTCTATATAAAGCTTTGATTAATCTTCAATTAGAGCTTTCATGGTTTTGAAAAATATTTTTTGGAGTTAATTTTTAGATTTCGAATCCAAAGATCGATTTTAACTGTTTGCTTTAATTTTAAATATAATCGTTTTTAAAATGCTTTTATATTATTTTCAATATAATATCAACAATTTTATGTTTTGGCCTCGTTCTGTTAATTTTAGCATAAATAAGTTAGTGGTTTTTTAGATTTATGTGAAAAAGGTGAAATCTAAAAACTTGTAAACTATTATACATTTTTAATATGATTATTGAAAATAATAATTAAAGATTTAAAAAAAAAATAATGAATGTTATTAAAAGAAAAACTACTTCATGAATTTCGATAGCTTCAAAAAGCCTTATAAAACCTTAATAACGTGATTTTGGACTTCAAAACCAATTGTAAAAGTTCAATTTTATTGCCAAGAGAAAAACCTTACCGAACAGTATTAACTTCTTTTTTTCCCAAAAATAATTAACCTCTGGCGTAATTTTCAGGAGTGAGCACTAAGTTAATAGAACCCGAGGGAAAAAATTAGAACGTTAATATTTTTCATCATTGACCTTTGGGAAAAAATAGTAACATTCCACAAAAATATAAATGTCAAAATAAAGTCAAGTTTTTTAATAAATCGACTCCAAATTATGACGGAAACGCATGCATAATTGATAATTGTAAATAATTTCCTTAGTCTATAAAAAACTTCACCAATAATCTTCAACAATTTAAAAAAACATTAAAAAGTGTCAATTGTTTCCTTAACAAAATATGTATACCTAATAAAAAAAAACGACCTTAAATTTCCTCAAATCAACAAAAGTCATAAAATTGAGCAAGAAAAATAGCCTAGAAAATAGTTCCATAAACTTATAAGTGCTGTCACATACAGTAAAACAAATTAACCATCCTGCTATTAAATTACTTCCTCCAAAAGTTTCCGAAAGTTTTCCTTTAATACCATTATTTAATCATAAAATACAATTCGATTAAATTTTGTTTTGAAATAACTTTTGACGTTGATCAAAACATATGTGTCATCCACTTCGACAATGACGAAACAACTTCAATGGAAATGTCGTCAAGGAACAAGGAATATATTGTATATCCTTCCGTATCTTTAGACTTCTCACGTGCGTAGGTGCATTTCGGAGACAGGTTTTGCAGCTGATTTTGAATTGTATGAAAGACACTCTCGCTATCAGAATCCTACCATCGCATCGCATCGCATCAGTCAGAGAGACGCTGGAGGGAGGTGAGGTGGATTCTATACTTTGTAATATAAAAATAATTTTTGTTCGTATATAGTATATATTTTGCATGAATACTAAGTGTTTGTATTTGAAGATATTAAATTGCGAAACCTTTCAGAAGTTTCTTCATTGCTATGTAGCTATGTGTGTATTGTATTTATATTGTTGTCATAGTTGCAGAAGATTCTTCTCCTTCTTTTGGTGTAAAGATACATATATCTTATGTAGGCACATCTCTAGAGATTTTAAGTATAGTTTAAGTTTAGTGAAGGTATATTTTGACAGGATGGTGGCTTTAAGTTGTGTTGTCCTTATGGAAATGTTGTCCTGATGCGCGGTACTTGTATATGTACGTATCACAACAAAAACCCACATTCCTTAAGAGGCTAAATCCAAGCAAGCTGTGGTTTAGCTATGGTAAGATGTATTCTCTATACTCTCATCCCCAAGCATTACTACCATATATATAATTCCAAAACTAATGGATTTTGATGGTTTTTTGAAATCTTAATTATTTAAGGAAAATTTTATACGAACGTACCTTATCTATTATTATTATAGAAAAAGAGAAAGCGGAAAGTATAAGCATATATAATCTTTATTAATTTGTAATATTATACTTTATAGTTAAGAAGATGCACTTTACAACCCTAATCCAATGCATTCACTTATTTACAAAAAAAATATATAATTGGACCATAATGTTTCTTATTAAATAATGAGGTATGAACATTTTAATGAGATTGATGAGAAACAGCGAATTCCTCATGTTTCTTTTCTTGTAGTCAGTTTTCGTAGATGGTCGGTAAATATACATTTTCACGTGATCCTTGAGGTTAAATCCAAAAAAAGTATCTTTTATGATGAATAAGAGTTTTAAGTTATAATTGCAATAATAAACAAAAGAAATTGCCCTTCTTTTTTTAGGCGACTTTTTTGAAACGCAATAATTTGATTCTTCTAATTCCTTTGATTCCCATTTAACTTTTTAAAATGTTTGTATATTTTTGTCTTGCGTTGAGCATTTTTTCATTTTCCTTTTTGTATAGTTCAGATTTTTGTTCTTTATTCTCAGAACTTATTGAATGCCCTCGCAGAACATGTTCAGAATATTTGTTTGTAGCGGTAAAATGAAGAGGGCTTTTTTTGACATATGGAAACGTTTAGAGTGATCTGATCTGATCCGGATCAGATCATGATAATAAAACAGCATTGGATCATCATATTTTTTATTATTTAAAGTTTAGTAGAAGAGTCAAATTCGTTCTTTCAAAAGTGACATTTCGAAGCAAAAAAAATACAAACACATTTATCGATGATGATGATTCAAGTTCCAGTTCTAGCTCCACAACTTTTGAAAATGTTCCAGCAAATCACCAAAGAATTATAAACCTTTTTGAAATAATTCAAAGCTATTCCGATGTAGACTTCAAAAAACAATTTATTACAATTTATTTGTATTTTCTCCCATTTGTGCTGCGGTAGGTTTCGAGACGGTCCATCTGACTACTAACCGCGCTCACTGATGCTTGATTTCGGTGATCGATGGGAACCGATGCTTGGGGAGAGTACGATAACTTTGGCGACAAAGTTTAATGACGGATTTGCATAGAACAGTTAAAAACAAGAATTTCTTACTATGGGAGGGGGGGTCTATCTCCCCCCGTTCAGGCGGTAGGGGCAATTTAAAAAAAATATGTACATTAAATGGAAAAAAAAAAAATTAAAAAATAACGGTAATACTTACAATTAAGTATTATACCTTTTTTTAAAGAAAACATTTTTGTCTATTAGCTTGTTTTTAAATCAAGTCAAAACTATGCATAGTTTTTGAAAAAAATTGTTTTAAACTAAAAATGTATGCAAAAAAATTTAAAAAAAAGGTTTAAAGTGTAGTTTTTCAAAACTTTCAAATTATCTACTGTTTTTTTTTTTTAGAATTCATTGCTCTTATTTGTTTTTGATCAAAAACTGAAAACTAGATGACTTTATGTCTTCTTGCACAGGGGCAGCATGCCCCCCCTTACAGATCCCACTGTTGCATACACCCAAACTCGCACACACCTTACTGTTGCATACACCCAAACTCGCACCTACCATTGTTACCATCAAAATAAGACCACTCAAGCAAAAAAAAAAGAATTAAATTAAAATAGTAGTTGTGGTTATTTTCAATTTTCTCAAAAACTAAAAGACATAAAATCATCTAGTTTTCAGTTTTTGATCAAAACCAAATAATAGCAATAAATTCTGAAATAAAAACAATGGTAGATAATCTTGAAGTATTGAAAAATTACACTTTAAACCTTTTTTTTAACTTTTTTTACTCAAATTTTGAGTTTAAAATTAAATTTTTCAAAAACTACGCATAGTTTTGACTTGAATTAAAAACTGGCTAATAAAAAAGAATGTTGGCTTTAAAAAAATGTATAAAACTTAATTGTAAGTATCACCGTTATTTTTAATTATTTTTTTCCATTTTAAATAATAATTTTTTTAAATTGCCCCTACCTAAAAAAAAATTGCCTAAACGGGGGGAGATAGACCCCCCTCCCATAGTAAAAAATGCTTGTATTAAGCCCCTTTACCAAAAACCGTTATTATATCTTGGCGCCAAAGTTATCGTACTCGTGCCCGATGCTTTATCAGTGACTATATTTTTTGACATTTAAAGCAGTGTTGCCATAATAACATTTTGCTCAATGATTTTTTTTTTTTCTTTTTTTTTGGGAAAAATAATACCCATGAATTAAGTCAAATATAAATTTTTTTGAACTTAATTATTTTAATTTCACCAATTTATGTCTAGTTTTGTTAAAATATCTCATTATTTCATGGATTATATACAAAATAAATAAATATAAAGCTTCTCGCTTTCTATTTGAAAAATATTTTATTTCAGTCAGATGGAAATGTTTACATATATGGCAATACAGGTTTTATATAATTTTTTTGCAATGATACCAACATTTACATGTGAAATTACACAGCGTTTGCTGTGTGGCACGTAGCGCCGCGCCCATCCTGCTGGAACCACATGTTGTCTAGGTCCATATGCTTCAATTTGGGCAATAAGAAATTAGATATCATCGTTATGTAGCGCTCGCTGTTGACGGTGACCGCCTCACTAACTTCGTTTTTAAAAAAGTACGGACCAATTACGTAGCCGCCGGACCAAAACGGTAACTTTTTGAGGTGAACCTCGCATGGGTTGGTGTTGTCCCATAAACTGCAATTTTGCTTGTTAACACAGCCATTCATCCAAAAATGTGCCTCGTCACTAAAGATGATTTTTCGGCCAAAATTGGGGTCCTCTTCCAAACGATTCGAAGCCCAGTCACCGAACAAACGGCGTTGTTTATGGTCATGATAAGTTGGATCTTGTACGGGTGTGGGTCTAAGTCCCGACGTATTCGTCAAGTTAAAGTCTGCGAATGGCTGAGTTCTTGTACACGCCGAGGAAAAGACTGCCTCGGGTTCTGCCGCACACTTTCACGGAGCGCGGCGATGTTCACGGCCGATCTTGCGTTCCTTGAACGTACGGATGCTGGCTGATTGTTTACTAAACCAGTCGTCTCAAATTTGGCCACCAAACGTTGAAGAGTCGACTGTGAAGGGCCACCACGTCTACCGTAAAATGGGCGCAATGCGCGCAACGTTCGCGTTAACGAACACTCATTTTGATAATAAAGTTTTATCATTTAAACGTTCTGTTTAATCGTGTAACTTGCCATGATGACTTGGCATATACAAACGAATAATACATATACAAAAAATTTGACAGATGTCACCAAAACAAAATGGCCACCACGGGGCGCCAAAAACTACCCAGGCCAACAAAAAAACCCTATATTAGATATCCGCATCCAGATCCAGTTTACTGCAACCTATGTATAAGTAGGTAAGTTTGTTTAGGCGTTATTAACATATGCAAAGTGTGTTTTTTTTCGAGGTTTAAGACTTTGAAATATAATAAAACAATATTTTTTAAGTATTGTTAGCATTGCATCAAATATTTGTGACATGAGTTTATAGAAGCTATAATTTGTGCGGTGTAAAGGGATGCCGAAAAGATGTACGGATCTGAGAAAACGGCGATTGGTGTTAAATTAATGTTCGTAGTACATAAATAGAAATTAAAAATTATATCTCCGGTTATACATCTATTTTCAAGGTCTAACAGCTGTAAACGATTAGAGTTAAGAGGTAGCGATATTGATCATGCCATGGTAGATTACTCAGGGAAAATCGTAGAAGCCTACTTTGAATGGGTTCGATCAAACTTGAGACGCATATTTAAGTATGTGTTGAACAATTGAGACAAACAGAGATTTCCTTACATATGAGTAAGAGAACTCCTTTGATCAGCGTTTTATAAATCCAAATGTCACATTGGCTTTATTGATGATGTTGTCAAGGTGGTAGCGAAAGTTGAGTTCTTTATCACAATGACACCTAAATCACGGTTAAAATCAACTACAGGCACTAAGTGGGAGAGGACGGATGCATTTGAGTGATAATATCAAGTTCTTGCATTTACTGCGACATTGAGTTCAATCAGATTTTGCCTACACCATAGAAAAAAACACGTCTAAGCTGCGTTATAAGATACTAATATCAGTAGATGACGAAATGCGTTTATAAATTGTCATATCATCCGCATAAATAGATGAATCACAAACGAGCAATTGACTAAAATCATTGAAGGCTAAGATAAATAACAGTGGCCTTAGGTGGCTACCTTGCGGTACACCACAGAAAGGTGCATGAAAAGGAAAAGAATGAGATAATATTCTTTTTATTAGTCAACTAGGAGTTGAGCCAATTAATGAAGAGAGGAAGGAACCTTAGGCATCTTAATTTAATTAACATTTTGTCTAAGGCTTTGCTGGAATCGGTAGCAATTACGTCGACTTCATCTCCAGCATCCATTGAGCACAGAAAATCAGTGACAAATACCACTAGATTGGTAATAGTTGACCTATCCATTAGAAAACCAGATTGAATTGGAGACAGAATGCATTTGCAGTGAAAAGAAAGCGCTTCGTAGATAATGCTCTCGGAAATTTTCGGTATGCAAGATAGTTTTAATATGAGCAGATAGTTTGCGATATCGTTCTTGGGAACTATTTTATGGACTGGATAATATAGGATACTTTTAACGATTCCGGAAATATTGTAAGACCTTAGTTGTTCATTATACCAAGGTGGTAAAGTGGACATATTTTTGCATGGCAAAAAAGGAACAAAATAAATCAGCTGAAGATCTCAGTAAAAAAGATTGTAAGTGTATCATCAATTGTTTTTTTTGAGCTGAGTCCAATTCTAATTTACTGAGAAGGATGTTTAATTATTGAAATTTGGCCTTATGAAAACTGAAGTAGTGTTCAATAGAAGCAGTGGTGTTAAATGTTTTATACGAGACGGGCATAAAAAAAGGAGGGTGCAAACGATCCAGATTAGAAAGTAGATGATCACTTTTAACTACAATGGAGTTATCAGGTTAGGATGTAAAAATTAAGTCAAGTTATCTCTCTAGGCTGTTGGTGACAACACTTATTTGACACAAGCTAAAATTAGTCATACTATCATAAGGCATCTTTATCACAGGACAGTAGTAGGTGCCTTTGTTATTGGAAAATATTTGGAAGATGAAATTCGTTAAAAAGAAAGATTAGTTTCTGTTAAAACAAAAATATCGTAGGGGAATTTTTGTTAATTAAGACAAATCTTTTTGGTAAAAGATTGAAAGACAAACTGTATGACCATTATTTAAAGGTTTGCAAGTGACAATGTTATGCATTCTTGTTTGCAGCACTGTGAAGTAATTTGTTCCTCAACATTAGAAATTATCCGGATATTTGCGATACTTGAAATTCTGAAAAATAAGTGCGTCCATTCAATGAAACAAGAAAATCATGTTTATACTTTTGGCAAATAAATCATTTTATTTCTCAACACTGTTTACAATAAATTTTTCTGTTCATAGGTACACTTATTATGGTAAATACAATTTATTTTATTTTTATTATAATCTCATGAGTGTTTTTTTTTCACAATAATTTAATTATAATAATAATAATTAAAACCCAAGAATTATAATAAAGATTGTGTTGTCTTTTATTTTTATTTTTAATTTTCATAAAATTTTTAAAGGTGAAAATTAAAAATTACCGACACGGTATATAGAAATTGTATAGAAACAGATTGTTTTTATTTTTTGGTTTTATCATTTTTGTTTTAAATAAAATAGAGTATAGATTTAATAATAATTTACTATAGATAAAGTTTTCTACCTTGGGATTTGTACAGTCACATCATATTCATCACAATTTTTCCATTAAAATTTTAATATAAATTTTTTAAATATTATTTTATTTTGTTTTTTTTTTTTAAATTTATAATTTTTAACCTTTCCCATTGAACGAACAAAATAACATATAAAACTCATGAGATGATAACCATTTTTATTTTGTTTGTTTTTAAATTATTATTATATTTTTATTGACATTTATTAGATTTTATTAAATTATATTTTCTATACATTGATGATTGATTACATTTTGTATGTTTTCTCTTAATTCAAAACATTTATGTAGCGATTTTTGTTTGTTAAGTTATTTTTTTTAATTTTAAAATTTACATTTAAATTTTAACATTTGTTTTTTTTTTTTGTTTTCTTATTATTCAGTCGTATTGAGCTTTTTCATCCCCTATTTAGTATTCTTTTTTGTTAATTGTTTTTTGTTCAAATTAATTTTTTAATACTAATGAAAAATTGTAAAATCATAAAATTTCAAATGGCTTCTGGGTGTTTTTGAGATATTCATACAAAAACTAAAAACACTCAAGCATATTTCTTGTTTTTATTTTACTTCAAATTATGAACACAAAAATATGCTACAATATTATGGATTTTAAAAAACAAGTAGCTTCTTGTACAAAGTTACAGAATTTTGTATTTAGGTTGAGGAAAAAGGGGAAAAAAGTTTGTTTTAAATAAAAATATGAGCTAAGAATCTTAGCTGTTTTAAAAAATCAAAGAATTTTTCACTTTAACGTCTTTCTTGTTTAAAATGTTTGTAAATTTATTTAAAGTTTTTTTGAAGACGGAATAGAATAATAATATACATTTATAATTTGTTGTTTGTTTTTGTTTGTGTGTTGAATAATATTTATGGTAGAATTTTAAACTTGAATGAGTGCAAATCTACATATTATTTCGGATTGTCTTTTGGCATTCCTATCTACAATAATGTTAACATTTATCTACTTAACTATATTTATAATAAGTTTAAACTATTTTTAAAAAATATTATTTTTTTTTTTAAATTTAGAATCTAAAAATTCATATAAACCATTTTATTTCGGTTTTGTTGTTCTTGTTGTTGCTGTTTTTTTTTCTTCTTTTTTTTAAATTAATTTATTTTATTGAAATTTAGTCACATTGATAAGAGAACAATAAATAGATTCAAGTTCGATTGTCATATTTGTTTTTTTTTTTGTTTGTTTTATTTTAAAGTTTATTTAAAAGAAAAGAAAAAAAAAGAATCCTGAAGAAGGCATCTTAAAGATTACACCAAATTTTGTATTATTTTGTTTTTAAACGTACACCATTTTTATCGAAAACAAGTTTACACAACAATTTTAAAGTTAATTTTATTTTGGAAAGTTCTATTGTTTTAATTTTTTTTTTAATTTATTAATAATAAAATTGACAAGTTTAGTTGTTATTAACTTTATTATGAAATATCGCTCTTTTTTGTTTTCAGTTTCTTTTTTTTTAAACATATCTTTTGGTCGATTTGGGGATTTTTAATATTTATTATAAATTAATTTTGATTTGATTTTTTCGAATTTTATTTTGTTCTAAGGAAACCTATAGGATTGTTTTTTTTTTTTGTTTTATTGAGAAGGTCAACACAAACCTAAACTCAATTATGAGTATTTTGAAAATTTAAACAAAAACAACGATGTTTTTTTAAGACATTTATTTGTTTTTTTTTTCAAGTTTTCTTTTATTTAATTCTAAGTTAAAAGTGATGTTAATAAGATTAAATTTTTGACAAAATGTGGATTGCGACCAGCGCAATTCAACGCCTAGGTACCCGCCTAGGTTCTTTTTCTTTGCTTAGTAGTAGTGTTAGTAAATTTAATTTTTTGTTGACATGTAGTTATTCTTAATGACTACATTTAATTAATTTATAAATATTGTTTGTTTTCTTTAATAATAAACTTTGATAATGCGGCTGTGGTAAATAAGAATAAGGTACATTTCATACGAGCTGTCTGCTAGGAATGTATATTGTTGATAGTTGATATCTTACTATAAATAGTTGTTGTTTTGTTTTTGTTGTATATTATAGGTTTTCTTTTTAATAAATCTTTTTGAAATTTATATTTATAATGATATTTATACAAGAATGATTAAATGATATGATTTTTCTTTTTACTGAGATTTACGAATGAGTACGAATGAGCTCAGTTTTAATTGGAAATTGCTATTAAATTAAAACAACTTTTTAATTAAATACAAATTAAATAAAGAAATTAAAAAAATAAAAGCTTCAACTTACTAAATTCAAAGGTTTATAGAAGAAAATAATGCATACAAATATTTAAGACCCTTTAAGAGAAACCATTTTTTGAAATTTAAGTTTCTTTGTTAGTTGCTTAAAAATTATCAATTTTGCAGCATATGAAAAGTGGAGGAAACTAAAACTGAAAGAAAAAATTTGTTTTTATAATTTAATCCAAGATATCAATATAAACCCTATGACTAGTTTTCGTGAAAAATTCGTGTTAAGTAATTCTTTCTCAAGCTTGAGTTTTCCAAGTAACAAGATACTTTCAAACGATAATGTAGATCCTATTCAATTCAATTGTTTTTTTTATATTGAAAGAGAACTTCAAATATTTCGAAAAATAAATGAGAATTTATTTTTAACTTTCCTTAGGAACGATATCGATATTTTGAATTGATAATTTTGACATCAAAGATTTTTAGAGAAATATTTGTGTACGTTTGGATGTTTGTACGTTTCGGATACCATTTTTCGCCGTCCATATTTCAAGCACTAAAAGATATCGACTTCAAATTAATTTTTTTTTACAGATAATATCATCGAAGGATGCAAAAGGGACTTTAAAAAAAAAATGAGTGGGTATTTTTTTTTTCTGTAGCAATTTAAAAAAAAAATGAACAGTTTGGTTGACCCCAAATAAATCAAGAAGCAGTAATGCTAGCAACTTCAATTAAATTTTATATTATGTAATGTGACGTGATAATAAAGAAGTATAATTTTTATATCGAATATTTTACGAAAACAAATTACATATGTCTCGAATAATTTTGTGCAACGAAGAATAACGTTTTTGACATTTGGTAAAATGTTTTAGAAAATCGAAATAAACAGTTTTTTACAAAAAAAGGCTAAAAAAACAAAGATTTTCGATTTAAAAACACAAAAACAGAAATTGAAATCAAACTTTGTTGCTTACTCTTAGTTCATTTTGTTAGACCAATTCATTTGACAACAAAGAACTATAGTAAGAAATGGTTTTCGACTCAAAAAAAAAAAAGTTTCGAGTACAATATTTTTACCGCACACAAAATATTGTTACAAATATTTTGTTAAAGTTTTAGAAAAATTGGCAATTCAATTCACCAAATAGGGTAATAGTTCACAAACCGAACACCTTTCTAACCAATACACTTTTGATCCAGGTGTGGAATCGGCTAAGGAGATAGTTGACTATCAAATTTTTGATAGTCAAATCGACTATCACCGAGTTTTCCGTCTGTGTAAGCTGATTCAATTCAATTCGATTGAACAATTTCAGAATATAATTGTCACAATTCATTGTTGCCATGGTGAAATTTTAAAATGATTTCTATAAAATATCTAAATAAAAATATTAAATTGTCTGTGTTTTATTTAACATTCTTACTTTTCTTATGCTTTTTCGAATGTCGTAAGCTTTGTCCGTCACAAGAATGTGTTTTTATACCTAAAAAAGGTAACTGACAAAATTTTCCATTCGTTTTTTGTAAGCGTCTGGTAGCTCTACTCAGAAACGACATGTTTGTAGGAAAACGACTATCAAATTTTTCTAGCGACAGCTTTTTAGGTATCAACTTGACTATCACCTTACACAGATCAAATTCGATTATTTTGACTGTCAACAATCAACAATCACCTTAGCCGATTCCACCCCAGTTCAAACTTTTTAAGAATTTTTCTTTGCAACAAAAAATAAATTGCATGGAAAGGATTCAATATTTTTGTGATTTTTAAATTCATAATTTATAATAATTTTCAGAGATAACAAACTTTTTATTTTTAAGCTACCTATGATTTTAAAATAAAAATGTTAATCACAATATTCTTTGTTAGATACAAAATTTTAAGTCAATATCTTTTCTTGTTCTTCTTATAATTGATTCAAAAAATATTGCTTTTCAGTTTTTTTTTGTTGTTGTAGGTTTACTTGTATGTAAAAAAAACAACAATTGATTGCTGGAATGCAATGACAATGATAACCTCCCATCCTGTCTGTCGATTTGCCTTTCGTAAAAGGTTTGTAGGTTTTTGTGTTTTGTTAAAAAAGTTCTTAGTTGAATTATTCTTAAAAAATTAGAAATTACCAATAATATTTTGCATATAATGAAATAGTTTGATTTCGAAATTGTTTTTTGTTAACGAAATTTTTAGTTGAGAACCAATTTTTACCAATTTTAGTAGCATTTCTTAAAATTTTTTATTTCTTATTTAAACAAATACAAATTGGATGAATGAAATTAATATGAAGTCAATATCTTCTATTGTTCACGGGATATCGAAAACCGAACATCAATTTTTACCAATTTTGCGTACTATTTTGAAAAAACGGACTGTTGGATTTTTATAAAAAATGTACTGAACGTCGAAAACAATATTTTCTGTGAGATAAAATAAGTTTGAAGCCAATATTTTTAATTTTTGAAAAGATATTTGAGTCGAAAGTAAATTTTTACTAAGTATTGTTTTTTTTAAGGTTTTTTTTTTGTAAACAAAATTTTACCGAATATTGAAAACAATATTGTTTATAACAAAAAATGATTTTAAAGTTAATATCTTAAAGTCTTGAAAAGATATTTGAGTCGAAAATCAATTTTTACCAACTTTTATTAATTTTTGTTTAGTTTTTATTTTTTTGTAAAAAAACTGTCAACTCGATTTTTCTCAAAATGTTACTGAATGTTGACAACAATATTTCTTAAGAGATAAAATTAGTTTTAAGCATATATCTTAAAGTCTTGAAAAGATATTTGAGTTGAGTCAAGTTTTACCAACTTTTAGTAATGTTTTTTTAAGTTTTTATTTTTGGGTAAAAAACTGTGAATTCGATTTTTTCAAAATATTACTGAATATTGACAACAATATTTTTTAAAATATAAAATTAGTTTAATGCCAATATCTCAAAGTTTTGAAAAGATATTCGAGTCAAAAATAATTTTTTACCAACTTTTATTAATATTTTTTTTAGGTTTTTATTTTTTGTAAAAAAAAACTGTCCATTCGATTTTTCTCAAAACTTTTAGAATGTTGAAAACAATATTTATTGTAAGATAAAATTAAATGGAAGTTATAATCTCAAATTTTTGAAGAGATATTTGAGTCAAAAATCAATTTTTACAAACATTGAGTAATATTTCTTTTTAGTTTTGTATTTTTTATAAAAAAAAACTGTCCATTCGATTTTTCTCAAAATTTTACCAGATGTTAAAAACGTTATTTTTCGTTGCATACAATTATTTTGGACATAAAATCATATTTTTTGTTCGTAAAGTTTTCGAGGTGACAAATTTGTTTTTCATAGTTTTTTTTTGATTTATACAAAAAAAACATAATTGGATTTTTTTTCAAAAATGTATTTGTTTGGTATCACGTTACAAATATAAAATTTAATTTAAGTGTCTAGCATTATTGGTTCGTGAGATATTTAGGGTTAACCAAAATGTTCACCTTTTTTTTAAAGTGCTTTGGTAAAAAAAACCACCCACGCAATTTTTTTGAGAGTTCTGTCTGCATCTTTCTGCATTATTATCTGTATAACAAAATTTATTTGAAGTCGATACCTCTACTGGTTTTTGAGCTATGGACAGACCAGACATCTCTCTAAAAATCTTTTATTTTGACTCTAGGGACCTTGAAACGTCGAGAAATGTCAAAATTTTTAATTCGCCCAATCGAACCCATTACCATAACATCCTATGTAAAGTTAAAAATATTTCTTTTCAAAAAGCAGTCTGGTATGTGATCCGCACTGATAACATATGACCTTTGGTGCCCTTTAATAATATACTTATGACAGTATGCAATTAGCGGGTATTTCAATTAAATTTTTCTAAGAAAAATTACTAGATGTTAAAAAGGTTCCTCGGAAAATAATAGAGGTGGCAATATTTAAACTTTTTGAAAGTTGATTTTTTAAGTTCATAACAATTTGGTACGTCGTTATTGTCTTAAGACAAAAAATACTCAAAATATGTGTAAGCTGAATCATAAATTAGTCGAGTTAATATTTAAAGAAGATTTTGAAAATGAATAAGGAAAATAATTCAATGCTGCAAAGTTTTCTCATTGATTATTTTATGTTTCGTGAGTTTTTAAAATTCATTTTCTTCCTATTCTTGCTCATGGTTATTAATTTAAATCAATTTTTGAAAACTGCACACAGAAGAAATATTGGCCAATATTTTTTAGAAAAAACGCACAAAAATTAATTCAAACTTTTTTTTATTTCCTTAAAAAAAAATAATTATTTCATTTTGCTTTGTCATCCATCTTCAATATCTGTCTGATTAATTTTTCATTATTTCTGACTTATTTTCCAAAAAATTTTAGTTCCTTTTCCGATTTAAAACCGGAAATAAAAATCTGTAATTTTTTAAGGCTTTTAACTAAATATTAACAAAAAATTAAGTGAACAAAAACTAATCTAATAAATAAATAAAATTCTAACACTAGCTAGGGTTATGAAATTCAATCTCAAAAACTGTCTACGTTGTGTGAACTTGAGCTCTTCGACTAAAACCTAAAAACTATGATTGCTTAAAAATTATAATATCCAAATAAGAAAAAAATGTATTAAAACACAAAAAATTTAACTTAAAGTTTTTGAAGGCTATATGAAGAAGAGTGTTTTGTGATATGATGATTGATTTTCGAAAGCTATAGTCTATAGAGATTTTTGCTAAATATTTTTTAAACATACAAAGATATGTAGATTTTATTTGATTTTTTTTTGTAGATAAGAAGTTTTTATATTAAATGTAAATATGTATTGATATATTTTAATAATAATAAAAACATTGAGAATATTTTGCAAAAAAAAAGTTAAAGTGTCGGCAAATATTGTTTCATGTTTTTTTGTTCTTGTTGTTTTTTGGTTTGATTTTTGTTTAATTATTTTTTTTTAACTTGCTTAACTGTTTATATAGTTAGTAATGTTGAACCAGCATGTTAGTTTGAGTATAGATATATATATATATTTTATTTTGTTTAAGTTCGACCGGAAAACAGCTGGTACTGTAAAAATTTAATAACAAAAAAATTGAGTTAATTTAATAAAAAAATGTATTTTTTGTTATGTTTTTTTTTTTTAATTTTATTTTTTAAGGATTGAGGGAAGGGAATTTTAACACTCACACAATGAAATACAAAAAGATTTTTCGAAAAAATTGTTGCTTTTTTTTAATTTTTAAATATGTTTTGACATCAAACAAGGTATTTTTTGACACAAGGTAGAGGAAATACCTGATGCAGAGATTGGGAAACACACATAAGAATAAATTTGATCACAAAGTTGTATGAGGTATATTGTACGAGTATTCAAGGCAGTTTGTTGGATTTAAAGTGAACTTATTCAGTTTTGAAACATGGATAGGAATTTCGTTGAGGTCTTAAGAGAGAAAATTATAAGTTTTAACTAAGATTTTTTGAGAGAAATCTCTTATTCTTCAATTATTGCATTGGTACAAGCAGGAGAAGGCAATTGTTTGAATTATTCGTGAGTGCATTCATTTGAAGGAGAATTAGAGTAGGTACAAGTTGAGTAACTTTGTTTGAAATTAAATCTTTATTGTTGAATTAAAGTGGGAAATGAATACAAGTTCGCAAATGTTGTGGGTGCCTTTTTTTAAATTTAATTTCAAAAAGTTAATAATATAACGAATTTGGATTTTGGAATACAATTTTTGAAGTCATCAATGATCTTAAGTCATGAAAGTATACATTTTGTTGCAAATAAAGCAACAATAAATATTTACCTCTTAATTAATTGCGGTAAAGGTAGATACATGATGCGAACAACATTTAACAAAAAAAAAAAATATTTTCAAAAAAAATACCAATTGTTTCTCTTATAGCCCCCAAGAGTAATTTAGATACTTATTCAGTTTATGTAATTTGATCTGTAACGAAGTTGATTTAGGCATCTTCGTGGCGATGTTTCCTAATAAAATATAAAATTAATTTTTTTTAAGTAAATATTTGTAGGTACCAACAAATTTGGAGAAAAATGTTTGGGTACTTCTTATTTAAGATAAATGGAAAAATCCATTAATTACCTGACAGTGTAATTGATTATGACTTTTATGTTGCAAATACGAGTGTCTCTAAGAATGGAACAAAAAATTAGTTTAAAATTAGTTCTTATACCCAAAACTAGTTATTATGAAAAAATATTCACTCAATGTCGATAAAAATGGTTAAGAAAATTAAGGGTTTTTTTATGAAGGTACAAATGCAAATCACGAATGCATGGAAATTCAAACTTTTTTCTCCTAGAATAGGGGGGGGGGGAGAAAAACACTCTTTTTTAAAATTTCAAAAACACAGGAGTTACGTTGGAAAACTTAAGAAACAAAATTGTGCCATAACAGCACCATTTGCAATCGTGCTAAGTGTTCTTATGTACTCTTTCGAATAATGAACCTAAAAGAAGGAAATGGTGGGTTAACAACATCAGATGAAATAGTGCAAAATGTTCTTTTCGATTCGAGTATACTCTCCGATATCTCCGATATCAAGAATTCAAGTGAAAACGTGCGAAGTGAAATTTATATTTTTAATAACAATTCTAAAATCGTTTAATAAACGTGAGATACAATCGTGCATACTGTTCTTTTATGTTCTTGTACTCTTTCCGAAAATAAACTTAACTAAAATGGCGGATAGGAAACTCCAGGTGCAGCTGCGTGGTTTATTCTTTTAGGCTCGAGTTCCCTTTCCGGTAACTCATACTAAAAGGAGTGTAACTTATATTTAAAAGAGTGTTTGGAAATATTTATATCACCACTCGAAAGCCTTTCAAAACTTTTAGAACGAATTAAAGTTTGTTTTTGTTTTTTTGGTTTAGTGTAAGGAATTACGGTTTTAAAATATTAATATTATTTATTTTGAACATTTCAACCCTTGAGTGTATAATTTTTTCAATTTTTAATGAAAATTTTAACTGGTGTAAAGGGAATTAAGTTTGAAAAAGGGTTCACCTATAAATCTACATACAAGTTAGGTATATAACATAATCTATGTTATAGCAAATCCAAAGTCACAAGGGAGTCTTTTGGATGTTAGCATGAGGAACAAACGAAGGAAACCAACATATACCCCGAATAAAGGAAACATATCTTCCTCATTACACTTTGTGATGTGTCCAATTTAACAAACAAAAATAAAACAAAAAGTTTGAATAACATTAAGGTTCTGACACAGGGAAAAGGAGAACATTTAAAATAATTTTCGTAAATTTAGGGTTCAATCGTGTATATAATCAAAAAAAAAAAGTGTGTTTTTGAATTTATTTAAAAAATATATATGGTTTGGAGTGTGTGTACATTTATTTTATATATATAAAGTGAAAGCTACCGGATCTATTTTATGTATAGGTAGGTATGTATAAATAAAAAAGTATAATAATAATTAATAATTAATGTATTTTCATCTCTAAACAATTAACTACAACTACTACTAAGTAAAAGACACAGGCTTCTTGGCGTACATTTCTTAAAAATTACTTATAATGTTTGTTTTATTTTTAATTATTTTATTGTGAAATTTCATATATTTTTTTCCATTTCCAGCTTTTTACAGAATTTATTATGTATTTATTTTATTTTGCGATTTTTATTCGAAATTTTTGCTGAGAAAATTAGTTTAATAAAAAAAATTATTAACTTAATACCACAAAAATTCAAATATAATGTATTATCAAGTTTAATTTAAATTTAATTTATTATTATAAGGCACTTTTTTGTAAGTAATTTTTGTTTGTTTCAAGCATTAATGTATATGTAGTGTAGTTTGTTTTTATTTTCTCGTTACTGTTGTTCTTGTTATTTAGAAAAATCAAACATTCGATTTGTGAGTAAATTATGGTTTTTAAATATATGTTGCATCGAATATATGAATAAGAAAAGAAGCCAACATCTTATTATGCAAAATTAAAATAAAACAAATTAAAAATTTTCAGTCAATGTTAGGAAAAAATGTAAAGTTGTTAATTTGTTTTTATTTATTTATGTTTCTTTCTTTCACAGCTACGATGCTTGCTTGAATAAGAAGGTACTTGGAGAAATATTAATTTTCTTCTTTAAAATTTGATAAAAATTAAAAAAAAAATAGTAATAAATAAAAACAAATTAATATTTATTAAACATATCATATATGAGAGCAGACCAAAATGCATAGAAATATTACGAGGAGCATGAACAAGCATTGCTAGTTTTATAAAATTTAATAGATAATATTTTTTTTTTTTAATTTTTTAATTCGTATTTTTGTTTTTGTTTTGTTTATTTTTTTTTTAATTAAAATTACAAAAAATATTTAATACTTAAGCCTTAAAGTGTCAGTCATTCAATTCCATATAGCATATAACATATCGCTTGATAAGTTACTTATTTTTTTTTAATAAATAATTTCAATGAAAACAATTAATGATATTTATATGTGAAACATAAAAAAAATAACAAAGTGAATTATAGATTACTCATTGCGTTTTGTTTATGAGTTTGGTTAATATGGATTTTGTCACTTAAAAATTTTATTTTGTTTTTGTGAATAAGAAAAAGATATTAGCAGATGAAATTGCATGTTTTTTTTGTTTATTGATGAACTACAGAAATAAACAAGCACTGTCGACAAATTCATAACACAAACATTTAGTAAGCTTAAAAAATGTTTACAGGAAAGTTACAAAATTAATGAAAAAATTAACTATTTTACTAATTTAAAGGTACTTTTTATTATTAAATGTAATACTAAAATTTTTATAATTTAGTTTAAAAAAAAATAAATGAATTATATGATTAGTTCTCCCAAAGTGAAAATAGAAATTAAAAGATTGAAAGATTTAAAGAAACTTAAAATGTATTTTTTTCATAAAAGCATATCCTACCGTAATCATACGCCCTAGTTAGATATCTTATATTATTTTTAGTAATACATTTTTAGCCTGAGAAATTTAAATTAAATAAGAATTTTATAATAACAATAATTTTGTAATCGAATTGAGTTTAAAGGATGGTACGTAGCGCAAGAACAAATTAAGCTTCCATACAAAATTCTCTCCAAAACTTTAGTCAATCTAAAATTAAACAAAGAATTTTAGCCGAGTGGTACGCAGCTCTAGCTTAAATTTCATATTTTTTTATCATATTGTACATTGTTGAGCTTCAAAAATTTGATTTCGAGCAAAATTTTGACCGATTTTTTAAGGTGGTCGGGGTTGAATCTCTTTAAAAAACTTTTTTTTCACAGATAAAAATTATATTTCGAAATACAAATACATATAATATTATCTGCTAAAAGATATTTGGAAAATATTTTTAATTTATTTTTGTTAAAAACAATATTCTCAAAACAGCCCCCTCATTAAATTTATACATGGCTATACGCTCAATTGAGTTTGAGAACAACTGAAAGGGTTCTGTTCTGAAAAAAAAGTAGTATTTTGTGCCGTGCTTAAGTTTAATGGGTGTTAAAAAGTTTTTGGCTGAAAGGGGTCTTCCGAAGCCGAAAAAAAGGGTACGCAAAATACGACGAAAACAATTTCGAGTTGAGAAAAAAAAATTTGGCGATGCTTATGAAGCACCACCCCTTAATTTGTAACTTGGAGAATAGTTTGCCATACAACTTTTTCTGTCAAAATATAGCCGAAATACAAAATAATTTCAATTTTTAGTTCTCGAAGAGGTAATCACAATTTTTCACAGAGATCGTGATTTTTTCAGATTTTTTTTTGCTTTGGAGACGTTAAAATAAGGTATAGTCTAATGCACCTTAATCATTTGTTGGGATTATGAGGACATACAAAGATCCGCCAATATGCGAACAGGTCATTTAAAATTTCAAAAAAATGGTATTTTACTGCAACGAAAATATTAATTATTTTTTAATATCAAAATGAAACCTCTTATTGGAAACCCCTGTACTGTATGTAATCAATTAAAATATCTTAACTTTTTTAGCCAATTAATTCTCTTTATTTTTTCCATATAAGTAAATGTCAAACAACAATAACGTCCGACAAATCGACAAATTGCAAAACCACAAAATTTTGGTTTCATCATATTACAACCAGTATTGCCAGGGCCGGATTCAGGGGAGGGCAACCGGGACAAAAGCCCCGGGGCCTCCACAAACGGGGGGCCCCCACAATAGAGACTTCGGAAAATTTTTGTTTCAAATTCCAACTAGTAAACACTAGTAAACATCTTTTCCTTTGATATGTATTTTTTTTGCTCTTTTACCTTTTCCTACAGCCTACAGTACTTTGTACATACATGATTATTTAATTATATTTATCTAAAATAACAGAAATAATTGATCTATATTTGTTCACTCCAATCAGGCAATCAGTGAAATATCAAAATCTTAAATGGCCCTGATAAGAAGCACTTCCAATTGCATTAAGAATGTATTTGGTTTTGATGGTAACAAATTGCACTGGAGAGCGCTCATTTTCAAAAATGAAAATTATAAAAAAATAGGCTTTGAACCACGATGAGACAAGACCGTCTATCGAAGCTTTCTATCCTGAGCATTGAAAACGATTACTCCGAGAACTGGGTTTCAACGAAATCATTAACGATTATTCGGCGAAAAAAGCTCGAAAGGTTTCGTTAACCCTAAGGCCCCTTTCACACCAAATGAATCCGAATTAATCAGAATCACTCCGAGTCAAGTTGAATCTGATTGACCAAGATTCGGCTTCGAGTGCTCCGTTTAAATGTGAAGGGATTCTTTTCCCGCCTTCAGACCGGACGAATCTGGTTCAATCAGGTTTGATTCAAGGTCGCACTTGATTCAACCTGTCAGATTCCTCGTCCGGTGAGTCTTGAATCAACAACCATACGAGAGAGAGAGCAACTAAAAGAAGGAAAACAAAAAGAAGATGAAAGGATTTTTATAGATTCAGGTTGATTCAGCTGGTGTGAAAGAGTGGAGATGACGAATCAGATTGAACTTGATTCGAAATGATTCTGATTGATTTGGATTCGTTTGGTGTGAAAGGGGTCTAAAATTTAATTTCAGATAATTCTTTTTTCTACTAAAGGAATCTACTTGGTTTCACAATAAATTATTTATTGAAAAACTCGAGTGAAAAAAAAAATGGTTTACTTTATTTTGAAAATAATTTGGGGCGAGGGGGCCTCCACTCCTTTATTGCCCGAGGACTCTGGACCTCTAAATCCGGCCCTGAGTATTGCCATTAAAATTTATAATTCTTATTTTGACAGATCACTATGTTAAATCAGTTTTTAGATAAAATCATTAATATAAACGCCAGGAAATGGAAGCATACAGTGAGTGAAGAAAGTAGTTTCAAAATGTATGAACTATAACTCTTAACTTCTTTTAGTCCAATTGATTCTCTTTCTGCCTTAAATGTATGTTACCAACAAGCAAGGATACCATCCGACGATGGCCATTTTAAAAAATTGTAGTTTAATTATAGTTTGCAGTGTTGCCATTGATTTTTTTTTCGAAAAATCTAAAAAATTAAGTAAGGAGCAAAGATTTGTTGGTATGTTAAAAAACAAGGTCTGATTTCGATTGAATATTACAACAATATTTTTGTTTTATTTTAATCAAAAACATTATTAAAATAAATTGTTAACAATACATTTGAGAGAAGAAGACTAACCAAACAATACAATTATTGAAGTTCACTGATTAAATATTTACTACACAAGGTGTTGAAATAGTACTTTTCAAAGGTGATTTATTTTGATGTGTCCCAACTTTATCTCGCTTTAATATGATGGTTAAAAAGAAAAAGATAAGCGACGCTGTCACTTTTAACTTACAAAAAAAACGGGGGTAGTGAGATAAAACAATGTAATTTCAAAGTCTTCTCAGAAAAGTCCAATGTTAATAAGCTTTCCAACAACAAATGTTTATTTTTCAATTGATGGTACGGTGGTGGCTTAATGTTAAGTTTGATTTTGACAGATGAATGCATTCAATCAGTTTTAAGATGAAATTACTTCATTAGAACTGAACGAACTAAATTGGCAGCATACAGTGAAGTAAAGTTAAGAAGTGTCAGAATTGATGATCTGATTTACGTTCGCTAAAACTTTGAACTATAAAGTTTTAATATTTTATTTGAATATACAGAAAAAAATAGTTGAAAGAAGAGCTATAAAAACGAATAAATTGAAGGTTTTTAGAAAGTAGGTACAGTTTAATGTTTAAATATTGAAGTCTCATTAAGAGAGTATACGATTCAATAAATTCTCATGCACATAAAAATAAGCTCATCATGCAGCATTTGTGTTAAAAAAAAAATCAAAAAACTATTCTAAAATATTCCGCAAATGTTTTATCTGGTTGACAAAAAATTTAAGAAAATGCTTGAGTCCTGTAAAAAGCTGAAAATATAATATAACCAACAATATTTCGTATTGATTTCGATCAATGACAATTCTTAAATTCAGCTTCATCTTCTAAGAACCAGGGTTTCTAATTATATAGTATTTATCCATAGTTATCATTTATAAATTCTAAGCAATTTATAAATTAATTGGATAATTTTATGAATTCATCGACAGTTCTTGTTTCTTTTTACGATAACTTATTGTTGCTTGATAAGTCATTTAATAATGAAATTTAGATTCAAATTCGTTTGTAATGATTTCAAAATTGAGGTTTAATTTAATAAGAAAAACAAATATATAAAAATGTATTGAACAATTATAATAAAAAAAAAAATTAATTTTTGGTGCAAAATACTCTTAACAAATAACGATACCTGTGTTTTTTTTGGTTTTGGTATTTTTGTTTTCTATTTTTAGAATTTTCGTTAGTTGCTAAATGTTATATTGAGTGACGGACACTTTCTGACGTAGTTGCGTGTTCCATTGATTGCTAATTGATGTACAGGAGTTGCGTTACCCGACACAGAAGTTAGTTGTCTTACCATTCCGGAGCCAAGTTGTTGTAATAATCCTGAACCAGAACCAAGCGGACCAGATGATAAAGTTGTTGATGGACGACGCGAACGTATTGATTGCATACTTGATGATAATAAAAATGGAACACTGCTGGATGTGTTGGGCATAGAGCCACCCTGCGGTTGGGAAGATAATAATGAAGATTTCTTTGGAAAATTAAAATATGTCCTTGAGCCATGTTATATAAGATTATAGAATTTAAAAAAAGTTAAGTTATTTAAAAATGGTATTGTATGTACATTTTTGTTAATAATGTATTTGATGTATTGCAAAAATATATTTATAAAAGTGTGGTTCATTTTTTTTTCTGATGATTGCGTGATTTTATTTTAGTTCTTCTTAAATACTTTTGACTATCGCAATTTTATAATGAATTTGATAAAATATTACTTTTTAAATGTATGCAATGATGTATCAAAAAGAGTATTAAAAATGCACCAAGGTGATTTTGAGTTGCTTTAGCATTTAAATTTATAGAATTTATTATTGAAATCGCATTCTTCCCCTCCCGTACTTCAAGTACGTTATACCCGTACTTCAAGTTATACGTACCACTTTACCCTTGAACCCAATTTCGGATGTACAATGAAGAATAGATGTCATTTTTAAGCTGCACTACACGAATATGGAATACTCTACTTAGCTCACTGGGTGCACCTTGTAGGGTTGTTACCCCATTTATAGTTCAATAACCACAGGACCGATTTTAACAATTTCGTATTTATTAAATTTAAATAAACAAGGATTAGAATTCCACCAGCATTGGTACACTTATATTTTTCATTCATATTCAATAAATGTCTTTTTATATATTTGCTATACTCATTTCGCAATTGTTTACATTTTATCAATGAAACTGAATTTTTCGATATTTTCAGCTTCATTTAAAATAATACGCAATATATTTGAGTTCTCTCAAACTATGTAAGTCATTCTGGTCTTCTTTTGATCTGGCTTACAATTAATACAACATATAAATATACATCCAAGACTTATGTAGGACTAGTAAAACTCCCACCAATGGGCTAATGCTCCAGAAACTAAAAATAACATCATTCGACGTCAATCGAACATCGTCGTTAAAGTTCTTGCCTCACCCTTTTTTACCGATATTTTAATGGATTGTGTTCTAGTATAATAACCAGTTGCATTTCCTCCCTAAATAGTTTAAGCATAATACTCGCGCTTCTTGAAATGCCCATCAGTTACTATGCGGTACAGAGATTCTTTCCTTAACCGTACAACACGAATGTGGAATACCTTAATAGGCTCTATTTTAACTGGCATTGCAATGTTCAATAACTCAAATGTTTTGTGTTTTTGTCATATTAAAGGTACACAAAACCATTTGAGTGTGCGAGATATAAAAAAAAACCAAAATCAGAATAGAGCAACTTCGATTGGAACAGCTAGTTAAAAACAAAGAACATTTATAAAATTTTCAAACTCATTTTTAATTCTTGTAAGCAAAAGATTTCTTTCTGAGTTAGAATTGAAAACTGACTTAATTATCGGAAAAATAAATTAAATATTAAATCATCTTCTTAATCACAGATAAATTTTCTACCTTCATTAAATGCTCAACGTTTGCAGGATTAAATCGCTCAAATCAACTTTTATAACAAAAGCTAATACACTTTCTACTGTTACCTTCAGTTCATTTGAAAAATCTCTAAATATGGTTCCTAATTATCTTCATTTTTTTTTTAGAAAGAAAAAAACAAAGAACAATAAACTTAACACCAAAACATTTTGCATTGTCTTTTTAACTTAAAAAAAATATTCCTCAAGTCATAAAACTCCATTCCACAATCTTCTACCTATACTTCCTTTTGTTTTCTGCCTTACAGTCAGGAAGGCAGTGTGTCGGTGAAGGAAAAACTAATTAAAAGGCTCGTTACTCCTTTGTCAGAAGTCAGACAGAGTTCCGAGAGTTCATTAGTCAAAATCTTAAATCCGTATTTTTAATGAATGCCTTCCGAAACATAAATTTTATGATTCTTATCATATTTTTTTTTTTTGATTTTCTTTTTTGTTTTGTTGTTTTTTGAACTCTTGCTGCAATTAAATATCTTTTGAAAATTAATTCGCTCATTCAAAACACCCAACCACCCACAAGCATTTTCACAAATTAAAATGAAAATATAAATATTTATGCAACAACACAATATTTTGATTTGTGATGACGATGAGTGAATTTAAATTCGTCCATGAATAAAACAAAAGGATATCAACTTCAATTCCATGGCACTTTATAATTTCCAATAAAATTATTGTGCACTGAAAATATGATACACAATGCATATTTAATCTAATAATTGAGAACGCACGTAAATACCTATCTCAAAGTTTTCTGTTTTTCTGATGATGATGTAAATAAATATAAATATGAAAATTTCATAAAGTTGTGGATTTTGTTTTTGATTTTATTTTATCAAATCCTTTCAAATTGCGATAATCACTCTTGTACAAAACATCCCATGCCGGACTTCAATTTTTGTTTTGATTTTTTTTTAAATAATATAACTTTGCATCAGAAATAATTAAATAAAACATACATTGCAAATATGAATACGATTACGAGTACGATTATACTTAATTCATTCCATCATACAAAAATTCCATATAATATAACATTCAATTTAAATTGTATTCAATAATAATCCTTTGATTGACTCTTATGCTTTTATTTTAAACGTTTATAAAATTATTTATTATTATGAGAAAGATTTATATATTAATGAATGTAGCAAGAAAACACAAATATTGAATGTAATTTATAAAAAATATGATTTATTTACAATAAAACAACATTTTGTCACGAAATCATCAACATTGCATATATAAATTATTTGTTTTCATATTTTTTGTTTTTTTTTTGTACATGAGATAAATTAATTTGTAAGTAAATATGTATTTTTTTTAAATATATTTAAAATTAAAAAAAGGACATTTAAGTGGAACAATAAAACCAAAGAATAAAAGTTAAAAAAAAACAAACACTTACTCGTAAAACAATAAAATTCATTAAAAAAAAAGAAGCAAATTCGTTGCAAAATAAAAATTTACAAAAATTAAAAAAAGGACGTTCGTTTTGTCTGCCGTGAAAGGGCAATAAGTATGTACGTGTACTCACGATCATGCTCCGTGCAAGCTGCCAAATGATCAAACGGAATAGAAAAAGAAAAACAAAGCAAATCTGTTTCACGGTTCTCATTTCCATAAAATAAAAACTTAAAATCTCTTAAATCAAAATTGTATTCAAAATCAAAAATGATTTAACAACAAACAAATCATTTGTGTGTTTTTTTTCTTGCTTTTATTGTTTGTGTTTTTTTGACTTAAAAAAAAATAAAAAAATTTATAAAAACATTTAAATAAAATTAAGAAAATTATAACCAAAACAAACGAGACAAAGATACGTTAGGATAGAGACAAAAAACACGAAGAAACGGATGAGTCAGTCTCAGCATATATATTTATGTATGTATAAGGTTGCCATTTTTAATAATATATTTATAAGTAGCACCAATAAACTCATTTTCCTTAGAATATAAGTACAAAACAAAACAACACATGAAACATCACAAAAGTCAAAGTCAATTGGAAAAAGTTTCCTAATTCCAGTGCTATTGCATTTTTCTTCTTTGTTTTTTGTTTTTTTGCTTTGTGGACTTTGTGTTTTGTATCTATTGATATTTCTTTTCTTTTTTCTTTATTTATTTTTTGAAAACCTTTTCGAGTGGAAAAACAAATCCAGATGCCAAACATAAAATCAACAAACAGGTATATCACAATATCAGAGAGGCAATAAAAGTCCTTACACTTCACACATTCAAAAAACCGGAAATGAACACAAATCTGTAGAAAACAATAAAAAACAAAAATAAAAAAATACAGAAGATAAAAACAAAAACAAAAACAACCAACACAAAAAAAAGGTAGGATTGAAATGTATAAAAATAGAACATGATGTATGGTGAGCATTTACAATGTATAAAAAAAAGATACCCTTTATTTAAAGAGGTTTATTTTGTTTTTATTTTTTAGTATAATTTAAGGGATTTTAAATTTTGATTGTTGTGGATGATATAAAATGAATCATTTTTGATTCCACAAATGAATCTGCCATTTTTTATTTGATTTACCTTGAATATTTTAATTTAAAAAGTAGTAAAATTATGAATATCGGGCTTTTGCCGGAAAATGTTCATAAGCATTACAAAAATTGTAGGCAAAGGGTTATTTGACAGGAATGACACTTTGCTCAATTGTAATGTGTCAGCAGTTGTCAACGTTAACAGTGACGTGCAGACTGATCGGAAAAATTACGTTTTATTTTCTGTCACACAAACAAAAAAATAAAATAAATAAATTGGGTGGCGTAACAGTCCGTGAAAAACTAGGTCCTAGTGACATTCCTGTTTGCGAATAATGTTGTCAGGGATGGAGGGGACCTACAGTTTTAGTCCGAATCCGAACAGCTAATTTGAGAAAGCACTTTTCATGACAAGAATTACTCTTGGAGAATTTGCCAATTCCTCGCAAGAGGCAGTACCCGTGAAAAAACTTTTGATGGCACAGGCAGGGATTGAACCCAAGACCTCTTGCTTGACCGTCCAACGCACTAACCATCATGCCACGAGTACTACACACAAAAAAAAACAATAATTTTTAAAGGACTAATTCGCAGTGAATTTGAATCTTGCGTTAAAAATAATTCTATCACATCAAGTTTTTAAAATACGCTCCCTTGAAAAACGCTAAAGACAAATAAAAACGGAGTTTTTAGACTATAATTCAAGACTTAACATACCCTTTAACAACTAATTTTATGATAATTTTGTTAAGAAATAATCTTCGTTTTTTAGATACAGATTAAATCATCATTTTCGTTTCTAGCTTAGTCTCTTAAAATTCTCATTATCAATAGGTTTATTTTGACTGCTGGTGGCGGCTATATTGTTTCTTTTATTTTCTGTTAAAATATCTTCTTTAAATCAGTCACTAAAGAGAAATCATCAAAGCAAGTAACAGCGTCAAACAAAATGTGTTATTTAGGAGCAACAATGCACCGCGTTGCGCCCTTTTTATAGGGTACATGATCTACCTTCAAGTCGACCATACAACGTTTGGTGGGCAAACTTGAGTCCACCGGCTCAGTGAACCATCAGCCAAATTCCGTTTGTCAAAGAAACGTAAGATCTGCTGAAAACATCGCCGCTTTTCTTGAAGCTGAAACCAAACTACTGTACGCAGCGTGGTGTGTTCGCGAATTGGATTT
The DNA here is from genome assembly GCA_951509635.1 of Eupeodes luniger. Lineage (NCBI taxonomy): Eukaryota > Metazoa > Arthropoda > Insecta > Diptera > Syrphidae > Eupeodes > Eupeodes luniger. The sequence continues at coordinate 38,631,207 of OX608074.1, forward strand.
TGGAGCAGTTGGAAGTTGATCCCAATTCTGGTCGAAAAATCATCATCATGCGAGACATGAAAATTGCCGGTTTTATGACGACACCAATCCACGAGAGATTCACCAGGTGCCAATGCATCCAAATAAAGTTACTATTTGGTGTCGATTTTTAATCACTTTTACCGGCAATCTCTCTTAAGTTGTAGGTCTATGCAAACCATCGCGGCCTTCAAAGACAACATTATCGATGCCATCGGTCAAATTCAGCCTGACTTACATATGTATGTGCCAAAATTAAAGAAAACTGGACCTTTCGAATGAAGACCACCTTGAAAAGCCGAGTTGGCCATTTAAACGATGTTATATTTCACTCATGATGTCATTGACAGGCCTCTCAAACAAAGATAAGACCTCATTCATATCTATATCTATACTTCTATACTATTATATAAAAGCGAAACCATTTAAGAGTTTGTAACGCACGATCTCAGAAAGTAGTCCACCGATTTATTTGAAATATGTTTTATTATTTTTAATATTGTTATGAGAGTGTTTATGGCTTTAATTTTTTTTCATTAATTATTTGTCAAACTTAAATATTATTAATTTTACATTTTTTGTCCATTTTTGTTCATAAGTTGACTTATACAACCACTCATATCTTAAAACCTATACAATAATCGACAAAGATTAGCATTGCTTCATAAAGTCAATATTGTTGCGCAAATTTTAAGCCTTAAATCACTTCTAAGTTAAACATACAACCTGAGAAATAAATAAAAACAAATTATAAAATTATAAACTTTTTGAATTTATTTTATCCAGGAAATTAGATTCCATCACAATCGTGAGGTCGCTGCTTTGTTTCATTTCATTATCATTCCAACATTTTTAATTTTCTTTTCTTCCCATGCTCTTTCTCTCTTAATATGTGTTCCATTTAATAGTTACGTTTTTTCTCTTACCTATTTACCTACATATTCAATTTTTCTGTATTGTATAGTTCATCAACTAACCTACACACACACATTATTTTTTTGTTTCTCTAATTCTATCGTCACATCGCTGAGCAGTGTGGGCTCTTTTTTTTAAGTTACTATGGACATTTATTTAACTACAGTGCCGTGCACATGAAATGCCGATTTATCGAAAGAAAAATTAGATCTTTTTATTTTTCTGTTTCGAGGAAGTGAATAGATTATAATTCTTCCAATTTAAAAATAAAAAAAGTTCTATTATAATAGCTTGAATTACCAATTTTGTATCACTTTCTCGAACAATAAAACTGAAATTAAGTTAAAATTTTCTTTACAAATAACTCAAAGAAGGTATGTACTTACAATGACGTCGATAAAAAGAGCACACAAATGTGGGTAGGTTAAGTTGCACTGCACTGAACATGAAAATATTATTGTAGAAAATATGCTCAGTCCCATTGAGAAATTTTTTCATATGCTAATACTAATATTCAAAAAATTTGCGAAGCAACGCTAGCACGGGTCGGCTAGTCTCACATACAACTTGTTTTATTAAATTTTTAAATATACCCGCCTATCATGGAAAATCCATCCCATCCGAAAAGTGCAATTTGAAAAGAACACAACCTTGATGGCCAATGTACATTGTATTCAGTAAAGTTTATAATTTTCTGTGCATCTTTGGACTCATGCCGTTTTTTTGGAAACTGTGCTTTCTTTTTTTTGTATCCATTGGATTTAGTGCTCATCAGTGGTAAATATATAATCCTTAAAATTAAACTGTCAAGGAACACGAAGGAAACTTAAACCCAATTCGATGGCGGTTAGACATTTTTACTAATAATAATAAGCCTGTCTAACCTTAGTTGGATTTGAACCCTAATATATACTACCGAAATATCTTAAGCCATATAAACCTTAAAATCGGAAATCAGGCGTAAAATTTTGATCTGAGATAAAAGTGTATGTTATAAAACTCACCTTTGGAAGAGGCTGAAGCAAACTGATATTATTTGTTTGTTAAAAATTCTAAAGCGATGAAGTGCACTACCGAATCCCTAAAAAAAAAAAGCTGGGATGCAACCCACACTGATAACTTCCCATCCCGTCTGTCGATTTGTCTTGCTTAAAATTTTGTCTATATGTATCAATTTTTACCAAATTTGCGTTATATTATTTTAAGATATTATTTTTTATGAAAAAAACGGACTGTTGGATTTTTATAAAAAAATTACTGAATATCGAAAACAATATTTTCTGTAAAATAAAATCAGTTTGAAGCCAATATTTTAATTTTTGAAAAGATATATAAGTCGAAAGTAAATGTTTACCAAGTTTTGGTATTGTTTTTTTTTTTTTGGTTTTTATTTTTTGTAAAAAAAACTGTCAATTCGATTTTTCTCAAAATGTTTTCTAATCTTGAAAACAATATTTCTTATAAATTAAAATTAGGTAGAAGCCATTATCTTAAATTTTTGAAAATATTTTTGAGTCGAAAATCTATTTTTACTAACTTTTGTTAAATTTTTTTTAGGTTTTTATTTTTTTTTTACAAAAACTGTAAATTCGTTTTTTTTCAAAATTTTACTGAATGTTGACAACAAGAAGTTTAAAGCCAATATCTCAAAGTTTTGAAAAGATATTTGAGTCGAAAATCAATTTTTACCAACTTTTATTAAATTTTTTTTTAGGTTTTTAATTTTTTGTAAAAAAACTGTCAATTCGATTTTTTCAAAATTTTACAGAATGTTTGACAACAATATTTTTGCAAAGATAAAAGTAATTTAAAGCCAATATCTCAATTTGGAGACGAAATCATATTTTAGTCGTAAAATTTTCGAGGTGACAAATTTTTTTTTTTAGTTTGTTTGATTTATAAAAAAAAACCGATAATTGGATTTTTTTCCAAAAATATATTTGTTTTGTATCACGTTACAATATATGATATAAAATTTAATTCAAGTCTCTAGCGTTATTGGTTCGTGAGATATTTAGGGTTAACCAAATTGTTCACCTTTTTTTTAAACTGCTACCTATGGTAAAAAAACCACCCACGCAATTTTCTGTATAACAAAATTTATTTGAAGTCGATATCTCTTCTGGTTCTTGAGCTATGGACGACGAAAGAAACGTCGCAAACGTACGGACGTATACGAACGTACGTACACACGCACGCACAGACATCTTTCTAAAAATATTTTATTTCCACTCTAGGGACCTTGAAACGTCGAGAAATGTCAAAATTTTCAATTTGACAAATCGGACCCATTACAATAACTTCCTATGGGAAATTTAAAAGAATATTTTCTTTTTAATTAAGTACTACAAGGTTTTTCAATAACAGGGTTAAATACTGAATAGCGGCTATTTGGAATCTTTTAACATTTGTTGAGTTAAAACTGCGTCATTACCAAAAAATTGAACAAAACGCTTCAACAAAGTTTTGAAATTGTTAAAAATGTATGTGGCTCAAATTCAACTAATATACATATTTGTAATATTGTTGCTGCAATTCATAGTGTTTGCGAAAACTCTGGTTTGTTAATTAGTCTTCGATACTTTCACCAAATTGTGCAAAAAGATAATGGCTGAATCACAAACACGCTTCAGCTTCGGCTTCGCCTGACGTTTACGAGTTCAGCCATAGGAATTCAATGCATGCTATCACAATGGAGCTTCGACCTCACGTTTCGTTTGACAATCGTAATTAAAAGAACGTAATGTAACGTAATGTGATACCAAACGGAAGCTCTAGTTCAATTATCTGAACATTTGCTTTGTCTGACAGCTCAACAGCTGTAAAAAAATGTCAACAAACAAAATATTTGCTCTTTGGAGGGATGAAATAATAGAAATGTCATTCAAAGCAACCTCGAAGCAGGCCTACCGTAACGCAGACGAAGCCGAAGCTGAAGCGTGTTTGTGATTCAGCCATAAAGGTCATAACGTTTAATTAATAAAAGAACTAAAGCCAATCGATCACCAACAACGTCGTATCTTTGCTGATTGAATTCTATAAATGCAACAAATCAAACGGATTTTTATCGAAATCATCTTCAATGATGATGCTGAATTTCACATGGGAGGCGATGTTCATAAGCCGTGCTCTGAAAATCAACTATTTTTGAAAAGCCTTTTCATCCCCAAAGTGACAATATTCGGTACAATTATTCGGAAATAAGGCTGATTCAACTGTTAGAGTGAATAGATTGACGTACGAGTACAAAGCTATGTATAAATAATAAACGGCCGCTATCGGAAGATGATTTACACTTCTAGACTTTTTTATCTCTTGTAATGCTCCAGAACGCATTCAAGACCTTAAAGATGGAATTTGTCAACTTATGAAGGAAATACAGCTGCAAATGTATGAATTGCTCATTTCACAAAAAGTAGTAGTATTTTTTTTTTCTTTTTTTTCCACCTTTGTCAAAGTTCAATTGTTATTTGAAGACTTTTTTTTTTAATTGTAGCATCTATGGATTCATCGATTTTTGAAAACCGCAAAATATTTAGAAACTAAAAAATGTTGAATTCCAAAAAAAGTGAACCTTCAACAAGACCCACCATTTCCCTTAAGTCAGATGCACATGATTCTGTGAAACTTTGTGTTTCGGACTAAGCGAGTAGAAGGGTTCTGTAAGTCAAAGAGTAGATAAATAGATACGAGTAGTGAATATATCCAAGGTAAAATATTCAAATTCCTCTTCCATCAATTATGTACATCACTATACATTATCTACCTCTGCTCCCTTTGGATAATAAAGCTAATCAAATACACTAGAACAGAGAATTAAATCCAACTATATGTAAAGGTATCTATACTTTCCAAGTTAATAAATTTATGATGAGCTCCATAATTATTATGGAGTACGAAAAAGGTTCACTTTTACTACATTGCTTCAGGTAAAATATTCAATTATACATCATCTAACTAAACTACTACTCTGCTTAGTGTAAATAATAAATCAATTTATACTTTATATTATGTACGTACCTATACGAGAACGCAATGCCTCGTTTGAATGGATCAATATTATAATTGACTGCCCTTAAAGTATAAATTTCAATCTCATTTCTAATCATGGATCAATACTTTGATAAGCAAATACAATTAAAAAACAAACATACGAGTGTATTTCGTAAAATCCTCAATGGTAAATTTTGCCGTTTTTGATGAGATGAGATTTAAATTCATAAATCAAAATTCGAATGTATAAGAGTATAAACTATCTATGATTATCTGCTTAACGATTTTATTTGTAATTATAATCTGGATAAATCAACACCATCTGATTAGAAATTTATTGATAGTAATTCTATTTTGAGTGGAAATTGTTTATGTTTGCTCTTGTCCTTAGTTCACATGAGTTCTGAAATCAGTTCTGATTGATTTCAATTGTAATAACTAATTTAAAAATTCGATGTCTCTCTTGACTATCGGACGGACTTATTGAAGCCGAAACTGAAATTTATAACAAAAACGATGCTTTGATATTGAAAGCATTTTTGAGAACACAATTTTCAGAATCAATTCTACTAAGGTCAAATATGAGTCTAGATCGAAACATTTATCAAACACAATTTTATTAATAACACAATGTGAGAGTTTAAAAAGGAATACCACAAGAGACAAGATTTGGGCCTGTACTTTACACAATTTGCTTTGCTAATGAATTTATCTCCAATTATTATTATTTTTATGTTTTTTTTATTTTTATAGTTAATATATTTTAAATAGTACAAAATATCTCATGTAAATGATAAAGACATTTAGAAGATCAAGTTATCTTCTACGCGATTAGGAAAGATTTAAATTTAGTAAGAACAAAATTATTAAAAATGTTCTGTTCTGTAAAAGATTTTTAAAAATTTTTTTTTATAAGACATTAAATTTTAAAAAAGTTTGTAAAATAGTGAAACATTTAATATGTTTATTTATAAATTTCACAAAAGAATTATATTATAAATACTCAAAAACATCAAGTTTTTAAAAATATTAACAAAAAAAAAAGTACCAAAAAATATTAAGTACACAATCAAAATTACCTCCTCATTTTTTGAGCATAGGCAATATTGCAATAACAAAATTTAAGTCAAATATAAAACAATCTTAAAATATAAATGGATAAATAATAACATGAAAACAACAACTTCACAAACTCAAACAAATATTTTCAAAAATAAAAAATCATCAAAAACTCCGAACATTCACAAACAAGCACATAAAATATTCCATTTTCAGATAATATTCCTCTTTTGGTTTTTTAAATTTTTTAGTTTTAGAGAGAATTTTTCATTTCTTTTTGCATTTGAATACAGAAAATATTCGACGTCAAAAATATACATAAGTATGAATATTTATAATTTTTGAAAACACATTTCTTCAAATTTCAAAAAAAAAGAAAACAATATTAAAACGATATGCACTTTTATTTCTTATATGTATATATTTAAATGGACATTGGCAAAAGACATAACAAATTCAATATAATATTTACGAATGCGAATACACTTTGAAAAAACACTGAATGAGACACAGTACGAGAATATTGAAGGAGCAATTTTTGTTTCGTGAATAATTTGCAACAATTTAAATTAATTTAATTTTAATTTCGACGATAACACATGGTGATTTTATTAATGAAGCATTTTGTTTAAAATTTGATGATTTTCACATCAGTGAACAGAGGCGTTTTATAAAATTTCATTAGACTTACAACATAAACGGACGATGAAGGCACTGAAAGACTCGATCCTGAGCCTCCTCGAGCACTGAAACCGTACGTCTATTTTTTGTTTTTTTATACGAAAGGTTTGTTTTTGGATTTATTTATTATTAAAATTTTATTGTTGATAATGAGGGTAAGATCATAATATTTTTATAATTATTAATTTTGGTTAAAAGTTAAGAAAAAAAAAATAACAATAATTCTTTAAAAAACATGATGCTAATAGTTTTCCAGTGCGAGAATGTGGCATTTGTTTAAATTTAAAAATTTGGTTTGATTTAAAAACTAATTTTACTTTCGCACTGGAAATCTATAGATTTAAATAATTTCAATACAAAAATAAAATATGTATTTTAATACGAAATTAATTGATTCATTTTTGAAACGAGCAACTCTGTCTAAAAAACTTTGTTTTTGAAAATTTGCTGAATGCAGATAAATTAATATGCAACATCTGGCAACACTGATCTACCGCCATGACAGAAAAAATGAAGTGTGTCGATAACATGAATATCCTATTGGTAATGCAGTATGGCAATACAGTGTATTGTTTTCGTTTGTGCACGTGTTGTTGATCATCACCAAAAACACTCTAGTAAAGATATAAATCCTCGGTAGCCATATTGGTTTGCCTACAAGCTAAACCGGAAACTGGCCTCATAAAGTATTTCTTAGTGTGCGTGTAATTTCTCCTCTAATTCATGAAATTTCCCCTAAAAACTCAGGAATTGTGTCTATGTATGCGTGAAAACACGTCAATTTTTCTCGTTTAATTCGTCAACATTACAAATACAACAATGTAAGCAAATGGGTTTTGGAGGGTGATACGTACGAAAGATTTATATCTTCATATAGAGTGTTTTTGATCATCACTATGGCTAAAGTTTAAGTTCCAATTAATTAAAACAATATGAATCTAAGGAAACTGTAAAATCATTAAGTTCCTAATATAATAACAATCCTTAAGAAATTACTTTAATTGAACTTAGCTGAAAAATACAGGATCCTTTTTTTATTTTTACTTTAAACTCTGAGTAAACATTAACATCACCGTTACTATATCGTCCGCCAGCAGCAGCGCCGCCAGTGGCTTTATTCTTAATACAATTACAGTTATTCTTTTGTTTTTCTTTATGCATTAACTTAATTGTCAAACAAGCTAACAAAACAGCAATTTTCCATTAAACTTCCTTGCCAGATGTTCACAACCGTTAAATGTGCATCGTTCTTCATCAAGAAGTAAAAATTGAAGAAAAACAAAATATAAAAATAATACATAATAATAAATATACTTATATAGCTATAGCTATAGTTATAAAACTGTAGGTATTTAATACAAAAGTTGCTCATTTCAAAGGAACCAACCGAGAGAAAGTGATTAATTTTCATTTCTACGGCAAGGATGATGCCTTTAGAAACACAAATAAAAATAAAAATAAAACTGAAACTGAACTGAATTGAAAAATAAATTAAAATAAAAATAGCAATCATAATAGCAAAAAGTGTAGTGGTGTTGAGTGAAGTAGTTGAGGTTGGGGGGGTAGAGTGGGCGAAGAGACAAATAACAAATAACAAACAAAAAAAAAACCACAACCATTTTCCATTTGATTTTCCATAAAGTGCGCTCCAATGTCGGGTATTTCTAGCTGCTGCACTTTTTCTGTCTGCAGGGAAAAACTACAAAAAGAATTTGCACTCAAGTGCTCACTGCACTCAAGTGTTAAGTGGAATTTCACCAGCTCATTACTTTTTATTTTTAAATAATTTGTATCTCTTTTTCGAAACATAAAAAACATACATTTTGCAGATAGAACATAGTTTTATAAAGTCTCATTTTCGATAAACTTTTTGTCTTCTCTTTTTGTTTTAAAATGAAATGAATTTTAAAATCTTAAGATTTTGAAGTGAAAAATTTAATTTTTATAATGGAAATCTGCTTATTCTGACTTTATTTGGATACATCGCTTAAAAAAAAATAAGCCAAACAAATAAATTTGGTGGAATTCTCCTTAAAGAAGAAAAACACCCTCTAAACATTGTACTGTGTTCAAAAACGGAAATCATCTCGAGGATAACATCAATTTAATATTCTTTTGACATGAAAAGTAGTTGTGGTATTTTCTTTTCCAAATTTGTTATTTTTGTCTAGTTTTTCTTTTTCTTTTTTTTATAAAACTCAAAACAATTCGAAACGCAAACAAAACTTTACAAAAGAAAAACAAAATTTTCTAAAAAAAACTGTTAACCAAACTAAAAAATAGCACTACCAAAAATTCTAAAAAATAAAAACGAAAGTAAATAAAAAAGATATTTGATTGACAAAAATTGGTAAACGAATTGACTTACAGTCGGTGGAGAGAGATTTATTGCAGAACCGCGTCTCTCCTGTGGTCCTATACTTGAATGCCGCCGAATAGGTAAGCCACCTCCGGGTGTACCACCTGGCGAGGAGGCACACGATGGCGCTATTCGTATTTTTGGTGTCATCAGGGTATTGTCCGATAGACGTCGATTTGGGAACGCATTTGAAACGCGCAGGAAATTACTGTCAGGCGATGAAGGTGAACCACCAAACCACCAACCGCCCAATATTCCAGAACCTGAAAGGAATATTTAATTATAATTTTATACCTATGTATCTATGTTTATATATCGAAATATGAGTCTTTGATGATGGTTAAAATGAAAGGCTATTGTATTGTTTTGAGGAGGTTAAGTATATATGTGTATAGTGACTTTGAGGGTTCATGAAAGTTTCTTAGTTTTCATACCCCAAAGAATAACTTAATGAAATAATTGATGGCACTGACATTTGGGAAGCCGCAATAAACGGGAGTTACGAAATAACAATAGAAACATCAAATACAATTGTGTTTTTGGTTTACGTGAAAGATAATATTATTTAGTAACAGGAGTAGAGTACTTACATCAGGGATACCTTATTGATTGAATTGAAATTTAAGGCCAAAAAGATCGGGTTTGCTTAATAATAGTTTGGCCGACATTCAATATTTAACACGTTGTTGTCGTAGTTAAGTGATGTGAATTCAATGATTTTGGTATAGGTTAAGTGAGCTTTAACCCTAGTTTAAGGTTCTGTTGTGGTGTAAATACAATTATTTATATTAAATTATAAATATTACTTGAATTCTTGAATATCAGAAAATTTACCGAAATCAAGCAAATAAAATTAATGAATTAGGGATCAATATCATAAATACGGTTCAGTGAATAACCTATTATTTAGTTATTTTGACTTACCGATTTTTGAATTGGTTAACATTTATAATTGGCTTTCACCCTATATATACACACGGTTAAACCTCTGTTAACCCTTAGCCGGCACACTGGGGTCGTTTGTGACCGGGCCTTATACCTTTCAAATTTCCCGCCCCTTAATGTTCGGAAACTGGGTCCGTAGTGCCATCTAGTTGTAGTTGAAGAGTTGCTCTTTCGCTTCGCACAGGTTTTGGTAAGTCAAGTGCGTCCGTCTGTTCGTGACACTCAAGTGAATTGGAGTGGTGCCGTTAACGACCCCAGTGTGCCGGCTAAAGTTAAAATTGATTTTATTTTCGAATTTTTATTTCACGTGTTTTTGTGCTAAAAATCGTCAAATAAGGTGAGTACACTATGTTTTGAAAGTGTGAAACCGATACTTTCGACCAGTTATGCCATTCGTATTCGGTGACTAGAAGGACGAATCGCTGGCCAATGCGAACTTTTACGGTATGCTTGACCAGGCTGCAGTGAACTCACGAGTTCTTATGAAGTGCAAACTCAAAGCTAACAATTCTTAAGATGAGTGTACTGCAACAAATTGCCTCGAAAAGTGATCGTTGTACCTGATGAAACCGTATCTACTGAAAAAATAAGGCACGGCCACTTTTCCACGTGACTTAAAAGTCGGCATTGCCGGGATTCTGGGCCTCGACGTTCACAAGGAAGACAACTATGCACGGGTGAAATTGCCGAAAAGAATGAAATGTGCAGTCTGTTCGCGAAAAACAGATAAAAAAACAAATGAAGGTTTCGCAAGTTGTGAGCGCCCCATTTGTGATGATCATCGTTTAATCTTCTGTAAAACATGTTGTGGGATGTAATGAATAGTATTTTTATCGGCAAAGTTTTAATTAAGTGTGTTTACAATTAACTTGATTATTTTTCTTCATTCCTTGATTTATTTTTGTGAATTTTCAGTATTAAATGAGGTTTGTAATGAAAAAATGCACTATTGAAACATGACTGAAATTCTGACACTCATTCTTCAAAATAAATTCTTTTTTTTCAGCGGTCACTATCAGAATAATTGTTTACATAAAGGTATATGTTTCGACAAAATACTGCTGAAATTTGAGCGTCCAATTCGCAAAATTAAAAAAGTTATGAATTTTTTAGTAAAACTGGTCATTTTTCGTAGTTTTTTACATATTTTATTTTTTTTTGACAAATTAAATTGAAAAATGTTGGCATCGCACTCATACTGTCTCAAAAAGGGGTAGTTAATGTACAACTGTGAATTTTTTCACGATGGAAAACACCTTAGTTCACTTACAATAAACGATTATGTGACTGGGGTCAAAAACGTCCCAGTGTGCCGGCTATGATTGGCGCAAAAAGTGTGCCGGCTAAGGGTTAATCCACCAAAATTACAGAACCAATTTTTCAATATTTTGAAAGATCTTAACGATCTATTTATCAATCGGAAATACATTTTTTACATCTGAATTTTTAAAAGAATTAAGAAGCAATTTTCTAGCACTAAATTTTTGAATTTTTAAATCGAAGCCGTCGTTATAAAAAATTAATAAAATTTTAAATATTCAGGGCAACCAACCATGGAATCTTATTTGACTAAAAAGTATTCTAGAGATGCATCCACGCCAAAGAAACATTTGTGAAACGTTTCAGAAACATTTTAGAAACGTTTTAAAAACATTTTCAAAAACAGAGAAACATTTCTGAAATGTTTTTTAAGGCGTGTCTACACCAAAGAAACATTTTAGCAAACACTCTTTTAAATACCATGCAAAAACATTTCAGAAGTGTTTCTAATTTGTTTTTTTTTTGGTTTGTGTTGACGCTTTGAGACATTTCTGAAATGTTTTTTTGTTTTCCATTTTTGTATCGAGTTTCGTCCGTATAAATGGACTGTTAAAGAAGAAGTACTGACAGGTGTTTTATCATCCTCAATTATGTTTCTATCTTTCTTATATTTTTAAAAATTTATTTTTTCGGAAATGTCAGACAAACTATCGGCTTTTTTGATTTTATTTTTAAAAATGTTCGTCAAGTGGATCCTATCATAATTTTTATCAATTGGATATCATTCTAGTTACTCCAGACTTTTTAGACATTTTATATCTACTCGTATATATTAATAGCTTCTCACCCACTTTCTGCCTATAAATGCCTGGGAAATATTATACATTTTACATTCGGAATAAGAAACAGAGAATCATTTGTGAAATGTTTCTGAAAAGTTTTTGTTTTGGTCTAGACACTCTCGAAACATTTCTGAAATGTTTTCTTGTTTTCCATTCCGAATAAATCAAGAAAGCCAATAATTTGTCTCTAGTTTCCGAAAATATAAATTTTGAAAAAAATGAGGTAGACAAAAAACATCATGAGGATAAAACACGACATTATTAGCGCTACTTGTTAAACCTTCCATTTCCACGGCAAAAAGAAACAAATCAGAAACTTTACTAGATAGACGCATGCTTAATCGGACTTTAAAAACTATTAAAGGGGAACAATTCAAATCTTCACTAGATAGACGCATGCTTAATTGGACTTTAAAAACTATTAAAAGGGAACAATTCTGTGGTAGATTATTTTAGCAAGTCTGTAACGATTTCCGCAGCGCATACAGTAGAAGCTTCCATAAGGAAACAAATCTCCGATTTAAAAACATTCTTTATTGGCGTTCCGCTCGTATTAGTCTAAGGGTGATGTTGTGTTATAGATTATTGCTTTAATCAATAAATGCGCTATCTAATACTGAAATATTTTTACAAATCGGACCAGTAGTTCGTGAGGTTAGTGGGTTCAAACAAACAAACAAACACACAACAAATAATATTTAGTATTTATGTTGGGCGGAAATTCAAAACATATAAACAACAAAAACTCGTAATTCTTGATGAAACATTCTTATAAAATTATTAAATATAAAACATTTTGCTTAGTTTTAAGTCGCTCATATTAGCCAACTCCTATTGCTGTGGACAAACACAATACTTGTACGTTAGTTAACCTAATAATTTGTATAGATCTCATGTCTGAGCACTAGGTAGACCAGGTCCCATATATTTTTGCTCATTCTACTTTGATACATATATAATTATTAAATAATTTATTTACGAACATTTTTTCACACCTTTTCAGTAAGAGTGGCAACCCTTTTTAAAGGCCAAATAACATATCCTTTGAACTCTTCTAAAGACAAAATTTAACACTATGCACCTAGCTACAGTGTATACGAGTACATAAACATATCTGCTTCTACCACCCAACACGATTTCTCATAAAATGTCTCTTACACGCCAATTGAATAACATTAATGTCAACCGCAACATTCAAGACGAAAGCCGAAAGCCGAAAAGGCCCCATCCTGTCTATATGGCCTTCTGTTATATTGTATATTGTGGGTTGAAATGCCTAGAATATTATTGTTATGCGCCTCGGTTTTCAAAATTCAATTACATTGTTGGCTAAATAACGACGAGGGACATAATTAAGTTATTAATTTTGTCATAGTCCAAGAAGTTTGATTCTGTTAAGACTTATAGACGAAGCTTCATACATAAATAATACCGACTTGTTTAGGGTAACAGGCAGCGGCAGCGGCGGGCGTCGTTTGGGCGTCCGGTAACTTTTGATTTTCTTTGATCAATTGATTTAATTTTATATATTAATTTGATTGAAAATCTTTTCTTATTAGTGGTGTAGAAAAAAAGTCTGAAAGTATTTTGAAAGAAATAAATTGATGAAGAAGAAAGAAAGCAGAAATGTGAACCTTTAAGAAAAAAGGTAATCATGATGACGGATAAGGTTTAATTTGATTATAAAAAAAAGAAGATAAAGTACTGGTAGAGTTATAATGAATATAAGAAAGAAAAACAAAACAAATTCTAATTAAAATAATCAGGGTACAAGCTACAGGTAGGTAGGCTAGGTATATATTTATTTGAAAATCATCGTGTGAACATCCAGATGGCGTGCGTCGTTCGTCGTAGTCCTCTCGGTCGGCCTGAATTTGAATGAAAATCGTATGCCTTAAGCATTTAATTAAGGTTCTTTCTTGAATACGCGTGCTTCAAAGTATATATTTACAAAAAATATAATGAATCTGTTATTTCCTTCTTATCCAAAAACTTAAATAATTCCACAAAAAAGTTTTGAGTTAAATCTTAAAGGTAAAATAATAATTTTTAATAATTTTTTTGCATGAAAACAATTAATTTCACTGAGAACCATTTTTTAGATAACTCTTTCTTTTTACTTTTTATTTATTTACATACATAGGCTTGAAAAATCGCCACCGATACTTTATTTCTTAAAATTATAACTAAAAGGGGAAATCATTTGATTTATATTTCAGTACTTAATGTAACTTAAATTCCTAATCTCTAAATTTGATATTTGACAGATTTGATACCGATTCAAATGTGGTCATGGTCAGAAAAAATATATATGACTCTGATTAATATAGTAAACCATACAATAAAATAAATCTATCTTCCAATTACAGACTACAGAGCAATTGATTCACGCCAGCAGCGGGCGCGGCATCGGCATCGGCATCGGCATCGGCACGGCAATTCGTAACCTTGTCCCTTGGGAACCTTTAATTATCCAATAAATAACGAAAATCTATACGATACACTTCAGGCCTTCAAATTCGTATACGATATATGAACTGAATAAACTCAAAGTCGTTCGATTAGGGATATTTCTGTGGCTTAAGTAAAATAAAATAAAAAGGAAGGAGAAAATATTGAGGGACAGAATATTTTTGAAAATTCTTTAAAATTCGAATTTCCTATAGGTAGTGTTTTTTTTAAACTAAATACTTAAAAGTCCTTAACAACTACTATTTGTATGTACTAACAGGAGTTCTTCGGAATTCCTCCTTGAACATTTAAAATACTATAACCTAGTCTTGTATATGAATTCTATATTTTTAATTTCTATAATATATATTTAACTTCCGAATTTACTCCCAATTCCTTCTGCATATTAATTTATTTCTTATTTCCTCAGGTACATAACTTAAACACATCTTTTTGACAAAATGGTCTTGAAAAAGGTAAAGGTTATAAAAAAGTATTCAAAGTGCTTTTGAAGTTGCACAAAATTTAATAAAAAAAGGAAATCAAAGATGACTCTAGAATTTTGAAAAAAAAATTATTTTTTAATTTTAAATTGTCTTTTAGGGCCCACAAAATATTATTGCAGGGAAAACTTTTAAGAAGATATTCGGTTCTTGAATTTAATATAAAAGGTATTGCAAAATTACAACTGATTTGCTACTACTCAAAACATCAAATCTTTACCTCAATACTACAATTTTACTAAAACAGGAAGTACAATATGGCAAGTATTGAATTCGTAAAAGAAATTGAAATCGAAATTACGATGGTTAACATGACGATGGTTGAGTCAAAAACTGTGTGGGTCAAATGATTCTGTCCTTCCATTTTTTTGTCTATCATCTACAACCTCTACAACCTAAGCTATTGGGTCAAATGAGTTCAAGCTTGGATATTAAGGGTTTAAGCGAATTCGTGTTAGGAGTATTTTTCATTTTTTGAGACCAGAGGTAACAGTCGTCTCCATACAATTTTTTTTATCTAAAATTCGATTCTTCTGAAAATGGGAGCCAGAAATATTTAAGATTTCTTCAATAAGTTTTTTTTTTATAATAAGCGCACACTCAAGGGGATAATACTACCCTTATTATGTAGACACAGTGTGAGCACTAGGAAAGGGAGAGAGGGATTGAAAGGAGATGTCGGTGCACATTGGTTTTGAATTCCTGAATATTTCAATGACTGGGAAAGACAGAGTGTGGCAAGGCATTCCACATTCGCGTAGTACGGCTAACGAACGAATCTCTGTACTTGACAGTACGACCGAAGTTGGGTTCGAGGCTGATGAGCATTCCTAGAAGCGCGAGTATTACGGTTGAACTGTTTAAGGGGAGGAATGCAACTGGCTATTTCTCTTGAGAATAAACCGTCAAAATAACGGTAAAAAACCGTGAGACAAAAAACTTTACGACGATGTTCAAGTGACGTAAATGATCCTATGATGATATTATCACCAATTAATTTAAATGCTCTACGTTCAATGCTGTCCAAGCGGCTTAAGTAGGTTGCAGGTGCACCAGCCCAGAGATGAGAGTTATACTCAAGCTTTGGACGTATATAAGTTTTGTAGATAACAGCCAGATCAGAGGGGGAGAAAAACTTTTTGCATCGCCTTAGAAAACCCAAACATCTTGCGGCATTTTTGGCGACATCGCGTATGTGATCGCTACACAAAAGGTGGTTGCTGATGCACATTCCGAGGATGTCGAGATTTTCCGTTTCGTTGATGCAAATGCCACTCATAGATAGTGGAAGAGAGGGTTTATCTCGCTTTCACTATATAAGACAGCATTGTGTTTTCGAAGCATTAAATTCCACGCGGTTTTTTAATCCCCATTGTAGAATGCTGTTTAGGTCGGAATTTAATGATCTTATCATATTTTGTCGTTGCAGTTCTACATCCGAAGAAGAGGGATGTGAGTCTAAACACGAATATGAAAAGCTGAGAGTACTATCGTCAGCGAAACAATGAATTGGATTAGAAGTTGCAGACAGGAGATCATTAATAAAAATGAGAAAGAGTTTTGGAGATAGAACAGAGCCCTGGGGCACACCAGCATTTATTTTGTGGTTTTCATGAAAACCGAAAACCGAAAGCACGCATTTTCGATAAGAGGGCCTGATGCCAAACCTTATCAAATGCTTTTGAAATATCAAGTGCAATAATCTTACTTTCTCCAAAACAATGTAATGATTTGTTCCACTGTTCGGTGAGATGAACCATGAGATCACCAGTGGACCTATTGCTGCGAAAGCCGTATTGCCGGTCATTAAGAAGTTTTCGATCTTCAAGATATTTCTTGAGCTGATAATTAATCAGCGTTTCCATGACCTTGGAAAGAAGGGACGTAAGTGCAATCGGTCGATAATAAGAGGGTGAGCAAGTTTCGCCTTTTTTGGGAATAGGCTGGACAAATGCAGTTTTCCATCCGCTCGGAACGAGACCTGAGGAGTAGGACAGATGAAAAAGCTTACGCAGTGGTTTTTCCAGCGTTGAAGAACACCTCTTCAGAACAATAGCGGGGATACCATCCGGACCAGCGGATTTATGTGTGTTTAGATCTTTTAGGACTCTCGCCACAGTACGAGTGCGAAAAAAGATTGGCCCCATAGAATCACTAACGCGCTCGATGACAGGCGGAGTCATAACACTCACTGGCAGCGTTGAATTGGCGGCGAACTGCCTAACTCGATACTTCAAAAATAACACACACTGGTTGACAAAAATACTTTTTTTTTTAAGCCCACAAGCAAACAAATATTTATTTAAAGGATTAAGATGTTCTTAATTCGAATATTGCCTTTAAATTTTTTTATCACTTCAGGTTTACAAAATATGCGCCTTTAAAAATGCTAAAAACTACCAAAAAAGGTGACAATTTTTTTAAAATTCTCATTAACAAGTTATGAGTCTTTATTCTATATGTAGTTTTACGCAAACCTTTAATACTGAAATTAATTTAATACTTTCAGAGCTTTGAGAAAAACGTTTTCGATTTAAGTTATCCGATTTCAACATTGTTTTTATATTTTCAAAAACTCGACATAATAGAATTAATTAGGCAAAAGATTCGGTACAAGAGCAACATTTACTTTTTAACTGTTTTGCCTTTTTCTATTGAAAACCGTTTTAGCACAAATGATTTAGCGTTTTGTTCAGATTTAAGCTATGTATGTGATATTCAACAAGTTATGAACACTTTTCGAGTATTATATGAAATAATATAAACATTTCAACGGAATATTGAAGAAAGGGACTGGAAAACCACCACGTATTTTATTGAAACAAATCTACTTCATAAATTTGATAGGCTCAAAAACCTAATATAAGTGTTTTTTTTTTAATTTTAAAAAGTAATATCTCAAAAACCTGATGTGATACATTGATTTTGAAGTCGGATTTGAATTAAAACCATCAAAATCGATTGGAAAAGTGCAAAAAGCTTTAAAAAAAACATAAAACCCTCATTTTCCAATCTCGATTTATTTTGTAGTTTTCAAAAAAAAACATCTCTAAAAGATAATTTTTTTTCGGGCCTGGAAGTAGTTCTAGTTTTTGAAATTTCCGAGTATAAATATGGAGAAACTGTTCTTGTGCTTTAAAAATCCAAGTACCGATGATTTGTACTGAGACTCTTACTGAACTATTAAGTACTTTGATCTGATTTTTTTGACATGACCCAAACCAAATGATGCGGAGTGTCGGTCATGTTATACACGTTAAAATTCTCTGCAAGGCTACACGAAATCTAGTTAAAGGATTATCATGAAAAAAGTAGCCATATCCAACACTTACTCTACTTCGTATAGGCACAATTTACACGTACATAACATATGTATGTACTGCACATTGTATAAAGTACATATTTAGGTATATAGAGATTTTAGCTTACCAGTTGAGTTCTTTCGCGCCATATCCTCGGCACTGGAGGTCTTCCTTTGATCAATACGCAAATTGGGAATGTTGAATGGTGGCACATGCATGTTATCCGATGAAAATTGATGCCTCAGCGTTCGGTGTCGCTCCGGCGATGGTATTGATAAATTGTCCAGTTTCAATTTGTTACGCTGCTGTCGATCGATATGGTCAAGCATCTCTTGCAATACCTGATGATTGTAAAGCAAAAGCAGTTGCCATGTATAGTCATACGAGTATTATTTTACACGCACGTCAGATAAAATCAAAAAATAGCAAAATAAGGATACGGTTTTGTATGTGTTTGGGTCATAACGATCGTAATACTCTTCGTAGTCGTAGTCGTATCGTATCGTAATGTTCGTTACGTATCAAAATTAACTCACCTCCAGCAGAATTGTATACTGCTCCAGATTTAATGAGGGATTAACTGTGTGCGGAATAAGGGATGGCATTATTCTGGTTGCCATTATGTTGACTGACAGTCCGTACTTTTTATCGGACAACATTTTCCTGTAGATGTCTGAAATGAGAGAAGACGAGTTTGTGATGTTAACAGCGATTTTGCATTTTGCTATTTCTTTTTTCTTTTTAAAGATAGTCCATCATATGGGTGGGGGAAGGGGGATGTTGGGTGTTAAAATTGGAAGAATGGTGGTAGAGCTTGTCAATGTCATGGAATAAAGTTCAAAAATACACATTTTTATTCATGTGATTTTATCGTCATCCTTCGTCGTAGTTGTCGTTGTCGTCCTCGTCTCATTCTCGTCCTTGTCGTTATCGTGACACACAAGGCGAGCGAGTGTATCGTATCAGGATGTTTGTAGAGTATGTATGAGAACGCAGAATGGTACTTTTGCATTTTGGAGACACACGCAGAGATGAAAAGAGGATTTTAATGGAAATCTATGGTAACCTAGATGAAAGTGGGCTTAAAAAAAAGACAGAAAGAAACAATGAACCGAGCGACGATGACGACGAGCGACACCACAACGAAATATATAGAAGGGAAGGACGAAAAAAAGGAGTAGGAGTATATTTGATTTTTACCATACGAATGGTTGCAGAATTATGAGATTCATTTGAATTGTTTTTCTTTATTGATTCAAAGAGAGGATTGATTTGTTGCGAAAATTGTGTGATAAAAATCAAATAAAAACGAGGATTGAAAATGTTATGCATCATCATGGTGATTTATTATTCAAATGCCATGCAGTCTGGGAATTTTCAAAAATAGAAATTTGTTTCTCAAATTGTCTTCTTTTTTTTCCTTATACTTTTTAAACGATACACATAGCGAGATCATTTGAATAAAAAGAAATGAGTTATAAATGCATTAAAGCTTACATAAAAGATATCGAACAAGAAAAAGCTAGAAAAGGTATTTTTTTTTTCATTATGTACCGAAGAAGTTTTTCAGAAAATGATGGCAATTTTTAGTTTTTTTTTGATTTTGTATTTAATTTTTTTTGAAAATTACGTTTGAAATTTTTGCCTGATTTAAATTTAAAACAAAATTTTCATTATTTTTGGAAAATGAGCCAAACAATTTGGAAATGTGTTATAAACAGGAATGGAAAGAGAGGAAACTGGAAATTTTGGCAAAAATCAAGTCATAGATGTTTTGGCCGTGTTTCCAATTGTAAGTATTGTAAGCCACGAATTTTGGATGGCTTGTTAACTTATTAACTTCCCATAGGAAGTTATTGTAATGGGTCCGATTTGTCAAATTGAAAATTTTGACATTTCTCGACGTTTCAAGGTCCCTAGAGTCGAAATAAAAGATTATTAGAAAGATGTATGTGCGTGTGTGTGTACGAATGTACGTCCGTACGTCCGTACGTTCGTGACGTTTTCTTCGTCGTCCATAGCTCAAGAACCAGAAGATATATCGACTTCAAATACATTTTGTTATACAGATAATAATGCAGAAAGATGCAGAAAGGGCTCTCAAGAAAATTGCGTCGGTGTTTTTTTTTACCATAGCACTTTAAAAAAAGGTGAAAATGTTGGTTAATCCTAAATATCTCACGAACCAATAACGCTAGAGACTTGAATTAAATTTTATATGATGTATTGTAACGTGAAACCAAATAAATATATTTTTGGAAAAAAATCCAATTAACGGTTTTTTTATAAATCAATAAAACTGAAAAAAAAATTTGTCAACTCGAAAATTTTACGACTTAAATACGATTTCATCTCCAAAACAATTTTGTGCAACGAAGAATTATGTTTTTGACAGCTGATAAAATTTTGAGAGAAATCTAATTGACAGTTTTTTTTTTATAAAAAATAAAAACCTAAAAAAAAACATTACTAAAAGTTGGTAAAAATTGAACTTCGACTCAAATATCTGTTCAAAAACTTGAGATTAAGGCTTCAAACTTATTTTATCTTATAAGAAACATCGTTTTCAACATTCTGAAAAATGTTGAGAAAAATCGAATTGACAGTTTTCTTACAAAAAATTAAAAACCAAAAAAGAAAGTTTAACAAAAGTTGGTAAAAATTGATTTTCCACTCAAATATCTTTTCAAAATTTTGAGATAATGGCTTCAAACTAATTTTAACTTATAAGAAATATTGTTTTGAACAACAAGAAAAATTTTGAGAAAAATGGAATAGACAGTTTTTTTACAAAAAATAAAAACCTAAAAAAAACTTTATAAAAGTTAGTAAAAATTGTTTTACGACGTAAATATCTTTTCAAAGCTTTGAGATATTGGCTTTAAACTACTTTTATCTTTCAAAAAACATTCAGTAAAATTTTGAAAAAAATCAAATCGACAGTTTTTTTACAAAAAATTAAAAATCGAAAAAAAATTTAACAAAAGTTGGTAAAAATTGATTTTCGACTCAAATATCTTTTCAAAACTTTGAGATATCTTTCCTAGTTGTCACTTCATCAAAGACTATCAGTGAAAATATGATATGTCATAGAACCTTAATAAATAAGGACATATATTGGATGGCCTCATTGCGAGAGATCGTAGTGGCTGTGGTTAGCCAATATAAGCATATAAGGTATTGGTTCACTTGATTGAAAAACCAATACATGGATAGAAAAAACAAGGACCAAATTTATACTAAGAATTTGATTAATTTCGGTAGCTTAAAAAGAGGGGCTAACTTAAAGCATTTTCCAAAGTAGTATAAGTAAAACTGATATTGTTATATACCTTAAGTGTTCTTCAAAAATTATAAGCAAATTAAAATGTTCCAGTTGCAGCAAGCGTAAGAACTTGCCGTCAAATCAGGCTAACTGTCAAGTGTGGGCATTGTGAGCAATTACTATTCCTCTCCATTTTGCTATCTTTTTAATGAAAACAATTGCCATAAAAAGGAGAAACAGAAAATAAGACAGTTTCCTAGAAAATTTTAGTATTTGTTTAAAAAAAAAAATATATGGCGTGTTTCTCGGGACTCATAGGAACATTTCAAATCTTTCATCTCTTATTCCCAGTGGGGCACGCAATACAAAAAGTGACAACAGTCTGGGAGTTTTTGTACTTTCATGCATTGAAGAGAAGACAGTTAAAAATAAATTTGAGAAAAAGTATTTTTTTAGCTTTGTTTTCTAAAAAAGGTTTTATAGAAAAAACGGCACGAGTACGATAACTTTGGCGCCAAGATATAATAACGGTTTTTGGTAGAGGGGTTTAATACAAGCATTTTTTACTATCTCCCCCCGTTTAGGCGGTAGGGGCAATTTAAAAAAATTATTATTTAAAATGGAAAAAAAATAATTAAAAAATAACGGTGATACTTACAATTAAGTTTTATACACTTTTTTAAAGCCAACATTCTGTTTTATTAGCCAGTTTTTAATTCAAGTCAAAACTATGCGTAGTTTTTGAAAAATTTAATTTTAAACTCAAAATTTGAGTAAAACAAGTTAAAAAAAGGTTTAAAGTGTAATTTTCAATACTTCAAGATTATCTACCATTGTTTTTATTTCAGAATTTATTGCTCTTATTTGTTTTTGATCAAAAACTGAAAACTAGATGATTTTATGTCTTTTAGTTTTTGATAAAATTAAAAATAACCACAACTACTATTTTAATTCAATTCTTTTTTTTGCTTGAATGGTCTTATTTTGATAATAACAATGGTAGGTGCGAGTTTGGGTGTATGCAACAGTGGGATCTGTAACCCCCCTGCTTGGGAACACTATAGGATTTGGGGTGGGTGCAAGTTGGAGTACGTGCAAGGTGGGGAGGGGGCAAGGTTCGGTGGGTGCAAGATGGGGTGCATGCAAAGTTTCTTTTGCATTTAAATAAGCT
Organism: Eupeodes luniger; assembly: GCA_951509635.1. Lineage (NCBI taxonomy): Eukaryota > Metazoa > Arthropoda > Insecta > Diptera > Syrphidae > Eupeodes > Eupeodes luniger. Next base: position 38,653,971 of record OX608074.1, read on the forward strand.
GGATTTAAGAAAAATTAATTTACCCTAGGTGTATCTTAATCCATATTCGATTATTACTATCAAAATAAGACTACGTTAATACTTAAGCAAGGAAAAAGTAATTTAATTAAAATATATTTTTTTTGGTAATTTTCAATTTTCTCAAGAACTAGAAGACATAAAGTCATCTAGTTTTCAGTTTTTGATCAAAAGCAAATAAGAGCAATGAATTCTAAAAAAAAAACAGTAGATAATTTGAAAGTTTTGAAAAACTACACTTTAAACCTTTTTTTTAATGTTTTTGCATACATTTTTAGTTTAAAACAATTTTTTCAAAAACTATGCATAGTTTTGACTTGATTTAAAAACAAGCTAATAGACAAAAATGTTGGATTTAAAAAAAGGTATAATACTTAATTGTAAGTATTACCGTTATTTTTTAATTATTTTTTTTCCATTTAATGTACATATTTTTTTAAATTGCCCCTACCGCCTCAACGGGGGGAGATATCCCCCCTCCCATAGTAAAAAATGCTTGTTTTTAACTGTTCTATACTAATCCGTCATTAAACTTTGTCGCCAAAGTTATCGTACTCTCCCCGAAAAAAATTATGTTACCTTAATGTTGTTGTCTCAGAGTCTCAAATTTTTGTTAATTTTCAAGTGTGTTAAGTCATTTTTTTTTGGAAAATTAGACAAACATTTTTGTCTGCTTGAATTTACAAAAGGAACTATAGAATTTTTTTTTTTTTGGATAATGTCCTGTACGAAAATGGAAGATATGCCAGAAAATTATGTAATATAAATCCTGGCCTTATTTCAAAATCTTTAATTAAAATTATTTTAAATAGAAAAAAAATGTCAGAAAATTTGGATGGAAAATGCCAGAAATATAGAAAGTTTGCCCAAAAAATTGGTATTATTTCCTGGGAATAAAAACCTAATGTCAATTAAGGAAATTTTCGGTATTTTTCTAAAACATAAATTCTAGCGCTTTTTCTTCTGTCGCAATTTCCGAAAACCAGTGAAAGGAGCATAAATCTCTCACCTTATGTAGGTTTTCTAAGAATGAGTGTTTTGAGACGAAATTATATCTCACTACAGAACACTATTTAGTCAACATTTTTAATAAAATGATTTAAAATCATGCAAATCATGAAAATAAAATAAAAATGATTCAGAAAGTGTTCATATAATATGCGTTTCGCCCGGTGCAATGGTTGGGCTCATCAGAAGATGACCATTACACCTTGTCTGATGAGCCCAACCATTGCACCGGGGCGAAACGCATATTATATGAACACTTTCTGAATCATTTTTATTTTATTTTCATGATTTTCATGATTTTAAATTATTTTATTAAAAATAAACAGTGTTCAGGAAAAAACCATTTGACTTTTAACAGTCTTTTTCAAATTATCAAGATTCTTTGAATTTATATGTGAGAACCCTCAAATTAAACAAAAAAAAGAGGCTAGGATGCGACCCACACTGATAACTTCCCATCCCGTCTGTCGATTTGTCTTGCTTAAAAGGTTGGTAGGTTTTTCTGTTTTGTTAAAAAAGTTATTAGTTAAATTATTCTAAAATTTAAAAAATTTAAAATAACCAACAATATTTTGCATATGATGAAAAAGTTTGATTCCAAATTCTATTTTTGTTAACGAGATTTTTAGTCGTTAACCAATTTTAGTAGCATTTCTTAAAAATTTGTATTTCTTGTATCAGCAAATAAAAATTGGATGAATACAAATAATTTAAAGTCAATATCTTCTATTGTTTACGAGATTTCAAGTACCGAACATCAATTTTTACCAAATTTGCGTACTATTTTTTGTAGATTTTATTTTTTTATAAGAAAACTTACAGTTGGATTTTTATAAAAAATTTACTGAATGTCGAAAACAATATTTTCTGTGAGATAAAGTTAGTTTGAAGCCAATATTTTTAATTTTTAAAAAGAAATTTGAAAATTTTTACCAAGTTTAAGTATTGTTTCTTTTAGGTTTTTATTTTTTTGTAAAAAACTATAAATTCGTTTTTTTTTTTTTTTCAAAATTTTACCGAATGTAGAAAACAATATTTTTTATAAAATAAAATCAATTTGAAGCCAATATCTCACATTTTTGAAAAGATATTTAAGTCGAAAATCAATTTTTCGAACTTTTAGTATTTTTTTTTTGTAGGAAGAAAATGCTAATTCGTTTTTTCTCAAAATGTTACTGAATGTTGACAACAATATTTCTAATAAGACAAAATTAGTTTGAAGCCATAAACTCAAAGTTTTGAAAATATATTGGAGTCGAAAATCAATTTTTACTAACTTTTATTAATTTTATTTTAGGTTTTTTATTTTTTGTAAGAAAACTGTCTATTCGATTTTTCTCAAAAATTTACGGAATGTTGAAAACAATATTTCTTATAAGATAAAAAAGTTGGAAGCCATAATCCCAAATTTTTGAAAAAATATTTGAGTCGAAATTCAATTTTAACCAACTCTGAGTAATGTGTTTTTCAGGTTTTTATTTTTTATAAAAAAACTGTCAACTCGATTTTTCTCAAAATTTTATAAGATGTTAAAAACGTTTTTTTTTTATTGCATACAATTGTTTTGAAGATAAAATCATGTTTTGTTCGTAAAATTTTGGAGGTGACAAATATTTTTTTTTCAGTTTTTTTTTATTTATAAAAAAAGCCGTTGATTGCAATTTTATTCAAAAATATATTTCTTTGGTATGACGTTATAATTTATAATTTAAGATTTTAGTTCAAGTCTCTAGCGTTATTGGTTCGTGAGATATTTAGGGTTAACCAACATTTTTTTTAAACTGCTATGGTAAAAAAAAACACCTACGCAATTTTCTTGAGAGCCCTTTTCTGCATTATTATCTGTATAACAAAATTTATTTGAAGTCGATATCTCCTCTGGTTCTTGAGCTATGGACGACGAAAAAAACGTCGCGAACGTACGGACGTACAGACGTACGAACGTATATACACACGCACGCACAGACATCTCTCTAAAAATCTTTTATTTCGACTCTAGGAACCTTGAAAAACCTCGAGAAATGTCAAAATTTTCAATTCGACAAATCGGACCCATTACAATAACTTCCTATGGGAAGTTAAAAATGATAAAAGAGCAACATTTTAATAAGTTCCACCTAAAAATAAAAACAAATTGCTTTCAAAATTAATAACTCCTTTTAGTTCACTTCAAATTTGAAGGTAAACAAACTCGACGTATATTATTCTTAGAATATTAAATGATATGGTTGTATAGTTAGTAAAAATCCACTTTGCCAAGGCTTTGTCATAATTGTTCAGAATACTACGCTCAACCTTGATGAAAACAAACACTTAACGCATGTCAAAAAAAAATAATAATAAAAGTCCAAAGAATGTGGCTTGATCTAATTTCCAAATGTTCACTGTGGTGTATACTTGTTTTTTTTTTTAATTTCCGAAAACTAATTAGGTAAAAAATTAGTTACTGGGTTTTGGAGGATTTGGCAACTTTAAACTTTCATTCTAAACACAGCCTTAAAAGATTTGAAGAAAACTCAATTAGAAATAGTTCTGCAAATGGCCTACTAGATCATACCTTTAGGCTTTTAATTATTGGCCTACGTTAAGTCCTTGGTCTATACAAAAAGCATGGCACCTACGTTAGAGGATCCAAAAGCCAATATTGAACTACTAGTTACTTTCCGTTTTCTTTGAAATGTGTGGATGATTCATCGGAAAACAAGGTTCAATAAGTCGACCACTGCAAATGAGCCTACCTATTGCAAACAAACTATTTGATTACTTTGAGTAACCATAGAATCGTGTGAAAACAAAAGATATTGAGTTTTTGTTTTGAGTTTACATTCGGTAGTATTTAATTTTGAAGAAATCTCCCTCAGGTCCCCTTAATTACAAAACATGCAAATATTCCCACCATGTAATTTTCCCATACACACATAGTTTAATATCTAAAATCATACACTGGTTTAATTTATTATATCCCAAGGTAGAGTAATGTACAAATAGATACAAATATCAATTAAGTCCATTTAAACTTGTCATATCAAATACAATACTTCGTATACCTACACATATCATTCCAAATCATATATGTACATAGTATGTGATAGATACATAGATACTTACTCACAACTCGTAGAATAATATCAGGATCTGAAAGTCTAACATCCCACAGCAATGGTATAACTTCATCCATAACCTTAAATGAGAATCATAAGGACGAAAATGAAATGTCAACACAATTCAATGTCAACCAAAAACCATTGTATATGTATGTATGTATGTATGCAGGTAAAAAAAAAGACCAACATAAAAATGAAAACAAAACTCATGAATACCTGAGCTTTATCTAGTTTCTCCAATGTCCTTTCTATGCAGGACAAAACATTGGCAACAATTTTGACATCGTTGTGATTCTTCTCAAAGACCATTTTCACTTTAGGCAAGACCATCCGTCGTATGGAGAGCTCATCTATGCAATCATATACATTTGTAACGGCCACCAGGGCTGCACTCTGCCAAATAAAAGATACATATAAGATAAATATTGATTAAAAACGAGATAGATTAAGGTTAGAGATAGAGATACATTTTGTGTTTGTGTTTATACGATATGATAGGAAATGTATATGTACATACATATAGGAGGTGTGTTTTAGAGATAAATATTTTGTTTCTTATTCCTTTTTGACCATAACAGCAGGATATTCACTCGAAATTACAATTTCCCCGAATTACGAGTAACCGACGGACGTGACGGACGCGACGGACGAGTAATGGACCAACAACAACAACAGCAACAAAAACTCAAAACACAAAATCAATTAATTTATCCAAAGGAAGCAAGCATATTCACCTAGAATTGCCTGTCACCGCCACCACTACACTACCGGCATTACCGATGTCACCAACAGACAAGGCAAAGCACGGCACGGCACGACAAGGCAAGGCAGGGCACCGGACTTTCTAGTGTACTTTCATTTCGGATAATTAACCTTGCGGAATAGGATATCTACACAAATGACTACGACGACGACGACGACGACGACGATGACGACGAAGCCAACAATCGCCACCACCACTTCCCGATGGATTGTGGTCCAATGCTTTTCCAAACTGTGTTAAGGTATATCTCTCTCCGCGTAGTGATTATCGTAGATTTTATTTCCTGGCCTTTCGCAAATCCGTAATCCAATTTACCAATTACGAGAAAAGTATTAAGGAAGCAGCACATCCTCTGATGATGGTCTATAGATCAGAGGAGGCAAAGGACTGTTGTCTGACTGTATATCGAAATAGAGCATCAAAGACCATGTTAATTTCGAGGTCTTAGCGATGGGTATGTGGAGTATCAAATTATCAGAAATATCATCTGGATTGCCTCTATGATGTTAAGCCACTAAGACCATCCGTTTTGCGTCTATATTAGAGGCAAATCGATTCTATTTCTAATTCTATATGTCTGCCTATAGTTATGGTCCACGGTAGTATACGTTTATGTGCTGCCGCGCGCCACAAATAAAACTGGGATTATTTTCGTAGAAAAGCAAGAAAGATATAAGGGAATTAGTGTCATGGACACGGTTCAATTCAACAAATTAATTTCGAAATCGAATCGAAAATAGTTTGAACTTTATTTTGATTTTGGTTTTGAGAAAAGATTAGGTCTGAAATTGTTTTTCATGAGATATTTTAGTTTGTTAAAATTGAAGCATGCCTACTCAATATGTGTCTGTGGAGGACGGTTTTGTGGATTTTAAATTCAAATTAGCATTCTTATGGATTTAAATTATAGAATTACGTATAGGCAATCAACGTTAGAATGGGGTTGTTTTAATATGATGTGGAATTTCGGAAATTGTAGATTTTAATTTAATATATAAATAATTTAATTTTGAAGTCCTTGTGAAGTCCTTGTGTTGTTAGGGTTTTAAAGATTTCATGAGAAGATCAAAGAAATTAAATTGCTTCCAATCCGTCCTGAAACAAAACATTTCTTTTCATTGATCAGTTAACTGATTTTGACCTAAGCCAAGCTAGTGGAATCGCAAATAAAATGGGCAGGCATATCTGAAGTAAAATTGACGACTCTGGGAACAAATTTAGTAAATCCCCATCTCTTAGAGATGTAAATCTTTTGCCTGCATTGAAACTGGAACTTCACATGAGACAGAGCATCAATAACTTGTGCCTTGTAACAATCGATTAAACGATTGAACGCACAGACATTACTGGCTGTCCGGTGTGGACACGAAGAACCGTTTCCTGTGGTTTACTACAAGCTCTCAATTAAGTATAGAGCCTATCAGCTCCGGCTTACTACAACATCTTGTTGATGCGGATAACGAAAAAATGGAGACGCATCATACGGATTGGAATGCAACCTTACTGCAGTGCTTGACGAGGTTCATATTCGTCAGAGACCAAATACACGCAAAGCCGGAAGTCCTCTACAGTATAGCCTTCTTTCTGCCCAAATTGAAGATACGGATCTTGGAGTCTGGGACACCACTACAGAAGCTGGACTTTGGATCGACTTCTAATCCTTGGATCTTCTCTTCGACGGCTTATACAAGAAAAAGAACGGCGTATTTCGAACATCTGTCCAATTTTGCGCTTGGTTTATTACTACCTCAATCAATTGACCCTGATTTGATCAAACAGTAGTGAAATCAACTTAGTGATGAATTTTCACTTGGGTCTGATGATATTGGTGTCATATTTCTAAGAAAGTGTTCTTCGACCTTTTCACTTGTTTTGAATCTATCCATAGCTCATGGCTTTCTGAAGATAAAATCGATAACTACTGATCTTGTACCTTTACGCTCTCGGCGCTCTAAAAGGAAACAATGTTGATGCTATCTCCATTGATTTTATCAAGGCCTTTGACAAAATATCTCATAGGTTTAAACTCTTAAAGCTTTCTTTTCTTTCGAACCCATTTTGTTGAAATTGATTTTTTCTTACTTTAAAAACTGCGTGTTAAATGTTCCCTTCAGAAACTATACTCTCTTCTACTCTATCTACTTCTGGAATACGCTAAGGTAGCAACTTAGGTTCTCTTCTTTTTAACGTTATTATTAAAAAAATGTAATTGATTGAAAAATATTGCCAAATCTCATCTTACGCTGATGAAAGGTTTTTGAAAACCATTACAATAATTTAAAACAATGTCAATAGTATTCCAGTGTGGTTTAAACAGAACTTCTTATAAATGTTAATGTAAACAAAATATCAGTCAATTAATTTTTCAGCAAAGTGTGTAAAAACTTCACACAGTCAGAAACAACTTATTCCCTCTGTTGAGCTTATTTGTGACATTGAATAAGTTTGATGAGTATAAGCCTCCCCCTTCGTCTTCCACAATTGTCGGTTTAAAGCTTCTCTCCAATAGTTTGGGCAAAAATGCTGTATTTCGTCTCTCCACCTTTTGAGTTGTCTTCCTACATTTCTTTTCTTGTCTCGCGGGGTCCACTCTGTTGTTATTTTGGTCCATTGATCATCTGAGGTTCGGAATATGTGTCCAGCCCAATCCCATTTAAGTCTTCTTGTTCTTTGAAGAACATCTTCAAATTTCGTTTGGTTTCTTATGTTTTCGTGGTTAATCCGTTGGGATAACCTCACTTTAAAAATCGATCTTTCCATCGCTCTTTGGCAAGATTGGAGCTTATTTTCGAGGGCTTTCGTAGATTGCCATGTTTGGCAACCATATGTCAAGACTGGAAGAACCATCGAGTCGAAAACACATTTTCTTGTTTGGGTTGAGATATTAAGATCCATCAGATTCTTCACATTACAAAATTGTCTCCAAGCGCTTGCTATTCTATGGTTAACATTTTTAACGTCTTTATCGATGAATGATATAGTTTGACCCAAATAATTGTAGTGTTCTACGTAGTCTAAAGTGATATCATCAGTTTTTATTATGGAATGGTTGCCATTTGACATTATTTTGGTTTTTGGTCGATTAGTGGATAAACCGACTTTTTTGCATTCTATACAAAGCTCGTTTAGCATAGTTTGTAATTCATGTTTTGACGTGGCGATTAAAATAATATCATCTGCAAATCTAAGATTTGATAGAAATCTACCATTTATATTCAATCCCTTGTTTTCCCATTCCAAGTTACGAAAAATCTCTTCCAAAGTTGCGGAAAAAAGTGCTGGTGAAAGTGGATCACCTTGCCGTACTCCACGTGTCGTCTGAAATATTGGTCCAGTACTTTCCGTTTTAATGCGCGCAACATTATCCTTGTACATGTTTTGAAGAACACGAACAATTTTCGGTTCCACACCTTGTTTAATTAGAGCTTGCCAGATAAATATTTGCTCAACTGTATCGAACGCTTTGGCGAAATCAATAAATGCAATATATAGCGTTATATTATATTCCTTGATCTTTTCTATGATTTGGCTCATTGTTTGAAGATGGTCCATTGTTGAGAATCCAGATCTGAACCCAGCTTGCTCAAAAGGTTGATTGAATTCTAGGCTTGTTTTCATTCTATTGAAAAGGCATTTCGCAAATACTTTATAAACGCAAGATATTATACTAATGGGCCTATAGTTGTTTATGTCGTCCGTCTTGCCTTTTTTGTGGATGAGGATTATTTCGGATTTCTTCCATTGTTCTGGGATTTCCTCGATGACCAAAACCTGATTGAAAATATCTTTCAACCAGTTGGCCAATGAACATTTTGCGTATTTTAAATACTCTGCAGCAATTCCATCACTTCCATTGTATTTCTCGTTTTTTAAGCTTTGAATCGCATTCTCGACTTGGCTTTTAAGTAAAATTGGAAACTGTTGCTCTTCTTGGCAATCAGTGCTTGTGTCAGCATTTAAAAGTGAATGAGCGTCAGAATTGTTTAGTTGGGTTGGTCCATTAAAGTAAGTTGAATTAATTCATCTAAAAGCTTGAATTAAGCCAAATTAATGAGGTGTTGCCCCCATCAAAACCGAATGCCTTCAGATGAAATATCATCCTTTATTTGAAAAACTCACTATTTAAATTGAAATTAAGTTGTTTGCAATCGGTATTTAAAATAGAAGGATATTTCATCAAATTTTGTCAGTCGATAAAATGTCAAATGACAAAATGTGTTTTTTGAACTTACCTGCACTTGAATTGTTGTACTTTCGAATGCATTGAACAAAAGCGGTAGAACATCATTTTTAATTTCTTCGGTTGGAGTCTTGTCTAATATCACATGTAGGTTCTCTAGAAGTGTTACAGTTGCTTGAATTGATTTTGGCGATGCAAATACAACCCTGTAAAGAAATAGAAAATTTAAAAACCATGTACCACCATGAAAACATCCATTTTAACCATGTAAGCATCTTTTCACAGCCACGACGATGACGAGGAAAACTACGAATACGAGAAAGACGAGCGACGACCAACTGAACAACACAAAATTATAGATACGAAACAGGAATTAGTTTATAAGGTACTTGGAGCTTGAAGCTGGAAAACGTATAACAACATACAAAAACTTTTACTTGTAGCTCCAATACAATCTTCTACAATCAATCCCCTCCCCCTATTAACAGAACTCTTGATTCCGAAATATATATATACTCGTAGGAGTACCTTATCCTTTTTTACATTATAACCATGATGTTCCGGAAGGAGTAGTATTTTCTCATGCAATTTCCCTCCATATTTTACGAGATTTTCCAGAACGTGCAACATGCTAAAGTTTGCATTCCCAGAACGTTCTCTCGTGCGGTGGTGTTAAGCTGCTATGCCAACATAATGGGGACACGTACGAAGAAATATCTTATGAGACAAAATACATATACAAAAATAACCCAGACACATCCCTAAGTTGCAACTTGAAATATAAAAAAGGAAATGATAGTCTGGTAGCAAGGGCTGAATTTTAGAGTAAAATTAATACCATTTTATGCAGCTCTAAAAATTGTTTGTCATAAAAAAGGGAATACATTTCTTTGAAATTTGTCTTACCAAAAGGACCTTCGTCATACTAAGAAGGTTATATTAACTAATTTCTATGAATTAAGATATTGCTATAGCGACCAATTCACATAAAAGGATTACAACAAACAAACATAATATACAGAAAACACGCTAAGCCAAAATTTTCTAAAAAAGGATTCTCATTTTCCAGCATTATCGTCCTGACTGTAAACCATGATAATTTTTTAGACTGTATGTTTTACGTTTACTTTAACAGTCAAGTTATTTCTCAAAAACAAAAATTATAAAACCATTTCAAGGGAGAGAAATTATACGTATGTAGGTATATAGAAATAGAACTTAAACTTTGAATAGCTTTTCCTTACGAAAAATTAATTCAAAATAAGGATAAGGTTATATTATATTATGAGGAAATGAAGATCGTGTATTGCACAACTCTAAGAGAACATGCTTAAATCTTGAATCTGCGTTTTATGTTCATACATACATATGTGTAGGAGGTATAACTTTTTTTGGAAGATAATCTCGGAAGTTCATCCTCAAGGTGTAAAATTAAATGCAGTAAAATAAGATAAAATTAATTACTCGTATTGAACTTAATTTAATTTATAGAGGTATTTAAGTAAAAGGATTAATATTGCGAACTAGATGAGTATAGGTTTTGGCTTGAAGTGAAGTGGGGGTGTTTTGAGAAAAAACAAGCTCCTTTTTTATTTATAGACTATATAAAACAAAATTGAGCAGTAATAATTTTATTATGTGGATTTTTCTGCAAAATTAAATTATTGAAAAAGGTAAATTAAGGAAGCACCAAAATAGCACAATTGAGTAGCAGAAGACTGATCTTATATGGTTCAAGACAAAATCGTGGTTGTAGAGAACTCTACTAAAAAAAAGTTTTACAAATATTTTATTGTTTTTTTAAGTAACTAGCAAATAGGTTATTGAGTTATTGATTTAAGTATTTTCCTACACCAGCTTAATTTTCATTTTTCGCAGTTACTTTCTCTTGCAAAAACAATTCAAAGTTAGTATATTGAGTCGTAGGTTCCCTGCACTAAACTTATTTGCTCTTAGGCAAAAGTTGAGTGGGTTTTTGAAAATTTCACTTTAAAGAAATGAGCTCTGATTCCATTTTAGAAAAACTTAAAATTCTGACTTATTTTCAAAGAATTTTATGATATCTGATTTTCCTAGCAATGTCTTTTGTTTAATTTTTGTTAGTTAAAAACCCTTTCCCAATATATTTTTTTGAACTGTCTTATTTGTAAATACAATTATTTTGTGGCCATTTTAAAAAATTGACTCCCGTAAACTTTTCTTTTAATGAAATTATAAAAGAGGCTGGGATGCGACCCACACTGATAACTTTCCATCCCGTCTGTCGATTTGCCTTGATTAAAAGCTTGTAGGTTTTCGTGTTGGATTAAAAAAGTTGTTAGTTGAATTATTCTTAAAATTTTTAAAATGACCAACAATATTTTTCATATAAATAAATAGTTTAGTTTGAAAATCTAGTTTTATTAAATAGATTTTTAGTCGAAAAAAAAAGTTTACCAATTTAAGTAGCGTTTCTTAATTTTTAACAAATTGGATGAATGAAATTAATTGGAGAGATATCAAGAACCGAACATCAATTTTTACCAAATTTGCTTACTATTTTTTGTAGATTTTATTTTTTTATGAAAAAACAGACTGTTGGATTTTTATAAAAAAAAACTACTGAATATCGAAAATAATATTTTCTGTGAAATAAAAAGAGTTTGAAGACAATATTTTTAATTTTTGAAATTTAAATATTGTAAATTTGTACCAACTTTTACTAATTTTTTTGTTTAGGTTTTTATTTTTTGTAAGAAAACTGTCAATTCGATTATTCTCAAAATTTTCCCAAATGTTGAAAATAATATTTCATATAAGTTAAAATTAGTTGGAAGCTATAATCTAAAATTTTTGAAAAGATATTTGAGTCGAAAATCAATTTTTACCAACTTTTATTAATTTTTTTGTTTAGGTTTTTATTTTTTGTAAAAAAACTGTCAATTCGATTTTTCTCAAAATTTTGCTGAATGTTGACAACAATATTTTTTGAAAGATAAAAGTAGTTTAAAGCCAATATCCCGAAGTTTTGAAAAGATATTTGAGTCGAAAATAAATTTTTACCAACTTTTATTAATTTTTTTGTTTAGGTTTTTATTTTTTGTAAAAAAACTGTCAATTCGATTTTTCTCAAAATTTTACCAGATGTTGAAAACGTTATTTTTCTTTGCACAAAATTGTTTTGGTAGTAAAATCATTTTGTATTCGTAAAATTTTCGAGGTGACAAATTTTTTTTTTGTTTTTTTTTTATTTATAAAAAAACCGTTAATTGGATTTTTTCAAAAAATATATTTGTATGGTATCACGTTACAGTATATTATATACAATTTAATTCAAGTCTCTAGCGGTTTTGGTTCGTAAGATATTTAGGGTTAACCAAAATGTTCGCCTTTTTTTGAAACTGCTATGGTAAAAAAAACACCCAACGCATTTTTCTTGAGAGCCCTTTCTACATCTTTCTGTCTTATTATCTGTATAACAATATTTATTTGAAGTCGATATCTCTTCTGGTTCTTGAGCTATGGACGACGAAAAAAAGCTCGCGAACGTACGGACGTACGGACGTACAGGAGCTGGAACCAACCGAGACATTGAGTTTATTTTGTAGTAGTTTGAAATTGATACCATTTTTGGTCAAAAAGCCATCATTAGCGATGAGGCTTATTTTTGAATGAAGGGGTACATGAATAAGCAAAATTACTGGATTTGGAACGACACAAATCCACGCGAGATTTATGAGGTGCCAATGCTTCCAAATATAGTTACTGTTTGGTATGGATTTTAGGCTGGAGGTGTCAACGGTCCGTACTTCTTCGAAAATGATGCTGGCCAGGCTATCACCGTCAAAGCCGATTGCTATAGGTTGATGAACACCAATTTGTTGTTGCCTGAATTGGATGATATGGACTCCTAAGACACATGGTTTAAACAGGATGGCGCTACGTGCAACATAGCTCAAGACCACCACAATCGATATTTTGCCACCTAGACCTTGTGATTTGATCCCTTTAGATTTTTTCTTTTTATAGTCGCAAGTCTATGCAAAAAAGCCGTTAACCACCGAGACTATCAAAGACAACATAATCAATGAAATTAGTCCAATTCAGCCTGATTTATGCTTCAAAGTCTTTGAAAACTGGGCCTTTCGAATATGGCGGCCATTTAAACGATTTTAAAATCGTCCGGCCTTTGATGAAAAACTCTTTATACTCGTATATCCTCGCCTAGATTTTTAATCTCTAGAATTAAATAAAATAGGATTTTGGGTAAGTTCGATGTTGAGTCTATGCGAAGCTTCTTTTCCATTTAAAGAAATTTATTTCACATGTTTGAATACAAATTTAAAAAAAATGCATTTTCCCAACCTCAGGCCAACCCTAAAGTCTACATCAGGTTGAGGTTGCATATGCATACCTTACAGTTTACATAATTTTTAATTAACAGAATGTGTAACGCCAGGAACTACATTTCTCTGTCCCTTTGAATTATTTTTCTGGCTGTTTCTTCCTTTCCGTAAACTAAAACTGAAGTTTGCAAGAATATTTTATTATTTTCTTAAAAAAAAAAAACAGCTGCATAACCTTCTGTTTTTTTTCCAAAAATGTCCTGACGTAATTTCTTTTGACACAAATCCCTGGAACATACATACATTTATTCATAAATTGAACATTAAGCCTGAATATTCATATTTCTGGTCCAATGGTTTTTAAGTCGAATGCTTTTTCCAGTCTTAAGCAAAAAATATTTTCTGGAGTCATACAAAATGTCTGGCCTGATTTCAGGGAACCATTCAGTCAGAGTTGTAGGACACTTGGCTCTAGTTAAATATGAGCTTTTATTTTCATAATAGACTTCATTAGGATGTTTTATGAACATTAAAGGAAAAGACTATTGATTTTTTTTGAAAAACCATAGATTCATAGATTCATAATAACTTAAATATGAATCAATTGTTCGAAAAATATAAAAAAGTTTCAGCCCTTCATTTTCATTTTTGACAGCTGTCATTTTAAACTAAGTAAAAATAGGAACTAGGTACACCAAAAAAAAAAAACATGTTCATTGTTCACCAATATTAACAAAATCAATGTTTTATGGCAATCTGTAATTTTTTTTTATAATAAGCACACACTCAAGGGGATATTACTACCCTTATTACGCAGAGGCACAGTGTGAGCACTAGGAAGAGGAGAGAGGGTTTAAAAGAAGATGTCGGTGCACATTGGTTTTGAATTCTTGAATATTGCAATAACTAGGAAAGACAGAGTGTGGTAAGGCATTCCACATTCGCGTAGTACGGCTAAAGAACGAATCTCTGTATTTGACAGTACGGCCGAAGTTGGGCTCGACGGTATACTGATGAGCATTCCTAGAAGCGCGAGTATTACGGTTGAACTGCTTAAGGGGAGGAATGCAACTGGTTATTTCACTAGAGCATAAGCCGTTAAAATAACGGTAAAAAAGGGTCAGACAAGAGACATTACGACGATGTTCAAGCGAAGTAAATGAACTTATGATGATATTATCATCTATCAATTTAAATGATCTACGTTCAATACTATCCAAGAGGCTTAAGTAAGTTGCAGGAGCAAAAGCCCAGAGATGGGAACTATACTCAAGCTTTGGACGAATGTAAGTCTTGTAGATAACAGCCAGATCAGAAGGGGTGAAATATTTCTTGCATCGCCTAAGGAAACCCAAACACCTTGCGGTATTTTTGCTGACATCGCGTATGTGATCATTCCATAAGAGGTGGTTGGTGATGCACATACCGAGAATATCGAGATGTTCAGTCTCCTCGATGCAAGTGCTATCCATGGATAATGGCAAGGGGGGTATATCTCGCTTTAACGATACAAGACAGCATTGCGTTTTCGAAGCATTCAATTCCAGGCGATTTTTTAATCCCAATTGAACAATGTTGTTTAGGTCGGAATTTAATGAGCTTATCATATTTTTTCGTTGCAGTTCCACATCCGAAGAAGAGGGATGTGAGTCTGAAAACGAATATGAAAAGCTAAGGGTACTATCATCAGCGAAACAACGCATTGGATTAGATGTTGCAAACAGGAGATCATTAATAAAAATGATAAAGAGTGTTGGCGAAAGAACAGAGCCCTGGGGCACACCAGCATTTATTTTATGGTTTTCAGACATGAATCCATCCAATACCACTTGTATTGAACGATCCGAAAGGTAATTACTAATCCAATGAAGCAGGGATTCATGCAAACCGAAATTGTTTTGCTTTTATTAGGGTTGCCACCACTTAACAACTCAAACCACAGCAAATTCAAATCTTACCTACGTTTTGTGACCCTCTATACATTATAAAAGGAAATAGATTCATATAAGAACTCTAAATAAAATAATGTATACCTTTATATGTTTAAAAAATCCCATAAAGACTCCTTTGATGATGACTATGAGTTTCAATTAACTAAATAAATCAAAAGGATAAATGTATATGAAAGTCTAGTGGAGGTTATATTTAATTCAAACAAAGTCTACAACCCGTTACCCATAAAACCCAAATAATCCACTTTTACCGCGCGTACCAAAAATTACTCAATTCAAAAAGTACCCTAACCTTTTTATCAACCCCATATGGTCTATACCTATGTACCTATAGACTACACAACACATCAAGCTCCGTAAACTGTTACTCGTATGTACCTAGATAGGTACTTAAAAATAAAACATACATAAATATACAAAATAGATGAACAAACCTACCTAAACGTTGGTAGAATTATGACTTCGTATTCCTCCGGTGTGGATTCCTGAACGAGCGCCAAGGCTGGTTGTAAAACAGCAGCTAAAACCTCTGCAGTACGCATCTCTTGTTGCAAACAAGGCCACACATGCTGCCACCATAATTTCTTTAGGTTCGTTCGTACATATATCATAAGACCGACAAAAAAAAGTAAAAAAAACAATAAAACCACATAAATTTCAATTTTAAGGTCCTTTCTCATAAAACGTCAAGATTAACGCACTTAAAAGGGATATACTTTTGTATCTAGAGTTACCCAAAATTAAAATAATAAAACCAAAGCAATAGCAAAGGAAAGGAAAGACATCTCTTAAATAAATTTGTCATACATACCCTCGGTATAAGATGCAGGACTTCCTTTAGTGTCGTTCGGTAGAAATGTGACTTTTGTGTTGGATCCTTCATGTTAATCACGTCCAAAAATTTAAGGGCATTCACCGCGGGATCACTGCAACGGAACACCACAACAAAAACACAATTAAAACTAATTACTAGCATTGCTACTCCGGCTCCACTTCCACTTCCACCTTCTTTCTTCCTTCCTTTAGCTGGAATTTAGAAGACGGAAAGTTTAAGAGAGCGTGCTCATCAATTCTATAATTATAGAAGGATAATTCAGGTAAATCGCTGGGTCGTGACATCCACCTTGTATATCTACTATACAGGTGATGGTACACATCGCACCGTTTCAAGTCACTTCAATGGAAGCTTCAATTTCTCTCTCCTTACAGACTGTTTAACAAGTGCTGACCAAGGAAATAAGGATGAGGATGATGATAAGGATGATAGTGTGATGGGAGTTGGTAGTTGGAGCTTGAAGCTTGAAGCTTGGAGAGATATAAAGACGAAGGACGAAAACAAAAAATGGAAAAAATAAGAATCCCCGACAGGGATACTAATTTCGAAGACGTTTGCACAGAGGAAATTACTTACTTAAAGTACTTAATCAATTGCAGGAGTTGTGCTGTTGGCCTCGTTGTTGGATCTTTGCTAACAAGACGTGACGTGGCCTCTTGTAATGGAATTGGTACCCTTGGCAACATATTGTGAACGGCATCATCCAGCTTTTGAAAGCATCAAGAAGAAGAAGATTGTATATAGAGGTGTTAGGTCCAATGGAGTGATGTAAAAGCAGCATCGCCGAAGACAACGACAAGGACGATGACGATGACGACGGTAAAGAAAGTTTTTGTTTGTTTGTTTTTTTTTTTTTTTTATGTTGAAATGAGAAGATAAAAGAAGAAGAAAAGATAAATTATTGGATGTACCTAACATTGGCAACCATTATAAGCTAGTTGCCTGTTGCTTTTAGTTTTTCTTTTATGTTTCCTTTAAAAGTGTGTAAGACAAATTTCACTGGATATAGAGGGTGTTTGGGATTTAACAGTGAATATTTTAAAGGATTTTCAGTCAAAAAAGCTTTTCTAGTTGAACATCTATACATTTTAAAGCAGACTTTATGTTATTTTTGGTAAAAAATTAGAAGTCAAATAATTTAGAAATAAGTTGTATTGTATTAAAGAAATAACATATTCCGTCAAGATCTGTTATCTATTACGAAACTTAAATATCTAAGTAAGAACTTATGCTTCGTACGTAACTTTAGTATCGTTTCGGCAAATAGTTCAATATTCAACGGTGTAATACTGTAATATGGCTTATCATGAGGATAATCAAGGTTTTTGACTCAACATTTCGTTTACGGCAATGAGAAAAACAGCGAGTAGGCCAACGAGTAAAATAGCAAATAGTAAGCAGAGAAAATCTGTGATTTACAGGAATTAAGTAGCGAATAGAGACTAAAGTAATTTAGACCGAAAGGCAGTAGTTATAAGATAATGGACTAACTTAGAGCACCCGCATAGGGCCAGTAAGATATTTTTTCTAAGTTTTTGAAATGTACGTTAGTTTTTTAAGAATTTTTGTCTAGCTTTGAGATAGTTTTAAGATTTTGATTAAAAAAAAAAGAGGCTGGGATGCAACCCACACTGATAACTTCCCATTCCCGTCTGTCGATTTGTCTTGCTTAAAAGTTTGTAGGTTTTCGTGCTTTGTGAAAAAAGTTGTCAGTTGAATTATTCTTAAAAATTTAAAAATTACCAACAATATTTTGCATATAATAAAATATTTTATTTACAAAATCTATTTTTGTTAACGAGATTTTTAGTCGAAAACCAATTTTTACCAATTTTAGTAGCATTTCTTAAAAGTTTTTATTTCTTATATTTATAAACAAATACAAATTGGATGAATGAAATTAATTTCAAGTCCATATAGTCCATTGTTCACGAGATATCGAGAACCGAACATCAATTTTTACCAAATTTGAGTACTATTTTTTGAGCCAATATTTCAAAGTTTTAAAAGATATTAAAGTCAAAAATCAATTTTTACCAACTTTTGATAATTTTATTTAGGTTTTTAATTTAAAAAAAAAAAAACTATTTATTTGATTTTTCTCAAAATGTTACTGAATTTTGACATCAATATTGTTTAAAAAAATAAAATTTGCTTAAAGCCAATATCTCAAAGCTTTGAAAAGTTATATGAATCGAAAATCAATTTTGATTTCAATCAATGGTGAAAACAGTATTTCTTATAAGACAAAATTAGTTGGAAGCCATATCTCAATTTTTTGAAAAGATATTTGAATCGAAAATTACTTAAGACTCAATTTGCTCAATTTTTAATAACTTTTAGTAATGGTTTGGTTTAGGTTCTTATTTTTTGTAAAAAAAAACTATCAATTAAATTGTTCTCAAAATTTAACTGAAAATAGTATTTCTTATAAGATAAATTTAATTTAATGCCACACTCTCAAATATTTGAAAAGACGTTTGAGTCGAAAATGAATTTTTACCAGCTTTTATTAATTTTTCTTTAGGTTTTTATTTTTTGTAAGAAAACTGTCAATTCGTTTTTTCTCAAAATTTTACTGAATGTTGACAATAATATTTTTTTAAAGAATCAATTAGTTCAAAGCTAATATCTTAAGGTTTGGAAAAGATATTTGAGTCGAAAATCTATTTTTACCAACTTTTATTACTTTTTTTTTAGGTCTTTTTTTTGTAAAAAAAAAACTGTGATTTCGATTTTCCTCTAAATTGTACCGAGTATCGAAAACAATATTTATTGTAAGATAAAATTAGATGGAAGCCATAATGTCAAATTTTTGAAGAGATATTCGAGTCAAAAATCAATTTTTACAAAAATTGAGTATAATATTTTTTTTTAGGTTTTCATTTTTTATAAAAAAAACTGTCAATTCGATTTTTCTCAAAATTTTACCAGATGTAAAAAACGTTATTTTTCGTTGCACACAATTATTTTGGACATAAAATCATTTTTTGTTCGGAAAGTTTTCGAGGTGACAATTTTTTGTTCCTATTTTTTTTTTGATTTATACAAAAAAACCATAATTGGATTTTTTTCCAAAAATGTATTTGTTTGGTATCACGTAACAATATATAATATAAAATTTAATTCAAGTGTCTAGCATTATTGGTTCATGAGATATTTATGGTTAACCAAAATTTTCACCTTTTTTTTTTGAATTGCTATGGTAAAAAAAACCACGCACTCAATTTTCTCGAGAGTCCTTTCTGCATCTTTCTGCATTATTATCTGTACAACAAAATTTATTTGAAGTCGATATCTTAACTGGTTCTTGAGCTATGGACAGAAATCTCTCTAAAAATCTTTTATTTCGACTCTAGGGACCTTGAAACGTCGAGAAATGTCAAAATTTTCAATTCGACAAATCGGACCGATTACAATAACTTCCTATGGAAAGTTAAAAATAGTAATCAAAAAACTTTTTTAATACGAAAATTTGGCACAGTTTTAAGAAAATAAAGCTTTTCAAATTTATCGTTACTACGAAAAAGTGCCATCTTCCTATAATGGCAAATGCTGTTACTGGTGATATTTTTGACACTGTTTCGGTGAATGGTATCTTAAAAAATAGTAGAAATTCCTTTGAGAAGTCTTGCAGCCGACCGCGACACGTTCTCTAATTCTGACGACAAAAATTGTGTCTAAAGGATTCAAGTATGATCTTCCCGAAAGCCAATATGAAGCTTCTCTAAAATCTACGATATTGCCCCTAAGTCACTTCTGTGATGTTTTGGTTTTGATTGACTCACCAAAGTTTTGTAGATGAACCAGGTTCTCTTCACTGAAAATGATGTTTGTTAAATACAAACTCTCTACCACTTCTTTCTGGTGCAACAAAAATGGAGGAAGTATTAGTTTTATTTTGAAGTAAAGAGAAGTTATCATGTCGCAAGAAATTAATCGTTTTCTAAGTTATAAGCTTCTTCAATGGTAAATATTTGTTCACTAGAAAGAAGTATTATTACTCCAGTGTCACTGTTAAAGCTTTTTGTCTCTTTTAACAATAACTTTTTAGAGACAAGTTGTGAACAAATAATCTGAAGAGCGTTGCGTCGGAAGCGCTGATCTCAAATGAACATAAAAATGGATCAAGGATTTACCCAATTATTTGGACATAATTCGAGGAGGTTTAAGAGGTATTCGTTCCTTGATGGAGGCACCGAGTCAGTCCTTTTTAAATATAGAAAATGTAACATGATGAAATATGTAAGGCGCCTCACTCTATTTTAATAAATGGAAATCTGTTATTGAATATGTAAGTGTTTAGAAAAATTTGACAGCAGCTTTATACCAAATAAATGTTTTAAGCAATAATGTCTTAACTTTGGCACAATTACGTGCATGAGTTGTAAAAAAAAAGTCATATAAAACAAAAATGTTCGATATCAACTCCGAAACACCCTGTATTCAAATTTTGAATAACATCGCATCGCCATGTAAAATTATAATAATTAGGTGTTACAGAGAAATTGTGGATTTTTGTGTTGCTTGATTACTTTTACATTGAGTTTTGAGCTCTTCGAAGACTTTTTTGTTTGTCATACTTTGGTATACATACATACATCCTGCTATACAAACATATGTATATACATACCAACATCGTATATTTTTGTGACCTGGAATTATTAAAAAATGCGAGGGAAATATAACATAACATCCCTTTTTTAGGTTGACTAAACAAAACAAAAATTGGAATAGCATCAGTTCAGCTTAGTTATACATAGCTCGAGAAAGGTAAGCATAAGCAAAGCATATCTGCATGGATGGAGTCATAGGTTCGCTCGGCTCGTCTGTACCTTTAGTACCTACCACCACCCTACCATTGGGTCTATAAAATTGTACCTTTTTTTGTTTTTGTTATTTTTTGTTTATTTTGCCGTTGCGCTCTAAAATGAACTTTGTTTGAAAAAGTTATAATGAGGGTTGAAAATGAAGAGGATACAACAAAAACAAAAAAAAAACACCCTTTTCTGTATACCCGTGGAAAAGAAGCTTACAATAATAATAATTATAAAATTTTATAAATTCATTCCTGATAAGTTTTTTACGCATTTTTTATTTTTTATTTTTGGATTGTTTAATGAAATTTGATACACTTTATTAAGACTTTAAAGGCAAAAACAACAAAGTAACGAAAGAAATGTGAAGAAGTATCAAACAAGAAAAAAAACCTGAGCAAAGACGCTGTCAGATTGGATTTTAAATTGAGTTGGTTGCTTAAGGTTTTGGCATTTCGATTTATGTATACATATAAAAAAGAAACAGAAGCAACAAAGTTTGTGATTTTCTTATTTTTGTTCTTGGAATATTCAAATAAAAAAAAATTACAAACTTTGACTGTAAGTTAAATTTAAAAAATGAAGAATGAAGATAGAAACAAATTTTTTAAATACCTACATACATACATCAAAGTTTTCATAAATTAACTTTATTTTTCATCTTCGGCTTCTTAGTCCTTTTTCTTATATTCGTCAATTTTTTATTTTCTTTATTTTGCTTTTTCACTTGGTTATTATATGACCAAAAGAAGTTGTTAAAATTAAAAGTTCATGCACTTAAAGTGCAAAAGGTCGAGTTCATGAACAAGACTCAATTAGCAATGTAAGACCAATAATTCTCGAACGATGAAGATGCGATGATGAAAACTTATATATTTTATATGACGTTCGTTGCATTAACCGCATACTAAAATTCTAAAGTTATGGTACTTGGAATGCAAGTACATACTTTATATGCATGTATTAGCTTTTATGGCGTAATAAATCTAAGAGTGTCATTTTATCACCATTAGAAGAATTTTAGTGGAACGTATGATGGAAGCTGCATAAAGACTTAATTACTAATTGATGATGCAAAGCATAGCGGTTAAAACGATGTTTCAAACAAGCTATTATCCGTATACCTATACATATTTTATGCATTCATCACTATTATAATTAATATACACTTAACTCGCATCCACGTAGCTATAATTTGTAAGGTTTGTATTAACTATATTTATTTCGAATTTTGCAATAATTTAGAACACACTTTATACAAAACTAGCGACCAGTCCCGGCTTCGCACGGGTAGACATAAATAGGTACAGATATTTAAGTTATAAGCATGCTAATTAAAACGACCATGAATCACTAAATTAGAAGACATTTTTTTGTCCTATCATTAATACTCTTGGCAGCGTATGCGATGAAAGACATTTTATGGCTAATTTTTTTACACCTTCGGTTGGTTTTAATAGGAATTTCTAAAGATTTCTATAGTAATCTAGTACTAAATATAGCCTATGTTACTCAGTGATAATGTAGCTTTCTAATTAAAAAAGAATTATTAAAATCGGTCCAGTACTTTTTGAGTTTATTCGTTACATACAAAAATACAAATCTTTCCTCTTTATAATATTAGTGTAGATTACGAAAAATTAGTACTGAGACCTATACCTAAAATTGCATAGATGAATTCTAATAGATCTTGTTTTTAGATTATGTTTCAAAAATAAAGTGAAGAAACTTTTCCCCGTCTTTGAATACTGTCGAAGTGAATAATGTAGGAAGTATATTTCAAAGAATTATGTAATTAATAATTTTAATAATTAAGTTTTCTGAACATTTTTGATTCCATTTCAATAGGACAAACTCGAAATTTAAACAAACTGTGCAAATAAATGTACGTTTCAAAATTTCGTGAATGGGTAACATTTTGGGGGAATTTGTATTAATAAGAAGTGTACACAATAGCCGTGTTTTTTTGGTATTCCATATATAGTACAGTGAGAAATTGCCAAAAAAACGATCCACAGTAGTCTGGTTTTTATACTTGAAAGTTGATATAATTGAATATTTGCCATAATAATTTATCAAAAAATTCCAAAAAAAAAATTGCGAAATTCAGACCAGGTGTGAAATCGTGTAAGCTGATTTTTGATAGTTGACTATCAAAATCAAGAAAATACGTATGTGTAATGTGATAGTTGATTTCAAAGTTTTAACCAAACAATTTGACATAAAATAAAAACTTCAAGAAGGGGATTTGTTCGTAGACTACTACATTAACATGTGGTGTTGAAGCGAGCTTGAAGCTCGCCTAAATTCTTCATATACCTGAATAGAGTTCAAATGAGCTTGATTCGGCTCGATTCCGGTCGGGGATCGGAGTCGAGTCAGAATTTGTGAAGAAAAACCTGTGTGGTGGAATTGGTTTTACAGATAATGCGTTATGGTCTGTTTATTTGCATGTTTGTGTACAAAAAATATAGTTTTGTTTTAATCAAATAAAAAAAAAAATGCACAAGGAGTAGGTAGCATATTCTTATATGGTGCTGAACTATTCATTTTTTCATTGTTTAACACTAATCAAACTATCTCACTTGCACTTCATAAGAAACATCGTAACACCATTTGCATTTTAGAAAGTGCTGTCAAACTTAATCATTTTTAAATCTTCTTGTGCGGTGGAAACACAAAAAAGATTTATTTAATCTAAACAAACTGAGATAAACCTTTGGTGGAAACATAGCAAAACATAAATATCTTTCCTATTGTTTTCTCTTGCAAAATAAGCCCAGTTAGTCCATTTTCACTAACAAAACTAAATAATATCAACAGTAACAGATTGATTTTTTCCCCCAATGGAAAACACACATGATTCCAAATGAACAACTACTCAACGAACACAGCCATCGAGATACAAATGCAATATCAATCGTACCAACATTTGAGAACGAAATCACATAAGATCCAATCGAGACTCGTATAAATGTCAAAAATCCATCCGTAGCAAGATTCGACTTTAACTTTTATCGGTAGTATTCATACTACGGATACTGTTTTTGTTATTCGTGTAAGATTCTACTATCCTATTGATAGATTTTCCAACAAAACACGGGTAATGTACATAAGTGTTATTAAAGCGCTAGAATAATCTAACCCAAAAAAGAATTAACTTTTGGTTGAAAATATTTTCGAAGGGGAAGAAAAACGGTGGATACAATGAACATTTTATCATAACTTTCCTTGTTTCTAAAAAAATATCCTTTCGTGTTCCAGATGTGTACCTATTACAAACACAGTACTTTTTAAAACTTTAATGTTTTAGAAGATGCTCGCAACGATTTTCCAATTCTGGATATCTTAAACTTCCAAACGATCGTAGATATTAAAAGAAGTTTTTGCAATTTAGACATTTCTTAAAATAGAAGGATTAACGGTTCAAAAACGTATAGAAATTGCTAAAATTCGCTATAAAAATGTGAATAATTTTACAATCACAATTAGCAGTTTTGCGAGAAAAAAATACTGATCGTGTTATTTTTCGAAGAATTAATCACGATCGGCCACCGAAATTTTGTGAGTTACCAACTTTAAACCATTTTCTTTAGGTTCACTTGTAAGTTAAGACATACAAAGACCCATGCTTCACAATGAAATACGTGGTGTTGTAGAAGACATACAGCGGCAAATGTTCAAATTGGTCATGTTGAATTTTTTGAAAAGGATGATACTGCAGCCGTAGCTGTGGGGCCCATTTGGTTAATACGATGAAATAAAGATCACACCAAAAATATAAATATTAAATAAAAGAGCCAAGTTCTGCTCAATACAAAAAGTCTACCGCGAAAAATAATGTTATCTAGAAATACATGAAGTTCTAAATTTATAAAGATTTAATATCAGTTTATTTTTCAAAAGATTATATTAAAGCAACTTTTTAATATTGATAGATTCAATCGCTATTGAAACATTATTTGCTGATATTGGATGTGTTTTGTTACCAAGTTTTAGAATACTAAAATGTGGATAGTCATTCAATAAATAACAACTTGGCAAGTAAACCCATCCAAACTTTGAATAAAAATCAACCATTTTTATTTTGATAAATTGTATGATTTTTCAAGAATAAAAACATTTCATATAAACTATAACCAATTAATAAAAAAAAGGCGGATATCACGCCTCCTTAGTGTATAACCTTATATTTAAGATTTTTTTATTTCTACACAAATCAATCCTTTCTACTTTGCTAAATTTTATCATTATTTAAGAATCAGAAGTGTTTCTGTTTAATAATGACAATGAGTGCACAGGATTTTTTGTGTACATATGCATAACATTACTGAATTTCATTATTCTACAACTTTTAAAACCGGTATTTTGAACTCACTCCTTGCATAAATCAAAAACTACAATTTCTCGATCCTGTAGTGTAGCTACAGGATCTCCCTTTGTACGAAATTTCAAGATTCTATACGATGCCGAAAAGTGCTTCAAAATCCTGATGATTGGTTAAGGTGTTTCTGATTTTTGTATTTCTGTATCTCAAAAACTTCTTTGGATATAGGGTTAACATTTTTTTAAGGTTTATGTCATCAATTAGCTTAGTAAAGTCAGTGTTGCTCATTTATTAATTCTGAAGTTAGAAAGGGGTCATAAATAGGCTGAGTTTGTTCCTGTAAAAAGGAAATAGCCGCAGAATCTTGCTGGGCACTACGCTAATTGACTTCTATATAAAAATACTTATAGTATCAAGATTAAATGATTAAAGATGGTTTTCCAATAACATTTTGTATCATTATTACAAAAAAAATTAAAAAAAGTGGTTGGGATGCGACCTACACTGATAACTTTCCATCCCGTCTGTCGATTTGCCTTGCTTAAAAGTTTGTACGTTTTTGTGTTTTGTTAAAAAAGTCGTCAGTTGAATTATTCTTAAAAATTTAAAAATTACCAACAATATTTTCCATATGATGAAATAGTTTGATTTCAAAATCTATTTTAGTTAGCGATATTTTAGTCGAAAACCAATTTTTACCAAAATTAGTAGCATTTCCTAAAAGTTTTTATTTCTTATATAAACAAATACAAATTGGATGAATGAAATTAATTTGAAGTCAATACCTTCTATTGTTCATAAGATATCGAGTACCGAATATCAATTTTTACCAAATTTGCGTACTATTTTTGTTGATTTTATTTTTTTATGTAAAAAATTTACAGTTGGATTTTTATTAAAAATTTACTGAATATCGAAAACAATATTTTCTGAGAGATCAAATAAGTTTGAAGCCAATATTTTAAATTTTTGAAAAGATATTTGAGTCGAAAATCAATTTTTACCAACTTTTATTAATTTTTTTTAGGTTTTTTTTTGTGTAAAAAAACTGTCAGTTCGATTTTTCTCAAAATATTACAAAATGTTGAAAACAATATTTTTTATCAAATAAAACTAATTTCAAGCCAATATCTCAAATCTTTAAAAAGATATTTGAGTCGAAAATCAATTTTTAAAAACTTTGAGTAATATTTTTTTTAGGCATTTATTTTTTTTATATAAAAAAATTGATTTTTCTGAAAATTTTACCAGATGTTAAAAACGTTATTCTTCGTTGCACAAAATTGTTTTGGAGATTAAATCAGGTTTTGTTCGTAAATTTTTTTTATATAATATAAAATTTAATTTAAAGTCTCTAGCATTATTGGTTCGTGAGATATTTAGGGTTAACTAAAATTTTCACCTTTTTTTTAAATTGCTTAGTAAAAAAAACAACCACACAATATTTTTGAGAGTCCTTTCTATATCTTTCTGCATTATTATCTGTATAACAAAATTTATTTAAAGTCGATATCTCTACTGGTTCTTGAGCTATGGACGATGAAAAAAACGTCGCGAACGTACGTACACACGCACGCACAGAAATCTCTCTAAAAATCTTCTATTTGGACTCTAGGGACCTTGAAACGTCGAGAAATGTCAAAATTTTCAATTCGACAAATCGGACCGATTACAATGAGTTCCTTTGGAAAGTTAAAAAAGTTTTAGGAAGACTATTTCAAAAACGATAAGTTTAAAAGATAGATGCTATTTTTTTCATTAAGAAGTGATAGAATATCAAATCCAGTATTTTCAAAAGCTGTTAAAGAAGATTTCTTAATCATGATTGTAAACAATTTTTCACATTTCCTGTTGTTAAGAATACAATACTGTTGTCTACAGTTCATCAAAAGTTTTAGATTATATTATCAGGTATTATTTATTAATATTTTGTATGAATATTTTTTTCCTACGCTTACTAATCTTAGTTTAACTTTTTTTAAAAACAGTGAAGTCATTATCTCATTTAAAAACTTAAGTATACGCAGTTAATTAAATTAGTTTTAACAATTTTAATAAAATAATGTTTTTAAAATAGATTTCTTAAGAAGAAAAATACAACTAAATCTGTGTTTATAACTTAAATTACGTATTTTAATTTAGGACGAATTCCTTCTCAAAGAAAAACTTACCACTTCTAGTTGTTTCAAATACGTCGACGAAGAGTTTCCAGCTTGTATAAGTGGTCGGCCATGATTAAAAATCGTACAAACAACCATACCAAGTGAAAACATATCACTTAATATGCTACACGTTGAATGTGCTTGAATTTCTGGAGCTATTGTTTTTTTAAATTAAAAAAGAAAAACCAAATAAATTGACAAATAAATCATTTTTAATCCATTCAGTGGAAAAAATAAAACAAAGAAATACTCAATTTATATGTATATACAATTCACATTTGTATGTGTGTACCTGTAAAATCCAAATTGGGTTGAGCCATTTTTGATATTCGTGAGCTCCATGGTTGACAAACAATTGAGTCAGCAACATCAGTCTCATTAACTTTTTCTGAGAAAAAAAAAAATAAAAAATAAAAAAAATTAAAATTAAAATAAAGAAATACAAAACCTTGAAAAAGGAATCTATTCAAGAGATATTTATTTCACATATGTACAGAAATGAAATTCATAACTGTCAATACGTAAAACAGTGAGTAATAAAGATAATTTTATAAATAACCCATCCAATTTGTCTTAATAAGGGTTTTCGAGATTCAAAAAAAGAAGAAAAAGAAATCACAAAAAAAGGCATACAAATAAATTTTCAATACTGCTTATTATTATTCTTATTGACAAGTTCAAGTTTTTATAATATTCATTATATATGTAAGGATGTCAAAAAAGGTTTCATATACAAAAACAGAAAATGGAACAAAAAAGAAGAAGAAACAAAACCCTCCAGACTTTATTTTTTGTTTTATATTCATTACTTTAAGGTATTTCAAATTTCAAAATTTGTTCCAACACCATTCACGTTAGTGTTGCTCATTGATTCATCTTTTTTTTCTATTTCTTTCAAAAAGTCTAAGGAGTCATATAATTTTCTTCTTTTCTTATAAATTTTTTTATATATTTATATTTTCCCTTCATCTTCCAAAAATAATAAAAGAAAAATTGGACAAGGGGTATTGGGTAAAATAAAATAAATATACTATGCAAAACATATTTTTAGGGATATATTTTCGGTTCAAGGATCCGTAAATTCTGCTCAATAAAATAAAATCTCTTCACCTGGAAACATAAAATCGTCCTTTTTGCTAATTTTTTTTCTTCGTTTTTCTTCTTTTCGATCCTTTTTAGTTGTTATTTATTTTTTTTCTTCGCTTCGCATGAATTTTCTTATAAATTTGACTTTCAAATAAATTGATATTCAAATTCATAAACGGGACAATGATTTATATCTAACAATAAAAATGTTGACAAGGAGAAGTTATTACATATTACACACAATACAACACATGTCAAAGGCCAATATTTACAGCGGTAGGGAACGAGTATGATGAAGTGAACCTGCTTGTATCTTTCTACTTATGAACGCACACGAACTTACCTAATCACTTTTGATTGATCGAAAAAGTCTGAAAATAACTATAATTTATAGAAAATTATAGTATTTATGGAATGTCAGATTTTATGATTCAAGAACAAAAACAATCACTACACCATCCATGAGCCATCTTCATTCTAACCACCACATCCCTTGGTTCTACATCGAGGAAACATTTATCATAATTTTGAGACTGCAACTAGTACAACAGATTTTGATGCTGTAATCTGTCATTTTGGTTAAGAATAAATAATGAATGAAATGGAAAATGTCACTTTTACCCTAATGCCAGGATTTTGAAAAATTCTATGGGATTCTTAACAGAAAAAAAAGTGCACAAAGTTGTTCTTGGGATACTCTTCAAAACAACAATTTATCAAGACATTATTGTGGCCATACAGTGATTGACGGTTATTAATATTGTTGCATAGTTTTTGAGAATCGTGAACAAATTTATAAGAATTTTATAAACAATTGTTCTAATGAAAAATTATAAGTGCTACAACATTTTAAATATTGTAATTACTTTTGAAGTTATACCTAATAAAGGGTTTTTCAACAGGGACGCTACAAAAGTAAAGTAACAGGGACAGCAAACGACGACATATTTCTTGCCGCTCTTTTGACATTTCTCATCAGTAAGGTTTGCCATTTCATCATGGAAAGATATATGTATGTAAGAGCCAACAACGAGTCGAAGTTATTAAAATTTACTACCGAAATTCGGAGTCAGTGGCCTCAACGTTAAGAGCTCTTCGTCCAATTTATGGTCGTCATTGAGCGTCTAGTGGAAAAATTTGAATCCACAGGCACAGTACACAATGTTACCGTGCCAGTGAGACCAAGAAGTGCCCTTAGTTTCGAGAATGTTGCTGCCGCTGAGGCTTCAGTTGCAGAAATGTGTCTCTCACACGTCGTTCCCAAGCGTTAGGCATCTCTGTGACGTCGTTGTGGCGAATTTTGTGAGAAGATATTGGCCTACATCCTTACAAGATTAAATTGACACAAGAACTGAAGCCGCTTGACTACCAGAAGCGTCGTATGTTCGTGAATTGGGCTGAGCAACAACTTGAAAATGATTCGGATTTTCATCGAAAAATCATCTTCAGCGATGAGGCTCATTTCTGGCTGAATGGCTTCTTCAATAAACTAAATATGCGGTATTGGTCAGGCAGCAATCCACACGTACTCCATGAGTCATCATTGCATCCCGAAAAAAATACGGTTTGGTGTAGTTTATGGGTTGGCGGCCGTACTTCTCCCGTGATGATCAAGACCGGCACGTTACTGTGAATGGTGATCGCTACCGTTCAATGATAATCGAATATTTTTGGCCCCAATTGGATGATATGGACTTTGAGGACTTGTGGTTCCCACAGGATGGCGCACGCCACAAGCCACACAGCGAATGTCACAATCAATTTATTGGAAACCAAGTTTGGAGAACGTGTTATCTCACGAAATGCTCCAGTCCCTTGGCCGCCTCGGTCGTGCTATTTGACGCCGTTAGACTATTTATTGTAGGGTTACGTCAGTCTATGGTCTATGCCAACAAGCCAGCGATGATTGATGAACTTCGTACGAATATCAAACGTGAAATTGTAGCAGTATCGGTCGATTTATGCTTGAAAACCGTCCAAAATTGGGTTCAGCATGCCCATGGTGGCCATGCAAAAGAAATAGAGTTCCATACATAATGGCATCGAAAGTACTTTCCCAGGATAAAGAATTTCAGTGATATTCAAAACCGTTTTTGTTTTATTTAAAATAAGCTTTTGTAGCGCTCTTATTGAAAAACCCGATAGAAATTGGAAATGCAACACATTATTATGACATGTTATTTAAAAAATTTCGTAGAGGTTAAAAAAAAAATTAAGATTTTATTTTCTAAACAATTTTAGAAGGTTATGGAAACATTAAATGACATGAATAAATTAAAAAAATTGCAACAAAACGAGATAAATTGTGTAATTTTTGTATTCAATCCAAAAACGTTTAATTTTTGAGTTCAAAAAAATTATGTTCTTGAAAAATACAGAATTCTCTTTGTAAACATGTTTCAAAACTGCAAAAAATTGTTTATGTGGACACAAAATAAAATAAAATGCACGACTAGCTCTCTCAAACTTTTTCCTATACCTAAAAAATCTGTTTAAAAATATTACTTATATTTAAAGATTTAAAAATTTACCTGCAAATTAAGTTTATCTCAAAAATTTAAGTGGCATTTAATTTCTCAAAAAAACTTTAAACTTATTATTTTTTTTTTAAATCATCACAATGTCTTATTTTAAATTCAATTCTTTATTGAAGATATTTTAGTTACTCAGTTATTAAGTGCTTGTATGAGAGTTTTTTAGAAATTTTTTCTTTAAGACGCCAAAAATGCATATCATTTAATGTTATGGCCAAGAAGTAAGCTTTGTTATGAGGATAAGGGTTTGCCATTATGTTATAAAAATGATTTCGAGCAAATGGCCTCTACGGCTGGCTTGAAAAAATTCTAGCCAAGAGAACCAATTTTCGACCATTTTTTGCAGCGACATAGGCCGTAGGTCAGCATTAACGCTTCAAATATGCTCTTCCAAGGCATCAATCGTCTCAGGTTTACTTGCGTAAACAAACGACTTCTTATAACCTCACAAACAATAGTCCAGCGGTGCTAAATCGCACGACTCTGGAGTCCACACCAAAGGCCCACGACGTGAAATAAAGCTGAGTGCAAAAGTAAACTTCAATAAGTTGATTGTTAACCGAACCTTGTTTAAGGTTAAATCTATTTAAAATGGCAAATTAAACTGAATATGTGTAAATCAAGTGACAGCTGTCAAAAATATAATTCCAAAAAATATTGTCAGATTGAACACGTCTAAAAGAAGCACCCGTTATTTAAATTTTTAGGCAAAAAACTCACACTCGTTTTGAACCAAACCTTTATAATGGCAGTACTTAGCTTTTTTTTAAAACATGAGTGTAGTTTTGGAAAGTGAAACAATAGCAGTTAAAAATGCTACAAATAAAAGAGAGTTGGAAATAATTATATCTTTAAGTAATTATTTTAAACTTTAATTTTAACTACAAGTATAATAAGTAATTGGCTTTTTTCCACTACAATTACTTGTATTTGTTATTACAATCACTTGTATCTATCATTATAATTACTTGTAATTGTAATTGAAAAAAATTAATTTCTCATTACATGTAATAGAAAAATTGGTCAAGCTCATGAGGGAAAGACTTTTAAAATACATTTAATGTAATATTGTTTTTACTAATTAAATAAAATTATATTATATTTTTAATAAAAGACAAATATAAATAAGAATAAAGTGTAAATAATGAAAATAATATTTTATCACAATTTTGTGTGACGATTATTGGAAAAATCAAAAATAAATGTTTTTCTTATAATTTTTTTTGTTTTCAATTACATTTTTTGTAATTGAAAACTGTTTAGTGTTATGTAAATTTGTAAGTAATTGAAAAAGTATATGTTTATTTAAATTACAAATAATTGTAATTGAGATTTGTTGCAATATTTTTTTTCCGAACTTATTTATTTCAAGTCTTTTTTTTTGTTTAATGGAATTTGTTCGAAAAATGTGTACAAGTTGAAAATATTTATATTAAAAGTTTAGAATTATAACTAAACGAAATCAACAAACTTATTTAAGAGTCCTTCCTCATGTCAAGTTTAAGATGCAAATTGGCGATATTAAGAGACACAAAATTCTCTTAATTGTTAAAAATTATTAAATACCTATTTAAAAAGTGAGAAATAACTCTTCATCTTTTAACAAAGTACACAAAATTAACCTACAAATTTTACACAATCTTCAAAACGTTCACACACTTTATAAGGCCCATTTAAATCAGAATCAAAAACCGAAATATAAATAATAATCACTAAAAAGCACATATTTTAACTTTAAATTTAGAAAATATTCATTGTAACACTTTCACATTCTAGGGGGTGAATTTATGTATTATGTTCAGTTTTAGTACATTATATTTGTATGAGTATATATAGACACTCGTGTATTGAAACAAAATTATAGTATTCAACACACAAACCAAAAAAGGACACCAGAACATCATCATTTCAAATAAACTTACCTATAAATTCGAGTCCAGCTAGTTTCCAAGTTCCCTTTTTTGTAACCAAAATGGACGAAGGACACACATTCCGATGTACTACGTGACCAGAATAGTGTAGGTATGATAAAGCTTCTGTTAACTAAAAATACAAACAAAAATAAAGAAAGAAAATTAAAAATACAAAAATGAAATATTTTAGTTACAAATAAGTTGACATTTTCCTTTAAAAATAATTCAAAAAAAATAAAAATAAAAAAAGGAAACAATTCTACATAACCTCTCATGATAAAACATACACAAATATATGATAGAAATACGTAAAGGTAAAATATATAAATACTTGAATAAATATAATGTATATATTAAGTTTTAAATAATTTTGTATTTCAATCACGTAATGGATTTGATATTTATTTTGAGTAGAAAAGGTAGATATTTGTGTATCCTAATGTGTTTTCGATTAATTGCTTTAAAATAAATTTACTGAAACGACAATAAAACTAAAATATACCAAGTTAAGTCACATTTAAAGGAAAATAATGTTTGGTTCGTGTTTATAATAATTTTGATATAAAATTGACCATCATCAGGATAGGAATTTGTAATTTTCTTTTTGTTGCCAAGATTATCCTGTATATAAAGTGATAGATGAGACCTGAATATATCTGAGGGTTTATAAAAATAACCCATGAAGAAGAATAATATTTGTAACATAAGTATATATTTTAAAATTAGGATATCCCAAAATATACGCTGGATTTGAATATGATGGCATAATTTTTGGAATTTGGAAACGTTTAACGTTTTTAAAAAATAAATTATTTTTTGTGGATACAAGGTTTTTCGTTTGCTGAACAATATTTCAGAAATAAATAAATTTGTACCTCTATTGTTCTAATAAAGGGTTTTTCAATTGACGCGGGTAGATTTTGGCTCCCCTTGGCGGCCATTTTGTTTTGGTGACATCTGTCAAATCTTTTGTTTATTATTCAGTTGTTTATGCCAAGTCATCATGGCAAGTGACACGATTGAACAGCACGTTCAAATGGTGGCCCTTCCAATCGGCTCTTCAACGTTTGGTGGCCAAATTTGAGACGACCGGTTCAGTAAACAATGCGCCAATACCCGTACGTTCAAGGAACGCAAGATCGGCCGAGAACATCGCCGCGAGCCGTAAAAATGTACAGCAGAACCCGAGGCAGTCTATTCCTCGGCCTTTCGCAGACTTTAACTTGACGAATTTTACGTCGGGACTTAGGTCCACACCCGTACAAGATCCAACTTACCCAGGATCTTAAAGTTCATGACCATGACCATAAACAACGCCGTTTGTTCTCTAACTGGGCTTCGAATCGTTTGGAAGAGGACCCCAATTTTGGCCGAAAAATCATCTTTATTGACGAGGAGCATTTTTGGATGAATGGCTGTGTTAACAAGCAAAATTGACGTATGTATATGGGACGACAGCAACCCACGCGAGGTTAGCTAGGTGATAATGCATCCTCAAAAAGTTACCATTTGGTGGGGATTTTGGGGCGGCGGCGGCGGCGTAATTGGTGGGTACTTTTTTGAAAACGACAATCGACTGATGCCCTAAAGGTAAACATAACACAGGCCATTGCTCAAATTAAAATTGGATCACTCGGATCCGTGCCACCGCAAGAAGCCGAGGCGGGCATTTGAATGATGTCATATTCCACACTTTATGGCATTAATGCTCATGCGCCTTTCAAATAATAAAATAAGTTTGTTAATCACCTTTATTTTGACATTCTCTTTCGTTTGAAAGTTATACGAATTCGTATGATACGTATTTTCACTTTCTAACGATTCGAAAGTTCATTTTAATTTGAAACTAAAGCAAACTTTGACTTTCTAATCATTCGAAACAAACGTCATTTATTAAGCGTTCACATCTTGACGAGATAATTATAAGAAAAACATGTAAGTTCTGTTTTTTTTTTTCGAAAAATAAAGAAAATGGAATACATTTTTATGAAAATATGTTGGTGTTTTATTAAAGGTCACAGTCACGCTCAAATTGGACAACTAGAGAACAAAAGGAAGTTCTTATAAAATTAATGGAAGAAAACCATGAAATCGCAAAAGGTTTTCTTACAAATCGAATCCCCAATGGATTTGATGCATCCATAATTCTTCTTCTATTTATACTGTTTTGATTTTTCATAAATAAAACTATTTGGATTTTTGAAAGACAATTTAAACGATTTTAACGACTGTGTTACTTTTTGATTCTTGTTGACAATTGTGAAGTGTGACCAGGTGTGATTCAAATAAAGAGACTTCAAAGTTAAATTTTTTTGGTAATGCATGTGGACAAAAGCAAATCGAATTATAAGTACATTAATTATTGTATTAGATTTAAAGGTGCTGAGTTAGCTGTACAAAATTTTGTAATGTATTTCTTTACTTTTCATATATCAATAAACTTAAATTTATGTTCCCATATTCAAAGTGTCATTGATGGTTTTTTAAATAATTAACATCACTAGCACTTAGAACTTTATCAATTTAATTTTTCTTAAGTTAAGGTATTTTTTTTTGTTTTCCATCCAATTGTTTCAATGAAATTGGAAGTTTGTGGAACAATTTTAAATTTTGTTACTTTGGTCACACTAAATAAGATCGAAACTTCAAACAGCTGACTTCGAATTCGAGTTCATTCCGGTTCATTTAATATATTCATTCAACGATGAACATTATTCGTTAGAATGTCAAAATACATTTCATTCTAATGAATAAATCTATTCTAACGAATTGACTATTCATTAGAATGTCAGAATAAGCTTGAATACCTCACACACAGCTTGTTTTATTCCATTGCAACATCTACCCGCCCTTATTGAAAAACCCTTTATATGAGGCTTAATTATAGCTGAAAGTTTATAAAAATAACCAAAGAAGAATTATAACTTTTGTAACATTAGTTTTTTTTTTTTTTAACTATTTAAAGGATGTTCCAAAATTAACGCAGTATTTGAATATGATGGCATATTTCTTTTTATGATATAATTTGAAAGTATTTAAAACAAAGTTTTTGGAAAATAAATTATTATTTAGTTTTTCGTTTGCTGAACAAACGGTGTTTTCAGAAATTAGTAAATTTGTACCCCTATAGTTCTAAAAGTAAGACGTACATTTTACCAGCAATTATGAGGGCACTTCGACACTTTTGATTGTATTTGCTGCAATTTTAAATATTGCATTAATTTTTGAATTAAAAGAAATAAATCCAAAAAATTAACTTTTGGAAACAATATTATTATTTAGGTAAATAATTTTTTAAGTTTGTATGTAAAAAAAGTTTATCCTTAGAATGTTTATTGTTTTTTGATCACTTGAGAATTTTTTAATGTTATGTCTGTTGGTTACATGGCAATGTTTAATTTCGTTAATTGTATAACTATCAAAACATTTGTATAAACACTTTCAAAACGTTTATCTTATTTTCTCCTGATTAAAGTATACAAAAATTAACATAAAATGATCAAATCTTTCGTTGGAAAATGCCATATATGTATTTGCATTAAAACAACATTTTAGATGAAAAATATATTTTTATAATGGATAAATATTGTTTGTGCTTTACCTTAATATTCGTGTGACGTGTTTATGGTTACCTTTTTCTTAAAAAACATATATTTAACTGAGCAAATACAAATAGACGAATTTATTAAGAATCTAAAAATAAATATGAGTATACATAACTATATGTATGTTCATTATTTTCAAATGGAACACATGGAAGCCATTTTTACATTTTAAATAAAATTCAACAACTATTGTCACAAACGTCTTTGAAGAAAAAAAAATACATATAAGAATACCACAAAAGCTTATGCATAAAACTATTTTAGAGATTTAATTTAAATAAGAAAATAAGATACATTTTAAATGCATAATAAAACATTTTGTTTTCATTTAATCGGATTCTGTAAGATAATCTTTAAAGGATGTGCATTGTGCATGTCATATTCACAAGTATGTTTATGAATAAAATCCTTCGACAAGATGATGTGAGTTTTGAGACACTTCAAAAAAGGAGCAATACAATTTTTTTTAAGAATATTATATTATGTATCGGTTTGTTTTTTATTGCATTTTTATTATTAAATAAGAATATTTAAACATTCTTGAGACTTAAATAAACATTTTTGTGTTTCAGTTTATAGAAAAAGGTACAAATTGTAAAGAAGTTGAAGCATTTGTCTGTGGAGCTTCGGCTCAGACCGTATAGTGGAACTGTCTGAAAGATATTTTGGTGATCTTTCGTTTAGTAAGAAATTAATTTTCAGATATTTTTCTATTCAAATTTAAGCTCAAATATCTCAAACCCTACAGAATTAATTTTAAAAATTACACTGTTCAAAATTTTGTTTCTGTCTCACAAACAAAATACACATTTTTTTAAAGGATCAATCTCTGCTACATTCGAATATCACTATATATTTTTTCTGTCACACACCCACACTGATAACTTCCAATCCCGTCTGTCGATTTGTCTTGCTTAAAAGTTTGTCTATATGTATCAATTTTTACCAAATTTGCGTACTATTTTTTGAAGATTTTATTTTTTTATAAAAAAAAACGGACTGTTGGATTTTTATAAAAAAAAATTACTGAATATCGAAAACCACATTTTCTGTGAAATAAAATAAGTTTGAAGCCAATTTTTTTTAATTTTTGAAAAGCTGTTTGAGTAGAAAGTAAATTTTTACCAAGTTTTAGTATTGTTTTTTTTTAGGGTTTTATTTTTTGTAAGAAAAACTGTTAATTCGATTTTTCTCAAAATCTTATCAAATGTTGAAAACAACATTTTTTATAAGATAAAATTAGTTTGAAGCCAATGTCTCAAATTTTTGAAAAGATATTTACGTCGAAAAACAATTTTTACCAACTTTTATACATTTTTTTTTTAGGTTTCTATTTTTTTGTAAAAAAAACTATCAATTCGATTTTTCTCAAAATTTGCCCTAATGTTGAAAATAATATTTTTAATAAGTCAAAATTAGTTGGATGCCATTATCGCAATTTTTTGAAAAGATATTTGAGTCGAAAATCAATTTTAAACAACTTTTGTTAAATTTTATTTTTCGGTTTTTAATTTTTTGTAAAAAAAATTGTCAATTCAATTTATTTTGAATTTTACTGAATGTTGAGAACAATATTTTTTGAAAGATAAAAGTAGTTTAAAGCCAATATCTCAAAGTTTTGAAAAGATATTTACGTCGAAAATCAATTTTTACCAACTTTTGTTAATTTTTGCTTAGGCTTTTTATTTTTTGTAAAAAAAAACTGTCAATTCGATTTTTCTCAAAATTTTTCCGGATGTTGAAAACAATATTTCTTATAAGTTAAAATTAGCTGACATTTATTTATTTCGACTCTAGGGACCTTGAAACGTCGAGAAATGTCAAAATTTTCAATTCGAAAAAATCGGCCCGATTACAATAACTTCCTATGAGAAGTTAAAAAATAGTTCAGTTTCTTTAAGACTTATTCTTATGTAAGACAACTTTTCAAGATTTTTCGAAAGTTTTATGAAATATTTTAAATATTTAAACTTAATATTTATGATAGAAAATACTGATTTTGGAAAACATCATGAATATTATTGGAAAAAAATTTCGTTAAAAAAGCTTATTATTTGTTTTGTTATTTTGAATTTCAAAAAGTAATAGCCCAGGAACCTGACCGAATAGAGTGATTTTGGAGTCAGATTTTGATTAGGGCAATAAAACCCATCTAAAAAGGGCAACTTGATTGCATAGGAAAAAACCTTGTTGACCATCAGTAATGTTCAACTCTATCTAAGCTTTTATTTAATACCCATCTCATATATGAACGCTCTGGGCACTAGAATTAGGCATCTCCTTTGAGTACTTAATTCATAGGTTTAAAAGATTCATATTTTCATGTGAATTTTATTGTTTTGCTTAGGTACAAACAAAACTTCACAATTGTATTAAAAATAGTTACAATCAAAACTATTGGTAATAATTTAACATTTCTATAAATAATAATGAAACATTTTTAAATAAATTTCCAACTCTAATGAAGCGTCGATTTGTTTTGTCTATTTTAACCTTTGAATATCTATTTTGTGTGCAACCTATGCGATTGTGAAAGTTAGTCCTCCTAATTTTAAAGTTTATAAACACGAACATTGAAAATGTCATTAAAAAAATTAAAAACTTTTCATCAGAGTGGAAAAAGTTAATAATAACGAATTATCCATTTTATGCATTAATTCGATTTGTCGCATATTTATATCCTTTACCTCTCTTTCTTTATGTACATTCAAATACTCAAAAATGTATTCAATAAAAAATAGTATAATTTTATAATTATTGCAATTAAGAACACACATCGATAAGTTAATTTTTAAAGCATAAATAATTCTCGAACATTTCATGAGAGTTCAGTGAAAGACAAGAAAAACTTAAATTAAAAAATAAAAAGTCCAATTATAAAATTAAATTATAATTCTCAATGCCGAACTTTTACACCCAACCATATAACCCTGTCCATCATCATCAGCCCACATATCACATCATGCATTCACTCAAAATTGCTTGCCTCTTTTTGAATTGATTAATTCAAAATTGCTACAGACTTTATATCAATATCCTCACGCTCACCTGTAATATTCCATATTTTAATTCAATATCCAAGAAATTATACTCTCGGGCATGAGCTGGTCTCTGAACCACTGGCACTGTAGGCTGTGATGCACCCGTACTTGGGGGTCCAGTTACCGGTCCATAAGTTCCGGCTTCCTAAAATTGCAATAAGAAATAAAGACATAGATGCAAAAATATAGTATTTTATGAATGGAAAAGGATTTTTATTTTCCTATAAAAATAAATAAACCCGTAAGTATATTTTTCATGCATCTTTTTATACATCTGTGATTGAAGAGAAACTGTCGCATCAAACAAAAATGTTGCATGATGTTGATTTTATATTTGTACATTTCCAAAAACTTCAAAAAAAAGAAAGATTCTAATCTCAAAATGCAGAGGTTGAAAACGATAAAGACTCACAAAAAAAAACTAAAGTACTGCATGTTGTATAGTATGTGTACTGTACAATGTACATAATATCCCAAGGATATGAATTACGTTGGAAAGCACAGCTGTGAATATCCGTAGCGTGCTCTTTTACATACGGGAGTTCGTCTCGAGGGTAATTTAATATTCCAACCGAGAGCTCATCCTCCTTTTGCCTGGCAGGGATATAATCTTTTACGATACTCGTATGTATTTTTCATTTTAAGTGCTGGGATCAGAGGCGTATTTAAGCCCAATATTGGATAGCGTTTTTACTTTAGTTTTTTAAGCTGATTTATCAGTTAAGTTAAGTTTTTACTGTGACAAGGACATTGTTCAAACCCTACTTATTCTATTTTCTAGTATAAATCAAAAGCTTTTCGAGAAGTTCCTCATGGTTCCCTTCTGGGACCTATATTTTTGTTTAAATACATACCGTAGTGCAAAACTCATTAGATCATTTTTCATAAGGAACTGTACTGAAAATGTACACTATAAGGCTCTTATTTACCAAAATACACTCCTGATTCAAATATGTTCGTATTCAAATTCAAAACACATTAAAAACGAATCGTTGTAAGTACTCAAGGTAAGGTAAATAAAAACACACATCCTCCAAAATAAGAGATGCGTGATTCTGGATGTATTCAATTTCTTAACTCTTTTGAAAAGTTTGTGTTTTGGTAACAAGACAAAAACAAAAAAAATAAAACTTATTTATTTTTCTACTGAAACTAACATAATATAATATATTAAATAAAAACATAAGTTTAGATATACTCACTTACCTGATATGCAAGGATATTCGCAAGGCTCGCAAGAATTGGTTCTGTTGCAAATGCCAATGTATCAGAGCATTCTTCCACTGTATGAAGTATTTGTAAAATCTAAATGGAACTATTAAAATGTGATCTTTGTTGATATTCACAAAACAAAAAGAAAAACAAAACAATAACAAAAATGAAATAAATGTTGTAATAAACAAAATAAAAAAAAATATATGTACATTATGTATATTTAAAACAAATTTACCTTTGGATGTCGAAACCGTTCGAGTTGTTTAACTGAAGATCGAAGAATTTCAGTGATTGTCTCTTTTCGTTTTGGTTTATGAAGTTTTTCGGCGATTTTCTTTTCGAAAATGAATACAGAACATTCCTGGAAGAATATTTATGAAATAAGTAAATAAACATTTATTTTTAATTGTCTTATATTAAATTGTAGTGAACTAGAAATTCAAAAAGAAAAACAGCTAAGCTGAGCAATTTAATCGATGAATTGTTTTCGAAAATGTTGCTAGAAACACTTAAAAAAGTGTTTCACTACTGAAAGTTTCTAAGAATTTTTGGCATTGTTGCATTTTGTAAAATTTGACATTTTAAACCTTCTTGATATTTCAAGATATTACTCGAGGTTTCAAGGCCTACATTGGAATCTCCAGACCTGCGCTGACATCTCAAGACCTATCTAGCAATTTGCAAGACCTCCCCTGATATAGCTTGGCCTTATCCTGAAAACCCTTGAAATTTTAAGAACTACGTTTAAATACCTAGACCTTCCTTAAAATTTTGAGACATGCTCTGAAATTTGTGGACTTCTCTTGATATTTTAAAACTTCCCTTAAAATTTTTAGAACTCACTTTAAATCTTCTGAACTTTCTAGAAATTTTGAGAAAAAGTTTAAAATTTCAAGACCTTGATATTTATAGGCCTGCAATAAAATTTTCGGGCCTTCTGTAAGATTTAAAGGACCCCCTTGAAGCCTACAGCCTGTCTTGTTATTTTTAAATTTGCCTAAAATTTCAAGATCTGCTTTAAATCTTTTGAACTTGCGAGAAATTTTGAGACATACTATGAAAATTCGGGAGCTCCCTCGATATTTAGGCTTAAATTAATAGGTTTACAGGTTTAAGGTTTTAAAACCCTCCTGAAGCTTACAGAGCTGACTTGTAATTTTCAGATTTGCCCTGAAATTTCAAGACTTGCCTTGAAATTTTGAAACCTGCTTTAAAATTTCAGGATCTCCTTTAATATTTCAAGAACTTTCTTGGAATTTCATGAACTACATTGGAATTCACACAACGACTATCGAAGTAATTAAAAAAAGTGTCAGAAAGCCAAATCTTCAATAAAAGAACTCCGAAAAGTATTCAATCAATAAATTAGAGCTTTAGTTTTCTTTTCGAAATATTCGAAAAATTAAACCAATTTTTTGGTATACATTTTTATTAATTTATTATTTTGTTAATTTTACCAAGTTTGAAAAACAATACATATATAAAAGTCAATCCTTTTGAAGTCAATATCATTATTTGTTCTCAAGATATGTAGTTGAGTCGAAAACAGTTGCTAACAAATTTTAGTAGCATTTTTTAGGTTTACAAATATTAAAAAAAATACTAACAGTTCTATTTTTCTAAAAAAAAGTTCTAATATGTCAAAAACGTAACTTTTATTTGCATAAAAATATACTGAAGGTTATATCCTTTTTTTTTTTGAAAAGTAGTTAAAGTGACAAATATATTTTTCCATATTTGTTTTAGTTAAAAAAAAAATTGTTATAAAGCTTATCGATCTTGTATGACATTATAATGGATTTATATTCTAGGAACCTTAAATTTGACAAATTGGAACGATCACATCAGCAACCGATTGGAAGTTAAAAAGATCTGGTTCTAAGATTTTGTGGTTTTCAGTGTAAAAATCATGTCAAATTTATTTAAAAAGATCAAATTGTTACAAACTTTGAGACCGAAATCACTAAAATTAAGAGAGACAAGATGCCCTTAATGATGGTTTTACATTCATAGCTTCATACCTGTGTTATATTCAAACAAATTAAGGTCAAAAAGCTGGTTATGGGCGTAGGAGTAGCTCTTGATTAATAAACTACTGTATTCAAATAAAATTTAATAAATTCCGTTTTTCAGTGCTAATGGTTCTTTGTTTTAAATGGCATTTTTTGAATTTTACTGTCTATATTTTTAATTTTATGGATTTTATGGTTTACCTCTACTTGGCTTTTTGGTCAAATGATATCCCACTACATTGTTTAAAAAAAGAATGAACTCCCACAACAAATTTCTGTGGGTTTTTATGACAACTCCTAACATTTCCTGTGTCTGTATAATTATGATAAATCCGAACAAATATTGGAAAACCTTTTTTTTTTTTACAATATTATATTATTATTAAAAAAATGCATGAATAATTTCAAACTATGTACAAAATATACTTCAATAACGATAAGTTAATTATAAATGCTAAACCAAATCAAGTGCGATATTGATCAACTACCTATTTTCTAATTTAATAAAAATTCAATATTTTTAACAAACAATATTTTATAGAAACCAATATTTTAATAATTTTATCTATTTTTGACCAAATCAAATAATGAAAAGCCGCCTGGTTTTCCACACACACACACACAACATAACACATATACATAAGTCATATAAGTTGGTTTTTTGCAACTAATTATGTATAATTAATATAATTAAATTAAAAACGACAGCAAGAGTCATGACAATAATATATTTATTTTCCTCATTTATATTTGTCTATCCATCTACATACATACATTATAACTCCCTGAGTGAGCATTATTTTAATTGTCCTTATAAATTGTTGTGTTAAATCAACCACATATTATTATGTTACACACACAGAACAAAAATACAAAATAAGAGAAAAATAAATTGTACATATTAATGTGAACAAAAATTAAGCAAACACATAGTTGTGGAAATTTAAATGAATAAATGAATAATAATTCTTCTGGAAAGTATACTTTTATAATTTTTTAAAGGTATTCATAATTTTGTAGCTCAACGCAACATTTGAAAAATAATCTTATAACAATGTTATTTGGTGGATACTCGTACAAAAATAATGTAGGCAGTTTTTTTAGTTGTTATAAGTTTTGAAGTTCATGTAAAAATAGAATCCTTAATGACGAGTGTTTGTCTGTATGGGATGGAATACTTTTTATTTTTGTTAGCAACAAAGGAGGCTTTAATGATTGTTAGTCATGGAAACTAGAGTACCTACTTTTGGTTATATCTTTAATCTTAATAATAGTGTATACCTTAATTGCTACAAAATACGCTATATAGTTATTAACCTTTTGTTGCTTAAGTGGAAAATAAATAAGAAAACAAAACACTGCACGAACGTCTTCTTATAACTTTTTGCTGATATTATATTTATAATATAACAAAATATGAGGAATTCTTTAATAATCTGAATTTGATGGAATACATTCTAAAAAGCAAAGCAATGAATTTTTAATGTCTTCGTAAACAATTAAACAATTTTTGGAGCAGAATTTTGACCCATTTGGAAATTTTTACTGTTCAAAATGC
This sequence comes from Eupeodes luniger, assembly GCA_951509635.1. NCBI lineage: Eukaryota > Metazoa > Arthropoda > Insecta > Diptera > Syrphidae > Eupeodes > Eupeodes luniger. The sequence goes on from OX608074.1 coordinate 38,698,426, forward strand.
GATTTTTTGGTTCTTGATATGTTTTTCATTTAATTGGATGAATTAAAGAAGTGCAGAATTTTGTTTAAAATTTTTCGATTTAGAGTAAGTTTATGGAAAGTTGTTGAATAAATCAAAATTATCATATCATAAACCGTATGGAAGGGAGGTTCATTTTTCCCCGTTCAGGCGTAAAATTAACTTAAAACAGATAAAAAATATGAAGGGCCTCTTTTCTCAGCTTTTTAATTTAGATAATCTTTACTTAAAAAAAACTGAGTTACAAAAAAAGTATTACACTTCAAAATTTTAAAATAAGTTGCAATAAATTAAAAAAAAAAGTTTTTGTTTTTAATAAACAAAAACTTAAATTTACGAATCACGCCAGTTACCGCTATCATTGGTTTGTATCATTGGAATTTTGTATAGGTCGAATATAGCTTTAATTAATTTATATCTGTCATCAAATAAACATTTCTTGATTGGTATAAAGCATTTCCTGATTAAAATTAAACATTTGAGGTAAGAGTTGATCATTAAAAGTTAAGCTGACAGGTGGGGATACAAAAAAAATGGAATGCTTTAATTGAAACGATTATATGTTCCGAAATGTGAAATCAACAATGATTTCTTCATTGAGAACGATTTCATCATTGAGAAATTAAAAATGAACCAAAAAAAAACTTGAAAACTTCTGGGTTAAATAATGTACTTTTTTAGCTTCTTTTCGACACCAAACATACAAAATTGGAGTCTCTCACTAGCTTTAAAATCTCGAAACAAATTTTTCAATAATGAAAACCAATGATAGTTATAACTGACCCCTTAATCTTAAATTAAAGAAAAAATGCTAGGGAGTGATCATCGTTGTTAACTTAACTCTATGGTTCTTAAAAATTTGCAAACAATATTTTTTATTTTATTATTTGTAGTAATAATGTAATCAAAAATTGAGTATTTAATTGTTTTCTATTAAATTAATTTAGTTGAACTTTAAATCGCATTAAAAAAAAACTTGTCAAAGTGTTTTTAATTTTAAACTTGTTGTAATTGAAAGATTTTGTAGTTCTAGATTATAATTTAGTATTTCTTAAACAGTTTATACAATAATTACAGGTTTTCTAAATTCTACTTTTTAAAAGTATGTTGTAAAAAGTCCAGCCTTTTTGGAAATCTATTTTCAAAAACTCCTATTTTATATTAAAATTCTGCTCAATTATTTTTTTAATGTAACAACATTTAGTGTAACGACATAATGGAAAAAAATTAACTTTTAAACTAAAATTTATTAAAAAAAATTTTAGATAAGTGTTTTTAAAGTTTAAAATTTAAATTTAAAATTAAGTATTGTAAAAAACAATGACGTTTTTCAACCGTTTATATTTAATTTAGTGTACATATTATTTTTAAACAAATTTTCAAATACAATATTCCTAGAAATTGTTGGAATATTTCACACGGAATTCTATTTTCAAAATTTAGCAAAAAATATAAGCATCGAAAAGAATTTGCATCCTTTCAGATTTTTACTCCGATCCCGAATTTTGTGTTAGATCTAAATTTGGTAGTTCTGGTTTTTGGTAACTTTTTTGACCTTATCTATTATCTAAATGCAACATAGCCAAAAGTCATTAAACCCCCAAAATTCCATCATTGTAATTATTCAATGCTAATATGCTTTTTTATTTATATTATTTTTACTCAAAATAGACTGAGTCACAAAAATGTGCATCACCTATAAAATAAGTTGCAATAAATTCACCTTTTTTCAATAAAATAATAAACAACATTAAAATTAACGAATTAATTTAAACTTAACGAATCATTAAAAAATAAAACAAGAGATAAATTCCACTTTGGGCCCTTAAAAATCAGTAAACGATATTTATTTTAAGTCGAATTACTTTTTAAGCTTAAACTTTTTTGTGTCTAATCAATTAATAAGTTATTTAAGTAAAACTTGAAATTATGTCAAACACAAATTTTTACTGTTTTTTTTTTTGTAAAAATAAACTTATGTTTCTGGAGGTTACATACTGTAATGTGTATACACTCTTTCAATAATAAGGGGCAACATCTAGTGGTAGTAATAGGAGAACTCGCTTCTTTAAGCATCGAGAAACATCTAGTGGCTTAGAGGGGAACTCATTCAGCGCATACAAGAACCTCGAAAGGGGTAAGCATCTAGTGATAAAGTGGAGAACTTCGTTAAGCATCGAGAACAACCTCGTAGATTCTCGAACCGATTTGAGGTATATAAATAGGCGCTTGGAAGCGAAGCGGTTCAGTATGGATTATGGATTGTGAATTGCTATAAAGAAAAGACTGTGTTTGAAAGTAAAGACTGTGTTTTAAAAGTAATAATTGAAAGTGTTGAATAAAGAATTTTTGTGAGTAATTTAGAAGAAAGTGGATTTGTGTTTTTATTTACGAAGTTTGAATAAGTTTTAACTGTCGAACCAAGCCGAATATTACATTGGTGTCAGAAGTGGGATTAAAACTTATTGAGAATAAAAACAGTGAGCAGTGATTTGACTATTTTGTGTGAAATAGTGAAGTTAAAAATAAAAAAAAAAAAATGAGTAAAGTTTTGAAAGACTTAACTGTCCCTGAGCTAAAGGCCGAACTAAGCAAACGTGGCTTAAGTGGGACAGGAGTAAAAACTGAACTCGTTAAACGGCTGCAGGAATATCTGGAGCAGAAAAATGAAGACCCAGATACGTTTGCTTTCGAATCAGAAGCAAAAGTGGAAGAAGTAAATACAAATGTTGCCTTATCTAACATGATGTCACTTCTGTTAGCCAAATTTGAAGAGAATGAAAAGAATGTCCTGAAAGAACAGCAGAATGTTCTCAAACAACTAGAAACTCAAAGAAGTGACCAAAAGCAAGAACAGCAGAATGTTCTCAAACAACTAGAAGCTCAAAGGAAACAACTAGAAGCCCAAAGAAGCGACCAAAAGCAAGAACAGCAGAATGTTCTCAAACAACTAGAAACTCAAAGAAATGATGTCCTAGAGCGATTCGACGAACAGAAAAACCTTTTAGAAGGCAGGTTTGCGGACTTCGAACAGAAAATCAATACTCTCGAAGAGCGCGTCGAAAAGCAAAATGCACGTTTCGAGAAAATGAACAAACAAATCGAAACCCTCACAAATGAATTAGAAAAAGTGCGAAAGATGAAAGCTCGAGAACCTTCTGGTGAGTGCTTAAGGAAGAGAGAAGTGAATCCTCCAAGCTTTGATGGTCAGATTCCGTGGCCAATCTACAAGAAACAGTTTGAAGCAGCAGCGTTAACAAACGGCTGGGACGATCACGAAAAATACATTGCTCTTACGCTTGCTTTAAGAGGATCTGCTGCTGAACTGCTACAAACCATCCCAGCAGAGAAGAGTGGTGACTTCACAGTTCTGGTAAACGCAATCGAACAGCGGTTTGGGAATAGTCACATGGCAGAACTCTTCCGAGTTCAGCTTAACAATAGGACACAGAAAAGAGGTGAAACTCTGCAGCAGCTTCAGGCAGATATCGAGCGATTGGTTCACCTGGCATATCCAACAGCTGGTAACGAGATAATAAATCAACTTGCTGTTGAAGCCTTTGTGAGAGCTCTGGGCGATATAAATCTCCAAAGGGCTATCCGCATTGCCGGAAAGCGAACACTACCAGAAGCATTGGCTTTCGCTCTGACGATGGAAGCTGCAGAACAAGCTTCGAAAAACGTGCATCGCGTAAGAAAATTAGAAGTTAAAGAATGTTCTTGTCAGAAGACTACTGTGGAAAGGAGTCAGCGAGGCGGACGAGCACGATGCTGGAACTGCAATAAGACTGGGCATCTACAGCGACAGTGCAGATTACCGCGAAGAGGAACCGCATGGCAAGACTTTGGAAACAGAAGTAATTCAACTGGTCAAAGTAACACCAACAACGTTGCTTCCGAAGTTGTTTTCCACGCGGGAAAACGAATAAGAACCAACTTTAAGGGGCAGAAGCTGGTTTCTGGCCCCAGGAACGACATCCAGGTTTATCAAACGAAACCTGACAACAAGAGCAGACCATATAAGCAAGACTGTAAGCATTGCAGACGACAAGAAGAAAAAGAAGTAGTTACTGTCCAACGAACCAGAGTCGATCCCATTTATGGCTGGAGGAACGACAAGTTGAGGAAGGCTCAACAAGAAGGACTCCTTCAGATCCACGACAATACCAGGTTGAAAATAAAGACGTTCAGTGACCGAATGAAGACACGCTACGATATACGAGCGACAACAAGAGAGTTCCAAGCAGGAGATCGGGTGTGGCTTTACAATCCCCATCGACAAAAAGGATTGTCACCGAAACTTCAACGTTACTGGGAAGGTCCATATACAGTCATTACAAAAATCAACGATGTCGTGTACCGGATACAAAAGGGAGTCAGAGGAAAACCTAAAGTTGTACATCGCGACCGGCTACATCGCTACAGTGGTGATGAGAACGATGGATTTGTTCGGGACGATCAATCCTAAGGAGGGGGCAATGTAATGTGTATACACTCTTTCAATAATAAGGGGCAATATCTAGTGGTAGCATTGAATAATTACAAATAGAAGGGACACCGGGCAAATCCTGCTCTAGATGGCGACACTTATTTCTCAAATGCTCATAAGTCGCTAGTATCGCACGGCGAGTTATTGTATCTCAGTTTATCAAATACAACACCCAATTTTTCAGATTTGGTCCTTATGGGAAATTTACTCACAATTTGTTGTCGAGAAAGATAACGGAATATTGTTATTTAGAATAAAAAACAACAATAACAACTGTGTAGGTACATAATGTCTGTAAAAGTGTGGCATTCAAGGCCAAATCACGTTCGCTGCAGAAAATGTATTTTGAAGGTTTGTTTTTCTTTTTTAAATTTCGTTCTCATTCATAAAACGAAAATGATTTTGGTGCTTTTCGGTGCATTCGACATGATGATGTTTTGTGAGTTTCTGTGAGTTTTTCTTCAATTTCGTTATTAGTTTGATATGGGTTGGGATAGGTTTATATTTCAATTTCTTTTTTTTTCTGAAAATAGGGACAGTGGACGAATCATACTTTACTACAAAACAAAGTATAGGTACATTGCCAATGTACATACATAAGCATAGGTAGATTATATTGTTTAGGCTAATGTTAGGTAGGTAATTCTAATTAGTAATTACTTATAGGTAGGTATGTATGTAGGTTGGTATTCATATGCACAAATGGAGGTTAGTAGGTTAATATGAATATAGGTGCATATATGTATATATATAATATGGGCGTACCTACCTGTTAGATTTTTGAACTATTTAAGTACCGAGTATATTTTTGGCAGATTTCTTTGCTTTCAACAAAATTGTCGGCTGAAGAAAAAAAGATACCTATAATCAAAGTGAGTAAAAAAGGATTCTTAAAGCCTACTGTTAAGATTTACCAGTGCACTGCGCGTACACAAATAACATACAATTTCTACTCGAGTTGTTGAATTTTTTTATATAGGTACATTTTGTGGAATTATTTTCTTACTTTGTTTTTGCTTTTACGTATTTTTTTTTGAGATATTGTTTTGCTTTAGGTTGCCGGTGGCATGGAAGTAGTTTCGACGTTTAGCTTTAATTTTAACTTCACATAGGAAGTTATTGGTCCGATTTGTCGAATTGAAAAATTTGACATTCCTCGACGTTTCAAGAACCCTAGAGTCGAAATAAAAGATTTTTAGAGAGATGTCTGTGCGTGCGTGTGTACGTACTATACTATGTTCGTATGTCCGTACCATCACTAAGTTTTTTTTTGTGGTCCATACCTCAAGAAGCAGTAAAGATATCGACTTCAAATAAATTTTGTTATACAGACAAAAATACAGAAAGATGTAGAAAGGACTCTAAACAAAATCGGGTGGGTGTTTTTTACCATAGCAGTTTAAAAAAAAAATTAAAATGTTGTTAACCCAAAATATTTCACGAAACAATAACGCTAGATACTTAAATTGAATTTTATATTGTAACGTGATACCAAACAAGTATATTTTTGAAAAAAAATCTAGTTAACGGTTATTTATACCTAAGTCAAAAAAACTGTAAACAAATATTTGTCACCTCGAATATTTTACGAAAAAAATGACTTTATCTCCAAAATAATTTTGTACCTACAAAGAAGAATAACGTTTTTGACATCTGGTAAAATTTTGAAAAAAAAAATGACCATAAGTTCAGAAAAATTGATTTTCGACTATGAAATCAAATTTTTTCATTATATGCAAAATATTGTTATAATTTTTTTAATTTTTAGAAATAATTCAACTGACAACTTTTTTAACAAAACACGAAAACCTACAAATATTTTAAGCAAGACAAATCGGCAGACGGGATGGGATGTTATCAGTGTGGGTCGCATCCCAGCCTCTTTTTATAATAATGTGTTGCGCCAACAACAACAACATAAGGTACATACATATATATTATGGTGTTATATTATGTTATATTTAAAACATACAGTTTTGAGTTTTTTCTTGAGTTAGGTAAGTAATGTACTAACATACCTATACCTATAAGGTATCTTGTTGAACCTTCGACGATTTACGTTGTTGATCAATGTTTTGATTAACTTCAAATACTTTGTAGGTAAAGCAGACGATTTTAAGTAATTTTTGTTTTGCTTGAAAAAAAAAACTGTAAATTAAACAAACCACATCAAATTATAGTTGCAACACTTTACCAAAACTCTTAAATAAAATAAAAACAGCGTTAAAAAGATAATGTACATGAATATATTATTAATAAGATCAGATAGGTATACTGGTACATACATATATGTACATTACAATGAGAAAACACATCCTTTAAAATTTAACCTCGATCGAGTTAAATTGAGTATGAAACTAAGATTGAAACTAAATTATCAAGACCAAGCTACGTTATGAAAAACTGCTGCTAGAGAATTTTGATTGATATAAGATTTTTGTTGTTCATCATTTAATTTTAACATAAGTTTCATAATTAAGTGCTGTTGTGGTTCAATTCTGAGAAAAGTGTACTTTTGAAGCACTCTTCTACAAAACATTGCACAGAAGTTTTTACATGACTTACGAATTCTCTTGTGGGAATTGACAAGCCTCCATTAACCTTATTTTCGAACTGACGACATTTTATTAAATGTTCCCTTGTTTCATACTTATTTTGACACAAGGACACTCTATTTATGGAGTGTCTTTGTTTTGACATTTGCTTTTGTCCATAAACAATTTGCATAAATCAGTCATTTTTCTTTACCACAGATTTTGCAATATATCCTACAAAATACCTATGTTAAGGACATTTTATTGTCATTTTCATTTATTTCATATTATTTTCAACGTCTCCTTAACAAAATTAAGAAAAAAGAGGCTGGGATGCGAACCACACTGATAACTTCCCATCCTGTCTGTCGATTTGTCTTGCTTAAAAGTTTGTCTATATGTATCAATTTTTACCATAATTTGCGTACTATTTTTGTAGATTTTATTTTTTTATGGAAAAACGGACTGCTGGATTTTTATAAAAAAATTACTGAAGTAAGTTTGAAGCCAATACTTGTAATTTTTGAAAAGCTATTTGAGTCGAAAGTAAATTTTTACCAAGTTTTAGTATTGTTTTTTTTAGGTTTTTATTTTTTGTAAAAAAAACTGTCAATTCGATTTTTTTCAAAATTTTACTGAATGTTAACAGCAACATTTTTTGAAAGATAAAAGTAGTTGAAAAGCCATTTGAGTCGAAAGTAAATTTTTACCAAGTTTTAGTATTGTTTTTTTTAGATTTTTATTTTTTCTCAAAAAACTGTCCATTCGATTTTTTTCAACATTTTTCAGAATGTTGAAAACAATATTTCTTATAAGATTAAATAAGTTTGAGGCCTTAATCTTAAGTTTTTGAAAAGATTTTTGAGTCGAAATTAAATTTTTACCATTATTGAGTAATGTTTTTTTTTAGGTTTTTATTTTTTGTAAAAAAACTGTCATTTCGATTTTTCTCAAAATTTTATCAGATGTAAAAAACATTATTCTTCGTTGCAGAAAATTGTTTTGGAGATAAAATAATATTTTAGTCGTAAAATTTTCGAGGTGACAAATTTTTTTTTCAGTTTTTTTGATTTATAAAAAAAACCATTAATTGGATTTTTTTCTAAAAATATACTTGTTTTGTATCACGTTACAATATATAATATAAATTTAATTCAAGTCTCTAGCGTCATTGGTTCATGAGATATTTAGGTTTAACCAAAATTTTCACCTTTTTTTAAACTGCTATGGTAAAAAAAACACCCACGCAATTTTCTTGAGAGCCCTTTCTGCATCTTTCTGCCTTATTATCTGTATAACAAAATTTATTTGAAGTCGATATCTCTTCTGGTTCTTGAGCTATGGACGACGAAAAAAACGTCGCGAACGTACGGACGTACGGACATACGGACGTACGGACGTACGGACATACGGACATACGGACGTACGAACGTACGTACATACACACGCACGCACAGACATTTTTCTAAAAATCTTTTATTTAGACTCTAGGGACCTTGAAACGTCGAGAAATGTCAAAATTTTCAATTTGACAAATCGGACCCATTACAATAACTTCCTATGGGAAGTTAAAAATAATTTATTTGATTTAAGTTAGACAATACAAATTGTAAAAAAAGTTTCAAGAAATACCTACTAATGCATTATTTATGTCCATATATAAGTACTATGTATTAAATAAATTATATGTGTTTCAGTTTTTAAAAACCTTCAAATGGCCTTACCTACTGAAGAAATTTATTTTTTGAGTTAATATACAACATGCACTTGGCCATATCGTACTAACATTCACAAAACTATGTATATTCGTAAAATGGTATATCTGCCAGTACCGATCAAAAATTCATGAAAAAGTAGTTGCAATTTTTTTTATTTTGAACAACAAACCTCCAAGTAAACGATTTGGTAAATCAATTTAACCAAATCTCCAAAACAAAATAAAAATAGTAAGAAAATGGCAATTTTTTACACACGAAAATTGAATAGTATCTTTTCAAATACCTACCTAACATAATTAAGATGTAGGTATACCTATTCCTTTTTTTATGGCGACACAAAAACATTATGCCTTTTAACGCGTACATAATATTATTGTCTTCATCTATAAATATTCATATAGTCTTTGTATATGAATTCATATCCAAAGATATAGTTCGTTTTCAAAAAAGATCCCAAAAGGACTTTTTTAATCCCTTTTGACTTTGTATACACAAACCTTTTGAGAATTTAAATTAGCATATACAAAAACCAATATCATGAAAATGATATTCAAGCTACTAATAGTACTCACTGGGTGCTCATAAGTCGCATGGTCGTTTGAGCAAAGTTCGGTGTCCACTTCTATTTGTAATTATTCAATGGTGGTAGTAATAGGAGAACTCGCTTCTTTAAGCATCGAGAAACATCTAGTGGCTTAGAGGGGAACTCATTCAGCGCATACAAGAACCTCGAAAGGGGTAAGCATCTAGTGATAAAGTGGAGAACTTCGTTAAGCATCGAGAACAACCTCGTAGATTCTCGAACCGATTTGAGGTATATAAATAGGCGCTTGGAAGCGAAGCGGTTCAGTATGGATTATGGATTGTGAATTGCTATAAAGAAAAGACTGTGTTTGAAAGTAAAGACTGTGTTTTAAAAGTAATAATTGAAAGTGTTGAATAAAGAATTTTTGTGAGTAATTTAGAAGAAAGTGGATTTGTGTTTTTATTTACGAAGTTTGAATAAGTTTTAACTGTCGAACCAAGCCGAATATTACAATACTTTTCTAATAGTAGAATATTCGAAGTAGCACATTTTTTTGTTATAAAAGAGTTTTGTTTGAATTTGTATTAAGTTCATTCCAATCCCATGTTTCCTTTTTTTGTTTTAATTATTAAATTGCTGCAACTGAATTTTATTAAAGAGACTTTTTTAACCCTATTATCTGTAAAAATGAAATGAATCCGATATTTGTACAGGTTTTTGAAATGCGACCTACGAACGCACACAGAGACATCTTTCTTAAAACATACATCATCACATCAATAACTCCCAAGTTGGCAAAAAACTTACAAAATTAACATTTTGAAATCTAAGCTAGTTGAACTTTCAAAGTTTGAAACTTTATAGATATGTATACAGAAATTCTAGCTTATAATTCAGTATTTCTAAAATATTACCTGATAACACAACACTCTGGACATCTCAAAAGAACTCAAATATAACGGACTTAAAGCAAGGTCTTCTTCTATTCAAATGCCAAAGTTACTTGGCAAAGTATCTTTTGTCAGAATTTATAAGCTCAAAATTTCGATACTCTGCCAATACTATAGAATCGATCTTCCACATGGGTCAAAATTCTTTTTTTTTTTTTTTTTTAATTTTAAAATTCTGTTTTAAAATTCTGTCCTACAAAAATTATATTTATAGCTCTAGGTTATATGGAATATTCTTCAAGTGAAAAGGATCTCAATTATATGGATAACATCCTCCTTGACATGCATATTTTTCTTAAAAGAACCCAAATCAATGTAAATCAATTGGAATAAGACATACATAAAACGAAATGAATGATTGAAATATGTCTATGAAATGTTACAAGATATTTATCAAATAATACTTTATAACATATCCCCTTACCAAAATAACAATTTCATTTCATATGCAAACTCGTTTAGATTATCTTAAATCCTATTTTTAATATTTAATTCAACACATTTTTCAACTTATTCTCAATGGAAACAGAAAAACAATTTCAAAATAGCACCTGTTTAGCTCTATCGCACCATTTCCAAATATGTAGATAATATTCAATGAAAATTATTCTCGTGACGTGACTTGGATTTTAAAATGTCATTTTACATATTATTTTCCATTGGGAATTTGACTTTGAAAGAAATAAAAATAGAAATAGAAAAATAGAAAAATAGAAATCACGAAATAGCTTATCTTTGATGGAATTGTTTCTTTTAACTGTATACTTATAATGGCATTCAAAGCGTTTAGGTTTTTTTGACATTTAAAAGGAATTCTTTTATGTGTCAAAAAAAGCACAAGGGAAACAGTGAAATATTGGGCAGGTTCAGCCGACGACGTAAGAGACTTAAAAGTTAGGGAAGTTTCTATTATCTAATTGGTCAGCTGCCAAAAAATGACCTTCCAATTAAGACAACTTTAATGGAAAGTTGACTGGAAAGTTAGTCAAGAAAAATCTCCCTAACTATCAAGTCAGGTGTCAAAATGACAATTGATAATGTTTTTTATTCAAGGGAAAGCTGAACTTTATTACTCTATGGTTTATTTATTTTCTGCACAACTTCGCTGAATGCTTTCTGTAAAAGGGTTCGTTGTCAATTTGTAAAAGAAATAAGAAATATTTCCTTACAATACAATATACAAATCGTGATGGACTTGTAGCTTGCCTGAGTAGTTTTTTGTAGACAATAACGTTTTTGGTAATTTGTGTACTATGAACTTAAAGTAGAGGTTTGTGAAGTAAAGTTCTGAATTTGAAATTCATGACACTTGAAAAACTAACTAGTTGCCTTGGTCAAAATGTACGTTCATAGAATCAAGTTGACTGCAAATGAAGTCCCTTATGTTGCCTGAACCTGCCCATTTTATTTGATGTAAGGAAAAAAATTTTCAAAACTAAATTCAAAATTTTAAAAATCTATTGGGGCATATTCATAGATTTTAATAAATATGTATGTATGTATGTGCGATGTAATGGTTGGGCTCATCAGAAAATGACCATTACACCTTGTCTTGACGCATATTTTCTCGAATAAATCGAGATTCCATATAATCCGATCTGCATAGAGCAACTGCGAATTATATAGTTACTAAAAGTCTTCAAAGAAGACTTGTAGCTAAACTCTTGCTAAGTTGTTACTAAGCAAGTCCAGAGTTTAGGATATTTATAAATACATTTAAACCTAAGTTTAGGGCTAAACCTGTATTTTAACTATAAACATAGGAAATGCTGTGTTTAAGTAGTTATTATCACAGCCAAATGTAATATTTTATTTTTGTTTGTGAATTGAAAAGCTCAAAAAGTATATTATAAAAAATAAATGTTATATAAACTTAATGGCCAGAAAAATGACGATTGAAGTAATTGAAAATGATATGAATATCTTAGAAGTGTTTGAGTAATTAAGTGATCTACAAAATATGCCACCAAGAAAAAGAAAAATATATAAAACACTGTTCAATCCATTTGAATAAAGCAACAAAGATTTCTACGAAAGATATCATTTGGATAAAGAAACAGTCGCATTTGTTATAAATTTACTTAATATTGGAGAACTACCAAGTAAAAGAGGATTACCCGTTTTTGACAATCTCTAGGTTTTAACAGCATTAAATTAAATTTTAAATTTTATTAGTTTTGTTTTAATTACTTTTTTCGACATCAAATTTGAGGAATGACAGCACAAAATAACAAGATTGAAAATATAACAGTATTTTTTTGCCTTGACCTGTCATTTTAAGTATAATTGTAGTAGAATACAACCTAAACCTGGGGTTTTACTAAACACAGCTGGCAAATTGACTATGAATAAGAGCTGTGCTTATTTAGTCAACAAGTCTTAAACTATAGATCAAGAAATCACGACTTTAGTAATTCTCTATGAATACTCCCCATTGTGTTTAGAAATGAATATCTTGAAACGTCGACATCAGATTCTGATAGCACATCGAAAATTCTAAAGGACCATTTTATTTACTTTAAAAATTAACTTTTCGGGAATTAGTCATTAAATTCTACATATGTTTTTTTTTCAAATATAAATTAATTTTTCCCTTGAAAATGTCTATTTTCGAATTTCTCAGAAGACTCATAATAATATTTCTCTATTCTTCGCAAAAACATTCGGTAGTCCATTAAGAGTTAGGAAGTCCCTTTTCCAGAATTCACATTTTTAGCTTTATTTTCAGGAGAAATCAAATTTTAAGAAAACCGCTGTTATTCTTGTGAAATTTATTTTGTATTTTGCTGTTGCTTTGTGTTTTTATAATCCAATTCATTTTAAAAAATGTAAAATTTGTGTGTGTGTCTTTTGTGAAAGGGCGTTAAAAAACATCATCTAAGTAAAAGCGATGTTGACGAATTTATTCCATGCTTTTTACACCATTAAATACATATTTTTGGCAAGCTGTTGCTACTGGGGGTTGGAATTTGGGAGGCGATTGGGAGGTGCAGAATTCGTATTTATATAAAAATGAGACAGATGAAAGATACAAATGAATCTGTTTCATTGAATTACAAAAGGATTTTTGTGTCCTTTAGCCAAATTGGTTGGTTTAGTTTGAAAGATACCCACATCAAGAATGACGACGAAGACGAAGACGAAGACGAAGATGATGATGCTGAAGATGAAGATGGTATAAAATATCTAGTAACAGATATCAAAAGCTCCCCCTATATATGCCTTTGATATCTGAAGGAATAAGTATATAGTATCTACCTAATGGTGAAGAATGTTACAGGTGATGTTGTTTTCGTTCGCTTCAGTTTTATATATTTTTCTTTCTTCGATTTTATGCTTCGTTAAATCTAAATGGCGCCCAAGGCTTTGGTATAGGTATATGTATGCATGTATATTGAAGATATAGCAAAAACGTTAGCAGTGACATTCCAAATATTGGTGGTATATATAAAATAGAACTATAAAGGTATCGAAAGCGATACTAAAAATGCTATTTGTCATGGAGATTCTATTTTTCATGCCCCGTGGATATTTTCTTTTATACTGTTTTTATTTTTTCGTCTGTGAGGAAAGTCTTGACTCGCCTCGCTGTCTGATGGGACAGAAACAGATGCTAACAATGAAATTGATATGAAATCGAGAAAAAAGTCTGTCTTTTTTTATGATTGGCTATTTTACGTGCTTATAATCCAAATTTGAACGAAATAAATTGTTAGGATTCTTTTTGTGTTTTGGCTATTCCAAGTGGGGTCGCAATTATTATCGATGTCCTCTTGTCAACACTAATGGATACCTTATGGACATTTTTTATCTTCAAAGAGTGCAAAAATAGGATTGATAGAATATATGTAAGGTAGGTGGGATTTGAAAGGCTTTTTTATTGATTATAATATTGGCGCCCAACGTGAGGCTCTGCATAAAATAATAATATTTCTTAAATTTATAAAGGGTGTTTTTTTTTAACGGTATTGACATGATCTAAACATGAAATTGACTTTGTATGAAAGAAAATTTGTATAATAAGTATCATTTCTGTCATATGAGCGCAACGGCTGGTTTGGACGTAGTCTAATCTGGATGTTCAATTTTAAAGGCCTTTTTCTAACATTTGTGGCCGTATATGGGCAATAACTTTGGGAATGTAGTCCTGCAAGTGGTCAATCGTTGCGGGCTTATCGGCGTAGACAAGCAATTTCAGATATCTCCAAAGAAAATAGTCAAGCAGTGGCGTTAAATCGCACGATCGGTAACCAAATGTTGAATTCAATGATTTAATTGTTTCAGGAGATTTGGGTCATGTTGCACCTTACCATCTTGTCGAAAACGCAGCTCCTAAGCATCACGGTTGTTCAATTGATAAACGAAAAAGTCAGTTATCATGGCTCTCTATCAGTTACCATTGAGTGTAACGATCGTTTTTAAAGAAATACTGAGAAATTATTCCAGCAGTTCATAAAGCACATAAAAAAGTCAGTTTTTGTAGATGTAACGGTTTCTTAACATCCACTGGAGGATTATCTACAAAAACGGTAGTATTGTTTATTGACGTATTCAATTTGTATACCTTTAATATGCCAAAGACACATAGAAGCTGTCGGTGTACATTGATTTTCAATTCCCAAACATTGCAATGATAGGGAAAGATAGAGCGTGGCAAGGCTATCCACATTCGCGTAGTACGGCTAAAAAATTAATCTCTCTACTTCATAGTACGGCCGAAGTTGAGCTCAAGGGTAAACTGATGGGCATTCCTAGAAGCGCGGGTATTACTGTTAAATTGTTTAAGGGGAGGAATACAACTGGTTATTTCACTAGAGCATAATCCGTTAATATAACGGTAAAAAAGGGTGGGACAGGAAACCTTGCGACTATATTCGAGTGACGTAATGGAGTTGACGATGTTAATGTTACCAATCATTTTAAAAGCTCTTTTTTGAATACTGTCCAGAGGTTCAAATAAGTTACTGGAGCACCAGCGCAGAGATGAGAGTTATATTCAAGTTTTGGACGTATATAGCTATAGGTTTTGTAGATTGTATTCAGATCAAACGAAGAGATAAATATCTTGAATCTTCTCAAAAAACCTAGACGTCTTACGGCATTTTTGGCGACATCGCGCATGTGATCGCTCCACAAAAAGTGGTTGCTGATGTACATTCCGAGGATGTCGAGATTTTCCGTTTCGTTGATGCAAGTGCCACTCATAGATAGTGGCAAAGAGGGTATATCTCGCTTTAACGATACAAGAACGCATTGCGTTTTCGAAGCATAAAATTCCACACGGTTTTTTATTCCCCATTGTACAATGCTGTGTAGATCGGAATTTAATGAGCTTATCATATTTTGCCGTTGCAGTTCCACATCCGAAGCGGAGGGTTGTGAGTTTGGGAACGAATATGAAAAGCTAAGAGTGCTATCGTCAGCGAAACAATGTATTGGATTAGAAGTAGCAGACAGGAGATCATTTATAAAAATGAGGAAAAGGGTCGGAGACAAAACGGAGCCCTGGGGCACACAAGCATTTATTTTATGGGTTGCAGACTTGAATTCGTCCAAAACAACTTGTAATGAACGGTTCGAAGGGAAATTTCTAATCCAACCAAGAAGACATTCGTCAATACCAAAACCACGCATTTTGGATAAGAGAGCAAGATGCCAAACTTTATCAAATACCTTTGAAATATCAAGTGCAATAATCTTACTTTCTCCAAAACGATGTTAAGATTTGTTCCACTGTTCGGTGAGATGAACCATGAGATCACCATTGGCCCTATTGCTACGAAAGCAATATTGCCTGTCGTTAAGAAGCTTTCGTTCCTCAAAGTATTTCTTAAGCTGATAATTAATCAGCCTTTCCATGACCTTAGAAACAATGGACGTTAGTGCTATCAGTCGATAATTTGCGGGAGGAGAAGAAGATTCAACTTTTTTTTGGGATTGGCTCAACAAATGCAGTTTTCCAACTACTCGGAACGAGCGCAGAAGAATAGGATAGAAGAAGTGAGAACACCTCAATAACAAAATTCGCGCGATACGTATTGCGAGAACCATAATTTTTCATAACTTGGAAGCGTTGTTTAGGTGTCAGTTTATTCATGTTAAAACGTCAAACCAACCTTAAAATAAATTTCTAGCCAGTTAAAATAGTGTTTCCAACTTTAAATTTTATTCCTAAAACAAAAAACACACTTTATTATTTCCTCATCATGCTTTTCTAACAATAAAATTATTTAATTTTGTAATGTTGACTTGAAACTTGACTTGACATGAAAGGTTTCAGTATCACACAAAAACTTTAAATGGCGCCCAACGTGATTCCTTAAAATATTTTTTTTTGGTGTAATTTCTTCGTCTCATTAATGATTCAAGGATTATAGTTCAAATTAATAATTTTTAAAGTTAATGTAAATTAGTTTCAGTTCATTTAGGAATTAAACGTTTTTTTAAACCAGATTTTAAATTATTTTTGTTTAATACTGACTTTTGTGTTCACGAAATGTTTCAGTATTTAATACTTATTGAGAATGTTTATACAAAAATTAATATTAATTCCCATAAACATAAAAAGTTAACTGGCGCCCAACGTCAATCTTTTAAATCAGTGTTTTGTGTAATTTCATCGTCTCATCAAAAATTTAAAATTACATTTTTTACTATAAAATTTTGAAAGTTTAAAGTTATTTTAGAATGACATGAGTTTGTAATGCAATAAAACATCAACAAAAATCTATGGTCCAATAGAGTTTATGTTTGTTCCTTATGCAATACAAAATTTCAACAAGAGTTAGCTATTAGTTAAATATATTATTAGTTATTAGGTGAATATATTATCATGGTTGATAAAGCTTTCATCTCTAATCAATCGACTGACGCCTAATTAATAACATTTTCTCATGACTCAAAAACCCCATAATTAACTAATATCATGCTAATTATAAGAAAATCCTTCTATATGACCACAGATTATTATTATCATCAACGGCAATCTACCTAATTAGCCAAGAAGGTTTTCTCGTTTTCTCTCCTTCACAACATATTTTCAATTTATCAATTTATAACCTCGAATTCCTTCTTTTACCAAAGACATGATTCTATATCTATATGTAAAGTGTAGAATATACATATCCCCTCATCCAATTAAAGCTACTTTCACATCAGTTTTGAGAAAGCCTTAAGAAAACCACAAAATCAATTGATTGGTTTGTTCAATCTCTCCCGTACCACGACCACATTCCAACAAAATAAAGCAACAGCGTTAAACTTCCATCGTCCATAACCCATCATCGTGATGAGAGAGAGACTTTAATTTGGTGGCCTGATGGGTGAACTTCGGATTGATGCATGAAAAACTTCACAATTCTTTGGAAAACATTTCAATTTCTAACCCTCTTGGGATTAAATTGCTAAAAGCTCTCTACGTATATACAAACAAAAAAAATACTTCACCACATCACAGAACAAACCGAAATTTACATTCAAAAAGAAAAGAAAAACAAAAGACAAGGACTAAATCAAGGAAGGGAAGCATAATAAAAACTACCCAAGGGTAAATACCTTGCCATCACTTTTCCGATACGCATCATGAATTTTCCATGCCAATTCGGGGCCGGCACAAGCTGTCTGCTTTCCAATTTCGAAATACTGAATTATTGGATTCGTATCGACGGGATTCTGTGGACCAGTGGTGCCACTCTTGAATTTCGAGAACATCGTTGCAGCTGGCATACCATCGATTATTTTCGAAAACACTGATGTGAAGCCCGTGGGTCTGGTCTTCTCCTCGACACTGTCGTATCTTTCAAATGTTTTCGTCTTTTGCTCAAGTTCACCGACTGCACCCATAAACAGGTCTGTTTGTTTTGTATTATTACCGGCGGCGGTATTTGTGTTTGTGTTTGTGTTTGTTATTTGTATGGTAGAGTAACGACGATGGTGTTGTTGGTGCAAAGACGACGACGAAGACGAAGACGGAGGTACTATCCGACTTTGATGGGAATACAGTTTGGGGCAATTTTGTTGAACTAAAGATGTGTGTTTTGAAATTTCAAATAAATCGTAATATAAAATCGAATATGATGGTTATAGGGGTGGTGGCGGTTTCGGTGGTCTTCCTGTTGTTTGTAGCAAACTTCAAGACTATCACTTTAAATCGTCACAAGCCTGGCTTCTCCTTGTGGTGATCATTGAGAAGTTCCATGAATTTCTGAAAATGAAGAAAACATTAAATTAAATTTAAAGAAAAAAAAAACACAGATTTTCAAAATTAAGAACTGCAAAAAATAACCCTTAAGAGTTCCAAGGACGTCTTAAATTACAATGAATGTCTTAAATTACACCTGTTCACTGAAGAGTTATTCTATCCCTTCTAAACAATTCCATTAATATAAAAACACCTATTCATCTTAACCCTGGACTGTTTTTCCATCAGGTTTCAAGTTCTGGTTTATTTGAAAAGAGCGTAATTTTATGTCCTTTCTAGGGGAAAATTGTTTATGACAATTTTCATAGGCTCAGCTTTCTTGAACTATTGACCCTATATAAACTCATCGTTATCATTATCATCATCATCATCATCATCTTCGTCATCATGAAAAAGTAAATAATATCTTTTCCATTTTCAGCATCTCCATCAGATGTCCCTCCCGGCTTTTTACTTAAGCATATTAATCTTCAGCCCAACAATCTTAAGCATCCGTTAAATCCCTAAAATGAAAACATTATTATCCGTGAATTATATATAAACAGTTAACGCAATCTGCTTTTGAGCTTCTATGCTTTGCTATGCTATGCTCTATTTTATCCCCAAAATACAAGGGTTGTTTATTTGCCTTCTTTTGAGATTTATCTGATTCTGAAATAATAATATTTGTCTATGAGAGTAGGAAGAAAAGGGTTCTAGTTAAATAGCTAAACTAACAGTAATAAATTTATGAGCTGACTCTTTTTAAGTGCGATGGAAGGTTTTTGGACAAACGAACTTTAAATTAAGGCTGATGTCTTGTTTTTCTTTGGATTTTTGAAGTTACGCAAAGTTATGTTCGAGACAAAGCTATAAACAATTACCCTGGTTACAAGAGGAGATCGAGGAATCGAATCGAATCGAATTGAGATTTCGATCCAGGTATATGGTGGCACTGAATCGAGGAATCGAATTCAAATAGAATCGAAATGACATTTGGGTTTTATTTGTGTGCGTACTGCTACGTGAATAACTTTCAAATAAATTTCACATTTTGTAACAATGCTCTCAACACAAAGACGCGCGCCAAATTAAATTCAGCTTAGAACAAACAAGAGGGAAAAAATTTATCGCACGCACACAACCAAAACCTCACAAACCAATAACTCGATTCCCCGATTCAGGTTTACAAACAAATTTTCGATTCGATTCACCTCTTTCAGTGGGATTGGATCGAGTAATCCTATTTCGATCCGATCCAGGTCTATACGGCGCTAAATCCTGATTCAATTCGGATTCAATTCTCCTTGTAAACGCGGTAAATAAGGACACGGAACAAGACCCCCAACGAGAGTCTCGTTTCGGATTCGCCAAAGTCAGAAAATGTTATTCCTGTTTCGATATCGACTCGCTATTGTAAAATTTAGTCTCGTCTTGCCCTCGTGAATGGTCTAGATAAAAGTTTGATTTGTAGCTTTGTCTAAGTTTCTCTTTTCAAGTTCCTTTTCAATTTTAACTCATGTATGTATGATATTTTTTTAAAACCGTCAGGAAATTGGAAAAATTTATTTTCGAGCATATTCTTACTTGCGACAAACATGACATTACGATGTTGAAAAAAGTAGCTTTGAAAATTGTTTCCCTCTCTGTGTCTTTCACCTCGTCAATACATCCTATATCATTGAGTCAAAAGATTTGCGTTAGGAATTTCTTCCATAAAAAAATTGTTTGCTCAAACATTAAAAATTCGAATGTTCTTAAAAACGGCGAGATAGATTTTTATGAAATCATGTTTAAGATTGGTTTTTCCTAACTTGGCTTCTTTCAATAAAAAAAACATACTTTTGTATAGCCCCCAATTTTGAATAACCCCATTAAAACGTTATTTTTGGACACTGAAAAAAGCTCGTGTGAAATAAAAGATTTTTAGAGAGATGTCTGTGCGTGCGTTTTTTTCGTCGTCCATAGCTTAAGAACCAGTAGAGATATCGACTTCAAAAAAATTTTGTTATACAGATAATAATGCAGAAAGATACAGAAAGGACTCTCAAAAAAATTGCATTTGTAGTTTTTTAACCATAGCAATTTAAAAAAAACTTAAAAATTTGGTTAACTCTAAATATATCACGAACCAATAACGCTAGAGACTTGAATTAAATTTTATATTATGTATTGTAACGCGATACTAAACAAATATATTTTTGAAAAAAAAATCAAATTAACAGTATTTTTATGAATTAAAAAAACCGAAAAAAAAATATTTGTCACTTCGAATATTTTATGAACAAAAAATGATTTTATCTCCAAAACAATTTTGTGCAACGAGAAATAACGTTTTTGATATCTGGTAAAATTTTGAGAAAAATCGAATTGACAGTTTTTTTTATAAAAAATTAAACCCTACAAAAATTAATAAAAGTTGGTAAAAATTGATTTTCGAATCAAATATTTTTTCAAAACTTTGAGATATTGGCTTTAAGCTACTTTTATCTTTCAAAAAATATTGTTATCAATATTCAGTAAAATTTTGAGAAAAATCGAATTGATAGTTTTTCTTACAAAAAACAAAAACTTAAAAGAAAATTTAACAAAAGTTGGTAAAAATTGATTTTCGACTCAAATATCTTTTCAAAAATTTGAGATTATGGCTTCCAACTAATTTTAACTTATAAAAAATATTGTTTTTAACATTCGCAAAAATTTTGAGAAAAATCGAATTGACAGTTTTCTTACAAAAAATAAAAACCTAAACAAAAAAATTAATAAAAGTTGGTAAAAATTGATTTTCGGCTCAAATATCTTTTCAAAACTTTGAGATATTGGCTGAAACTACTTTTATTATTTAAAAAATATTGTTGGCAACATTCAGTAAAATTTAAAAAAAAATCGAATTGACAGCTTTTGTACAAAAAATTAAAAACCTAAAACTAGTTTAACAAAAGTTGGTAAAAATTGATTTTCGACTTAAATATCTTTCCAAAAATTTGAGATAATGGCTTCTAACAAATTTTAACATATAACAAATATTGTTTTCAACATTTGATAACATTTTGAAAAAAATCTAATTTACAGTTTTATTACAAAAAATAAAAACCTAAAAAACAAACAATACTAAAACTTGGTAAAAATTTACTTTCGACTCAAATTGCTTTTCAAAAATTACAAATATTGGCTTCAAACTTATTTTTTTTCACAGAAAATATTGTTTTCGATATTCAGTTGTTTTTTTTATAAAAATCCAACAGTCCGTTTTTTCATAAAAACATACAATCTACAAAAAATAGTACGTAAATTTAGTAAAAATTGATACATATACACAAACTTTTAAGCGAGACAAATCGACAGACGGGATGGGAAGTTATCAGTGTGGGTCGCATCCCAGCCTCTTTTTTAAAATGGAATGACACAAGCTTTAAAAACGTTTCGAAATTGTTGAAAGGTATTAAAATAATGGTGTGATTTAATGCTTCTAGGCTTGTTTTTAGGAGTCACTCCACAATCGATTCAAGGCTTTAAAGATTGAATTGGTGAAGTTATCAATGTCAAAGTGAGAATTGGTGAGAACACGGAAATTTTCATGAAAAAGATATGATGCTTCAACCCTTGCCATAGCAGCCATTTCGTTCAAACTTTTTTCTAAAAAATAAAAGAACACTTTTATAGACGATAAAATTCAACTATACCCACATTCAACTTATAATTATGTTTTTGTGTATAGAAATAACATAAAGCCAACATTCCAATAATTATATAAAAGCTGGTATTTTGAATAATTTTCACTTTGATAGAACATAATTTCACGACACACAAAATATGTATGCGCAATACATAATAAATAATTGCTTGTTCGATTTATCAGCGTTTGTGTAATAACACCTTCCTTTTTATAATTTAACACGCAAGAAAAATTATTTATATACAATACTATATCTATATGAAGATAAATTATATTTTCATCAAGGTTTATTAAAGGTGTACCATAAGTAAATATGTGTGGTAGTTTATTTTTTGAAACATTATATAAGAATATTCAGGGTTATGAAGGTAATTGTTTGGTAATTAGGTCTTTTGGTGCGGGAAAAGTTTTCAAACAAAACAACAACAACAACATACATATATCTACATCCCTCTTGTACCTATATAAATACTCTACGTTACGTCTACCTACCTTCATGTACCTTCATCTGTAAAGTTTAATTATTTATTGAATGTTACTTTTAATCGATAAAATTATACATCACAAGACAAAGCACGTGTACAATGTACATACTAGACATAAACTGTGAGAAATTTATTTGTTTTTAATATGGTTTGAAAGACCATTTATAACTATTTATTGAAGATATATAGTCAAACTTTTTTTTGTATATCAAAACAATGTGTAACAGGCTGGAGATGGTATGTTATTGCCCCTTAAGGTTTTAAGCACCCACAAAATTGGTGGATTCTTCTTTTACTTTCATGCTGGGCCTTAGGAGACATTTTCCCAAGAAGTTTATTTTTGTTAATGTTTTGAGTTATGTAAGTAGCTTTTCGTCTTCTTGGAAAGTTTGCGACTTTCTATTTAGAAGGATGAACTTAGGTAAGGATTTTTGGAAAAGTCTTTCAATATTGTTAGAATTTAAGTCAAATAGACTTTTTGACATTCTTACAAAAAATATGAATACATTTTTATTGGAAGTTTTGTAATTGATCCGATTTGACAAATTAAACATTTTGAAAAATCTTATTGGATTTGTGTATCGTATCCGTATATCCTATAAGATATATATATGTAAATATGTTAATTAAATCGATTCAAACAAAATTGAAACTAAAACATAAAATTTAAAAGGTTTAGAATGCACCTTCAATGATAGCCTTCCACTTGATGCCTTTACAAATTTACAAATGATATTTTTGTAGTAAACCAAATTGAACTTCGACAAGTATTCAAACAATGTCAGTTAGACTTTTTTAAAGTATATCAAATGCTTAATATCACATTTTCTATAAGATGAAATAAGTTTGAAGTTAATATCTTTTTGTGTTCTTTAGATAGTTAAGTCGATAGAACTATTGCTTTCTGATATATGCATTTTCCATGTTTTTAAAATTGTTTTTACAAAAAAAAAGACCGTTTGACGATTTTTTTTTAAAGTCCTGTCTGCACATTTTGGTGTTATCATCCGTGAAACAAAATTTATTTGAAGTCGATATTTTTCACACTAAAACAGTATTCCGCACGTATGAACTTATTTTCATTCAACGTCTAATTGAGGGCCTTGCATTAAAAGGGTGGCAAGTCCAACTTTAACCATTTGTGGGATATAAAGAAAAAATCTTTTTGAAAATTAAATATTTTAAAACGACATGGAATCAAAGTATTAACATGACCAGGTTTTTGAACATTTTTTCAAGTTCATTTAAATAATATGAATAATAACTACGATTTTTTAAAATTGCATCTGCTCTTCTAGGCGAAAAACATGGACTTTCCTACCTTTTAATGCAAGGTGCCCAACTGATGTCTAACCAAATGAACAAAATTATTATTATATTAAAATACATTTTTCTAATTGATAACAGAAAAACATTGCAATTTGCACTTTAAAAATGTACATGAATAGAAAGGTAAGATTTTTCATCAATTTGCAGTTTATTTCTAGTATATTTTATGTGCGTCAGTTATTTCCCTAGACATCGATGATCAAAGACAAAAGGATGAAAATGTGATAAATTGAATCCTAAAATATAACATATTATATTATAAGAAAACTTATAATTTGTTTTAAATTAAAAGTCGATTGATATAAAAAAACCAGATAATTTTCTTTAAAAAGAAAATATTAGATTTCTGCAGTTTTCCTCATTTATATACTTACGGTGCCTTAAAAATGAATTTGAAGTGTTCAAAATGAAGAATCTGTATTATATTTATCTCCATTTTGAGAACTATACAATTTTTCAAAAAAGCAGACAAAAATGTTGTTTTCTAAAATTTTTAACTAGTGTGGTGCACAATAAATATGAATGCAAACAATAACTCGTTAAGTTTTCAAGAACTTTAAAAGTTTTAAGTCTTAAAATAAAAACTATTTTATAAAACCTTAGATCACAGTTTCAAAAACAACGTTCTAGAAGTAAATATTAAATTTTGGGTATATAAACTTACATTTTAAAGCTCACTGTTCTATCATGGTTTTTGAGTTCTTTTCAGAATTTAAAAGAAAAAAGAAGCAAAAAAATAAAGATTTTTGGCGCACTTTTCAAAAGGTTGTAACTTGAAGAAAAATGGGCGAATAGTAAATAAAAAAGAGGCTGGGATGTGACCCACACTCATAACTTCCCTTCCCGTCTGTCGATTTGCCTTGCTTAAAAAGGTTAAAGGTTTTCGTGTTTTGTTAAAAAAGTTGTCAGTTGAATTATTCTTAAAAATTTCAAAATTACCAACAATATTTTGGATATAATGAAATAGTTTTTTTTTCAAAATCTAGTTTTTACCAATTTAATAGCATTTTTTAACAGTTTTTATTTCTTATATGGGCATATCCACAGTATTTTTAACTTTCATGTTACCACAGTATATTAAGCCTTACAAATGAAG
Source organism: Eupeodes luniger (assembly GCA_951509635.1). Classification (NCBI taxonomy): domain Eukaryota; kingdom Metazoa; phylum Arthropoda; class Insecta; order Diptera; family Syrphidae; genus Eupeodes; species Eupeodes luniger. The sequence goes on from OX608074.1 coordinate 38,723,426, forward strand.
TTGGCACTTTCTAAGTGAATAGATTTTCGTATCATGACTTATTTCAACTATGTAACCTTCTTGTGACTTGATTGGATAAAAATTTGTACTTAAAATTAATAAAAAAAAATAGGCTTAAATATTGCAAATTTCAAGCGTACCAAATGCAAATTTCTTAAGTTTTATAAACAGAAAACATTTCAACGACATTTGAAACAACTTAACATCATTAATATATAATTAATTATAATATACACTGATAGAAAAACCTCGAAAGAAAGGTGTGCTACCATTTAAAAAATAGTACAAAGCAATTAAATTAGAGTACCTCCGTTTTTACAAATATTAAAATCTGATCTTTTTCTCTATATATCTTTCTCAACGATCGATTCTGGCAGTATTTTATAGGCTTAAATTATTCTTCATCAATCAATAAATCAATTAAAATTTAATTGTATCATGTGCCTCTATTTAAAAGTAAATAATGCCATTTTAAAGTTTAAAATTGAAAACGTGATTGGTATAAAATATGTGATTTTTTTAGCGGCACACCTATCGATAAGATCTTACAGCTAAATAAATGATTGTGAATGATAATTTTACGAATAATCAATACTAAAAAAAGCTGTTGATCTAAATTTTGAAATTTCAAAGTTTGTACGACAGTACAAAATCAAAATTTATTATGAATTGAGGGTTTTTCCTTGAATGCTTTTCATTGATCTAACGTACCGGATATTACGTGACGGATATTAACGATGTTTCAAAATGAATCACGCAAGTATTTTCTTGTTATTTAGATGATAATCAATCAAGAAAATGTTTGTTTATAGATGTGCCTCAAAAAAAAAAATCAATTGTTGAAAATGAAAAATTCTGTGGATATGCATAAACAAATACAAATTGGATGAATGAAATTAATTTGAAGTCAATATCTTCTATTGGTCACGAGATATCGAGAACCGAACATCAATTTTTATCAAATTTGCGTAATAGTTTTTTTGAAAAAACAGACTGTTGGATTCTTATAAAAAAAATATTGCATATCGAAAACAATGTTTTTGAAGAGCTATATGAGTCAAAACTAAATTTGAATTAAGTTTTTTATTCTTTTTTGTTTTTTATTTTTGGAAAAAACTGTCAATTCGATTTTTTTCAACATTTTATCGAATGTTGAAAATAACATTTCTTAGAAGATAAAATTATTTTGAAGCTAATATATCAAAGCTATGAAAAGATATTTAAGTCGAAAATAAATTCTTACCAACTTTTGTTAATTTTTTTTTTAGGTTTTTAATTTTTTGTAAAAAAAACTGCCAATTGGATTTTTCTCAAAACTTTACTGAATGTTGACAACGATATTTTTGAAAAGATAAAATTGCTTTAAAGCCAATATCTCAAAGTTTTGAAAAGATATCAAAGTCGAAAATCAATTTTTACGAACTTTTATTAATTTTTTTTTAGGTTTTTAGTTTTTGTAAAAGAAACTGTCGATTTGATTTTTATTAAAATTTTACCGAATGTTGAAAACAATATTTCTTATAAGTTAAAATTAGTTTGAAGCCATAATCTCAAATTTTTGAAAAGATATTTGAGCCGAAAATCAAGTTCTACCAACTTTTGTTAATTTTTTTTAGGTTTTTAATTTTTTGTAAAAAAAACTGCCAATTCGATTTTTCTCAAAATTTTTCTAGATTTTGAAAATGTTATTCTTCGTTGCACAAATTTGTTTTGGTGATAAAATCATTTTGTATTCGTAAAATGTTCGAGGTGACAAATATTTTTTTTTCAGTTTCTTGGTTTATAAAAAAAACCGTTAATTAGATCCAAAAATATGTTTGTTTGGTTTTACGTTACAGTTTATAATATAAAATTTAATTCAAGTCTCTAACGTTATTGGTTCGTGAGATATTTGGGGTTAACCAACATTTTCACCGTTTTTTCAAACTGCTATGGTAAAAAAACCACTCACGCAACCACTTTCTGCATCTTTCTGCATTATTATCTGTATAACAAAATTTATTTGAAGTCGATATCTCTTCTGGATCTTGAGCTATGGACGACGAAAAAAACGTCACGAACGTACGGACGTACAGACGTATGGACGTACGAACGTACGTACACACGCACGCGCATACATCTCTCTAAAAATCTTTTATTTCGACTCTAGGGACCTTGAAACGTCAAGAAATGTCAAAACTTTCAATTCGACAAATCGGACCGATTACAATAACTTCCTATGGGAAGTTAATAAAACACTAGCAAATACCTCCTGTAGGCATAAATGTCTTAACCTTATTAATATAAAGCTTATAAAAAGTACCTATACGCCTAGTGTACTATTCTTGAAGTGAGGTTTCTAGCAAAAAAAAACACAGTGTACGAACGTCCAGAAAATTCAAAATCCTAAAAATTCATAGTCACGTTTTTCCTAGTTCCTTAAAGGCCAATTTCTCTAAAAAAAAACAAATTGAACTTAATTTATTTGGGATTTTCGAGATATTTGATTTTTAAGAATGTGTGGATTTTGGATTTTCGGGGTTTTGAGATATGGGGATTAAAGCTTTAATTTGTGTGTCCTTCTCACGGAGTTCTAACTTTTATATAAAAACCGAAAATACCGAAAACTCAAAATCAACAAAATTCCAAAATCTCAAAAATTACATAAAATAAAAGATTTTCCCAATTGATACGAAATTTTGTGTTTAATTTATTATACTCGTAATGATGTTATTAAGCATTACAAACGAAATTTAGTTCATTGTTTGGGATTTTGGGTTTTCGGGATCATGGGTTTTCTAGACTGTGTCAATTCTTGTGGATTGCTATCTTCCTAAACCTAAAATCCCGAAAATTAAAATTCATAAAATTCCAAAATCCCGTTATTAAAACAATTTTGAAACACACAAAATCCCAAAAAAAATTATATGAAACGAAAAATTTCACCCAAAATTTTGTATTAAATTAATTATTATTTCGTTAACCCTTAAAAAAAATGTTTATTTTTGGGATTTGGGGTTTTCGCCAATATTATTTATAAAGTGATGTTATAAATTACTTTATTAAATAACAAGCTTGAAGTATGTGTTACGTTTATTTCGTAAAGAAAACAATTAGATAAAGCTTCGTAGTTTTCGAAACGATTAGATATATGTACATACATACATATATGAGTCTAATATTTGTTCAATTATTTTTATTTTACTAATATTGTATTCAAAAGTAATGACTAATTATTAAAATAAAATGTGTTTAAAAATGGTTTCTATAAGGTCAATTTTTCACTTCTTAGAATACTCATTTTTTTATTCTAATCTTTATGTAATTTTCCCAACTTCCAGTTGAACAATAGACCCCTTCCCCAAAAATAGCTTGTTCATATTTTATTCCTATAAAGATAAATTCCAAATCTTTTATTATTTATTGGCGCCTAATTTATATTACCCTCCCCTCTTTTTTCAAACTTTTATATCTCTTTGCATACTTCATCCTTTGAACAAAAACTTCTATCTACAGAATATAAACTCTGCCATTATTGAAATTCCCAATAAAATGATTTATTTTATAACAAAGATATCAAAATCATTCAACTAATTATTATTACTGGCATCTTTATCATCTTTATATTATTTGAATGTTATTTGTTTTGTTTTTTGATGTTGTTGTTGATTTTTTTTTTTCATTTTGATTTGCTCATTAATTTTTGTTCCTTCTGCTTCTGGTCATTATAGTAATTAATTTCTTCCGGTTTTTTTCCGAATCAATGAATGACTTCAAATCAATAAAATGAATAAAAATTAATTTGATGAGCAAGAAAAAAAAATAAAATTGCTTATCAAATAAATGTCACTGAAATAGATAGCAAAAAAAAAAGTGTCTTTTAAGGGGAGGAGTGAAAAATAAAAATGAAAATTCATTCATTATTCAATCGATAATAAAATTCTTGTCGTTTCACTTAAATCATATTTTAAGCCATTTGCAGATTAAATGAAAAATATAAATTTTGTTTAAAAATGTTTAAATTTTCATTTCGTTGACGTAGGACGAAGTTTCTATTAAACAAAATTTCATATTTATTATGAAATCATGTAAATATGTAGGTATTTTTCTACCAAATTGTTCTTTGAATTTAATTTAATTTAATACCTTTAATACCCTACCCACATCATCATCATCATCATCCAAGAGCTGTATAGTTTAGTATAGTTAACAATTTATTTAAAGGGTATGTGAAATGTGGAGGGTTATTCCAATTACTATGTACGAGTATATACTTGTACTTTTACCAGCTTTCATATGAATTTTCACCTAATGGCAAAATTTACAGAAAAATACTTTCAATGATAATTTTGTAACTTTTAGGGAAAGAGCTGTAACATATTGAAGTATAAATGAAGGAACGTCTGCACCAAACCATGAAATTCAAAAAAATTAACAATATGTTCGTGAATATTTCGCTAATGGATGGAAATTCAAAATATAATGGTTTCAAATATAATCACCAGCTTTTTGTAGTAAAAGAAGCGGTAGATTAACATCATAAACGTGAGAAACAGAAATGTTCTCATGTATAATTTTAAAATAATACAACAGCATCAGAATGGGGTGGTTGATATTCGATATAAGGGTGGTTGCATATTTAAAGTCAAAAGCTATTCCATTATGCTTACACATATATATTTTCCAAGAAGAAAAAAAAACACCACCTGATGATCTTATATTCGAATTTTACTGTAAGAGATTTTATACATGGATTTTTATCCCATCATCATCGAGTAAGAGTGTTTTTGATTAAAGAAGCAAATAACATTTTCTAGGTTATATGGTACACTCATGGCTTATGTTCAAAAGACAAATTAATTAAAATCCTGGTTATGAGAGCTCATTTCCTTCTTTTGTTATACAAAGTAAATAGAGTGGGTTTTCTGATGTCATGAGAGAAACAATAAATTTAAAAAAAAAGGCTCATACGATGCGATACCGACAATCCCTTTAGGTTGTTATAAACACCACTTCTTTTTTAAAGTGTATGAAATTAATTTTTCTATCCTTTCATTTTGGATAATCTCGTTAACTCCATTAAGGCCACGTCAAAACACTCTGATAGGAAAATTAATTTCAATCGAGTTAAAAATGTTCACTTTACTAAAAATAAAAGTTAATTAAAGCTTTCGATCACTTTTGAGTTGGTATTTTTTTTTTTTTTTTTGAGAAATGAAGTAAAATGTTTAATTTTTTAAGGTATGCAGTGATTCAAACTCTTTGATAAAGTGAAATAAATTGAATAAGAAAATTAACATGTACAAGTTTGATTCTTAGAATTATTTTATTTTTTTTTTGACGTACTCAGACTTATACTTGCAGTTTGTTTAAATTTTCAAAGTTTAAGGTTCAAACATGTTTTAATAAATTAAAGAAAATCCTTTTTTTTCAAATAATCATTGATTTTGCAAATTAGTTATTCAAAAATATATTTTTGTGAAACTGAAATGGATTTAAATAGTTTTTTTTTTAAATAATTTTTAACAAAATAATCCCTCAAGTAAAAATTAAAAATAATGCTGGGTTACGACCAAAAACTTCCCATTGATGTCTCTAAAGACTTGCACCTGATATTTTTTGTAGTTATTCGAATTGCAATTTTAAGAACGAAAAATTCAAATCCAATAATATTTGTACTTCAGAAGTTTTTGAAAAAAACTTAGACGTACTTAAATTTTCGAAAAAAAAAATCTTAAAATTATTGTTCACATTTAAAAAAAAAAAACTTATCGCCATTTTATGTTTACCTTAAAAAATATAAAAATATGATCTAGAATGCCAATATTGTTTTTCACTTCAATGGAGAATAATTTTGGAGTGGTTGAACTAATATTCGAATGTACATATCAGGAATGTTTTTAAGAACAATTGATTTGTAGGTTATTTACAAAATTCCAGAAGTCAAATTGAAAAATAATAAACGTATTAATAGTTTGATAACAAGAAAATGGTTCGTTTGATGAAAATTTTAACTTGAAGCTGTTTTAAGGACATTTTATTTATCACACAAATATAAATTCATATAAATTCTTTTGTATCAATGAATTAGAAGTTCTGACGCAATACATCGATAATAAATAAGAAATATAAAACAGCGATAATAGACCCCTAAAAAAATAACCATTAAATGTAACTTAAATTTTCCAAAATGTCAACGGCAATATTGATATAAAAAGAAATAGATAAATACCCAAATTTTACAATTTGTTTTAATATTTTGAGTATTTTTTAAAATTTATTTTTCCAATTTTTGTTTTCATCTCTATGATTTATAGCTTTACTAGCTGACCCGACAAACGTTGTGTTGTCATATAAATAATTTCTAGAGAATATTTTGCTATAAATAAATAACTTATTGTAAGTGTGTAAGGATGTGGTATATAAGTGGGAGAGGTATAGAGCACTGTAAAAGGTGATAAAATATTAAAATAAAAAATCACTAAACTAATTTTTTTAATTTATTAAAATTAATTCTTTAAAATCATATATACATATCGCTAATTATGACTGCACTACAAAAGAACAATATCAATCAATTAATGCAAAAGAGTGAACAATATTTTGTGTGATCCCATCTTTCGTCAATACAAACAAACTGGATGGTTTGCCCACTTGAGAACACGCCACGTATAATTGTCCGTGTGAAAAACATGAAGTGCTCAAATGTAAGCAGCAGACAATCATCGTTTGGCCTAGAGACTTATTGATAGTTATTGCAAATGCCAATAATTGGAAATTGAAGGCGTTTGAATTGAATTGGCACATCTGTGTGCATAATAGGGATTCGCGGTAATAATATATTTTTACCTCGGAATTTGCCATTTGGAATAATGGCTTGGATAACATTTTTAATCGCTTGCCGTTGCACAACCGTGGTGGGTTGAAATAACGAAAAAAAAATTACCGGAGATCCAACCTTCAGTTGTACATTTTGCGGTGGCATGCCTGGTAGATCTAATGAGTTCAAAAACTCATCTAGATAATTAACAGCTTCGGTAGCATCACAAACTGTATCAATAGATTTGTATGACACCAAGTCTCCTGGTAACAAATGTTGTATCTTGAGATTTAATTCGTTGACATCCACATTTTTTGCTGTTAAAATTGCTCTTTCTGCCAGTCACTCACGATTTGTATATTGTCTGTGTACATCGGGAAATATCTGATCACAAAAAAAAAAAGAATCCACCTTGTCCTGCCGAAACTGCGAGCATGATGTGGTCATAAATCGTTCTTTGTTCTTCATTCATTAGTGGGACATTGCGAGCAACTATCGCTGCTATTTCTACAGTATTGTATTGTAATTCACGATTCAATTCAGTGCCTATTAAATCAGATGCATTTCAATTTGGTGAATGCATACCGAAATGACTGAGTGGATGCAATGATCCTCAATACCAATCAATGCTTCATTGTACATAGCGTCACTGAATATTTTCGTAAGGTCGTTGCACCGTGTACCATGTTGGTGCAATTAAACCATACCACTTAGGAATATAAAAAATAGATAAAAACCTATTCTCAGACCTACCGAATATATATTCAAAATTTCATTCAAATTGGTTAAGCCGTTTCGGAGGAGTATGGCAACTAACACTGTGACAGGAATATTTTATATATTAGAGATAGAAAATAAAATAAGTCTGTAGGCCACTTAGAATTTTTGAAAAATAAATTTAGTTAAAATATTTCTATAGAATCTCTAAAATGACGTACTAAAATATTATGTTCATGATAAAACTTTGGATGTTCAAATGGTAGACATGTGCATTCAAGAGGACACAAGCGTCCACAGGTTTTTCTCAAAACCTACCTCTCTCGAGCATCTAAAATCACCATCTATAAGACACTCATCATCCCGGTTCTCATTTATGGCGCTGAGGCCTGCTGGACCCTGTCAAAGAAAGAAGAGAGCGTCTTAGGATGCTTCGAGAGAAAAATTCTTCGGATGATTTTTGGTCCCGTACGCATAGATGGAGAATGGAGGAGAAGATATAACGACGAACTGTACGGGCTAGACAGCGACACTGACCTAGTTAACAGAATTAAAGTCCAACGGCTTAGATGACTAGGTCATGTAGAGCGAATGGACATCAACGCTCCAGCCCGGAAGGTCTTCGAATCCAATCCTAAGGGACGGTGCAGTAGAGGAACCCCACTTCTCAGGAGGCGCACGCAGGTGGGTGGAGACCTCAACCAACTTGGCGTGCGAAACTGGAGACAGCTAGCCAGGGACGGAGCTGGCTGAAGACGCAAATTGGCTGTGCTTTCTTGTTTTATTTTCAATGTCGTAAGACTTGTCGGTCACAAGAGTGTTTTTTTTTAAATTAAAAAAGCTAACTGAACAAATTTTCTAACGTTTGTGTGAGCGTCTAGTAGCTCTCTTAGGCATATTTGTTGGAAAATGACTATCATATTTTTGTTGTGACAGCTTTTTAGCTATCAATTTTGATTGTCATTTATCAACAATCACCTTAGCCGATTCCAGCCCTGATTTTTTAAGCAGGTTTTTCACTTTAAAAATGCGTCATTTGATCCACTTAACCACAATAAACAGCTTCGAAAAAATAATTTTTAGGCGCCAGTTATAGCTATCATTGGTTTTCATCATTGAAAATAAACATTGGATTTTTTTTGACATGTTGTTTATAGCTATCATTACAAATTTCTGTCATTGAAAAAAATTTCCTGATTGAAATCCACCGAAAAACTTTTACTGACAGTAATCTGTCATTGGAATTATGTGAAATTGGAACACAAATCAGTGGAACGATTCGTTTCACTTTTGAACATAAAAGTATCAGCTGTTCAGGAAAATGAATTTCCGTCCGGAAAATAGAAAAATACATTTTTAGAGAAAAATAAATGCTCAATTACACTTTTTTTTTTCTCAAAAAAAATTCTTTGAGTGATTTCCGATCGATCAATATATAATTTTTATTTCTAATCAAAGGGAAACACCGTCAAATATCGATTCAAACATTTTTCCGGATCGATTTCAATGATAGCTATAACTGGCGCCTTAGCAGTCACTGAAAAGCTTCATAAAATCTTGATTCTGCAATCACCATTTTGTTGTATTTTTGAAAACAAAAAATGCACAATGCACAGTGTTGCGTTAGACAATAAATTGTAACTGAAGCCTTTTTTGTTGGTGAGATATTGAATTTATGTTTCTTTTTTTTAAATTGGCATAATACAAAGATTATAAACTGAGTTGTGTCGAAATTTTTTTGTGCACATTTTGATGTTATATTTTCTTAAAAACTAAATTTGTTTAAAGTCGATATCTCCGCTAACGTCGACAAATTTAAAAATATTTTAATCGCGCGACTACACTAATTTTCAATAAGAAGCTCAAAATTCTTTTACAGAGAAGAATATACATATATATTTTGAAACCATAAAAAGAAAACTAATTTAGTTAAAAAGTAAAGCCCAAAGTATAAACCAAATACGAAATACTTTATAGAACCAACTTAACCTAACACTATAAAAGTTTCTTTAATTTTTGAGATATGAAACTATAATATTTTTCATAAGTTCTTTACGAAGCATAGAAACAGAAAAGTTGTATTGCTTAACCGAGCCAAATTGAAAAGTTGAAATTTCATTTTCAGGTCATCAAAGTTAAAAAAAAAAACAAAAATTGAAAATTTAATCTTCAATCGAAAACCTTTTTTGAAAAGGGAGAGGCCTTTAACCACTTTATAGACCAAAACAAGTCTAGATATAGAAGGAGGATATACTAAATTAATTGTTTTCCTTCCATCGAAAAGGGATATTTTCTAACAATTTTATCTTCATCATCAGCTATTGATTTTTTGAAGGTAGATGATAGGTACATATATATATTTTTTCAACTCACTCACATACACACACATACATATTATACTATTTTCAGATATTCTCTTCGAAAATATTGTATCCTATATCAAAATAAAAAAAAATACGAATGATTTGAATAATGCCATACCATAAATGATGAAGTAGAAAGTTCTTATTTGAGCTGAATATATATGTATAGAAAGATACATTCGTTTTTCTCTGATGTGCTTTCCAAAAGAAAAATAAGCCGAAATGTCTTACAAATGATTACCTTCCAATAAATGTGGTTGTTTCTGTTTGACTTTTCATTTATAGATATATTGTATAGAACAAAAAGAAGGAAAACGAAAACTCTGATTTCACAAATAGGATTTGGTTTTTATGGTTGATTTTTTGTGAAATGGTGATTTGCATAAAATTAACTTTTTTCTGTTGATTTTTCGGAATCAAAAATAGTCAATTTATAGGATTTGATCGATTGCGAGTTCTAAGAAAGGCAATTCAAATTTTGTCGAACAAAGTTTCAACTCATTAAATATAGATCAAATATTATTTCTTTGGTAAAATGATGATTGTTTTTTTTATTTCAAAATACATACATATTTTGCAACCAAAAATGTTAATCATGACTCTTTAAATTTAAAGAATATATAAAACTTTAAAAAATTGGTCATACTGAAACTAAACCAAAAAAGAAACGAAATATAATTTCTATTGCTGTACACTAAAAAAAAACAACCGGTACTGGTGACCAGATTTCCCGCTAAATTTATCCAGAAAAAGTGGTTTTTAGATTCCTACCAGGCGTCTTGGTAAAATTTTCCAAAAATAAATTTTACCAGGAGATTTTTCGAAGAATTCTTGGTACACCAGATTTCTGGTAGAATATACCAGGAGAATTTTGTTCCTGGTAAAAATTATACCGGGAATAGCCCCAGTATTCTGGTAGAATAAACCGGGAATATTTTTTTTCTGGTAAAATTTTCCCCAGTATTCCTGGTAAAAATTTACCAGAATTGTGGTAGAATATACCAGGAAAATTTTTTTTCCTGGTAAAAATGTACTACCAGAATTCTGGTAGAATATACTAGGAATATTTTTTTCCTGGTAAAAATGTACCAGATCCAACAGTCAGTTTTTTTATAAAAAAATAAAATCTACAAAAAATAGTACGCAAATTTGGTAAAAATTGATGTTCGGTTCTTGATATCTCGTGAATAATAGAAGATATTGACTATAAATTAGTTTCATTCATTCAATTTGCATTTATTTATATAAGAATTAAAAACTTTTAAGAAATGCTACTAAAATTGGTAAAAATTGTTTTTCGAATAAAAATCTCGTTTACAAAAATAGATTTTGAAATCAAACTATTTCATCAAATGCAAAATATTGTTGGTAATTTTAAATTTTTTAAGAATAATTTAAGTGAAAACTTTTTTTATTTAACAAAACTTACACACTTTTAAGCAAAACAAATAAACAGACGGGATGGGAATTTATCAGTGTGGGTCGCATCCCAACCCCTTTTTATATTTTCAAAATCAATTTAATTTTGAAAATATCTTCCTCCAAAATCTAACAGCTGATTATGAATTATCCCAATCATTATCCACTTACTTTAAAGCCAAAGTTTGTACACTATCGGAGGGGACATTTCAACTTGTTTTGTAGGGTGCTGGCCGTAAAATATTTACATCACTGTTTATACGGTTTTTTGGTGCAAACCAAATTGTTGAAAGTTAAAAGACTTAATTTAACATTGTTTAAATGTAATGAGGTCAACTCCTGAAAATTGGCTTTATTGCACATTGCAAAATTAAAATAATACCTAATTTTGAAAGTTCGCCTGATTTCATTTGGCTTTATTTCACGGCACCATTTTGTACGATTATTTAGAGAAGAAAAATAAGTTGAACATTAGTGAATTAGCACATTTTCAATTTACCTCAAATACCTCAAATTTTCAAAGTTCACTTATAGATTGTTTAAAAACAACTTTTAGGAAAGTAATTAAGTTTAACGTAGGTACTCTTCTCATTTGAATTCTTATTGCAATTTTTGTTTTACAAATGTTTTTGATGGAATTTCATTCCTTCTTAAAATATTCTGAATGCTAGTTTTTATCTTCAATTATTCTATCCAAAATTATGCAAAATTTCAGAAATTTTCCATGTTGATAATTTGGTAATTTATTAATATTTTTGGTATTTAAAAGCCTTAAAGAAGAAGGAAAGAAAATATTTTTCACTGTTGATAAATCTCAAAATTTGAACTCTCTTTTTTTGTCTCAAAATTTTTATTAAAAGTTTTGAAAGATTAACAAACAAATTATCAATTAAACTTTAACAAACTTTGTTTTTCAAGAGATCATAGTGTTCTTATGATATTCTAATGTTTGAATAATTCTATAATTTGAAATAAATTCGTGAATAAACTTAAATCATCTCAGTTTAAAAGTAGAATTTTTTAAGACTCAAATTTCCTGTTTTCAATAATGTCTTGAGATGCCATCTCTTTAATTGCCGCCAGTTTTCGACTCGGAAATCAATTTTTAGAAGGATTTTTTTTTTATTTTTTTGGAAGAAATCTTTCAATTTAATTTTTCTAAAAATCTTAACAAGTCGCATGAGATTATTTTGGAAGAAGCATAATTTTTTATTCGATAAGAAAGCCTTTTCTTATGTTTTGATTTCGTTATCGGTGAAACAAAATTTATCTTAACCCACAATTTTGGCTGATTATTGAAATATGGCCGACCAAAAGTTTATACCGACCGTACGTACACCTAAACATCTCTCAAAAAGCCTTTGATTTAGATTCTATATTTGTATTTTCGTATGTAACGAATAAACTCAAAAACTACTGGAACAATTTTAATAATTCTTTTTTCATTAAATAGTCCTGTCAAAATAGACAAAAATAAGTCATACCTTAGCCAAAATTCGCATAGAGCTAAAAATTGGCAGAGACGTTAAATACCTCACTATAATTGAAATGTCAAAAATCCCCTTCGATCCTCCTTGTGCAAAAAATTCTATTCAAGGTCAAACATACAAAATTACGGTTTTTTCCATTTTTCTTGGAAACGGTAAATTTTATTGTGAAAATAGATCAGACAAAACTTGTAGATCACACAATTCTCTACAAAAATGATCCAGAAACTTTTTCTCATAAGACTCACCATTCGTGATATCGCGGTTTTAAAAATTACAAAATTCAGATTTTACATAGTATGCACTTACATAAATGTAGTCTGTATACGTCATCGGACGTTCAAAATGAATAAAAATAAGTCTCGCTTCATTTCAATGTTATGTGAAGAATTTACAGCTGCTGATGTTTCAATAAAACAAGCTGATAATGATGCTGATGTCCTTATAATTGAAACAGCAATAGAACAATGGACAAGTTCAAATACAACTGTCGTTGTTAGGGAAGATGTTGATTTGTTGATATTACTGACTCCACGGACTCCAAATGATAAAATTATTTACTTTTTGAAACCTAAAAAAAGCTCAAGTACAATCAGCAATATATTCACCACAAATGATCGAAGATGAATAGGTTGTTTTCTTTTAAATGTTATTATAATAGATAATTGTCTAATTCTACTTCGACAATTACTTCTTTCATCTTCATTTTTTTCTTCTTTCAGAATTTCTATTCTCTGTTCTAAAAAAAGAGATACATAGTCTCTTCATCAACATCATAAATATCTTCATCTGTTGTATTTAATTCAATATTGGAGCAAGTCTGACCCTGACAACTAATGCATCAATATTATTACATTATCACTGAGTAACATAGGCTATATTTAGTACTAGATTACTATATAAATCTTTAGAAATTCCTATTAAAACCAACCGAAGGTGTAAAAAAATTAGCAATAAAATGTCTTTCATCGCATACGCTGCGAAGAGTATTAATGATAGGACAAAAAAATGTTTTCTAATTTAGTGATTCATGGTCGTTTTAATTAGCATGCTTATAACTTAAATATCTGTACCTATTTATGTCTACCCGTGCGAAGTCGGGACGGGCCGCTAGTAATTCAAATGAAGGTAAAATAGCAAATCATTGGTTAACTTCTGCTATTTTTTAAAATTTGGTTTTTTGAAAACTTTATATGTCAGTTCATTGAAAATAATGCGCCTTAAAAAGAGCTTTTTTATTTAAAGAATTCTTTAAATAGGGTTGCATTCTTTTTCGTCGCTCAATGTAAGTAATAATTAAAACTTAATCTATTAATCATTATATTTGTCTATAAATTCTTAATTATTAATTTAACCCCTTCTTAAAAATGTTCAACAATAGTAAACAATGTCTCTTAAATCATCAATCATTTGCGGTATGAATATTTTCCAATTTTAAGTAATCCCACTTCTGAAGTGTCAAAAATTGTTTACAAAAAGAAAAACTTTTAAAAGCTTATGAATTGGTGCTGTAACCTTAAAACGAATATGGTCGCACGCGCTAAACTATATGCCGAACCCTTATTATAATGTCATTCGGGATATATTGTATGTATAGAGTTGTAGGTTCTTTTGTAAATAAGCAAATTCTCTTCATCACCCACAACGATAACCACGACCCACACACGCATTATAACAATCAAAGCACTTCTTTTAATAACTTTGTCAGGGTTTTAACATATATTTTGCAAAAACATTATAGTGGATGTCTTATATTTGCTAGGCTGTCAAATGAGCAAACAAATACTATATCCCAAGCAATTACACCCCCAAATATCCATTTAGTGCTACCATAACTCCAAGTCCGGGCCGCCCTGGCCCGGCCCCGCTCGACCTGACCCTACCCGACCCTGCCTCATTTCCACCCACTAGAATTCAATATGCATAAGGTATAGTAGGTAGGTTACAAGTTACAATCAATATAGCTCCCTATCTAAAGGGAAAATATATCAATATTTAGAATCCCCATGCAGAGAACCATTGCTATACGCATTGTGTCACTTTGCTTCGTCTCCGAGCTCTGACCTGTACCTTGGATCGAGGCGAGGACTACGACCGACCAACGACCGACCAACGACCGACGACCGACGACCGACGACGAAGACGTGAAGTTAGATAATGGACGTGGAAAACCGAGACCAGCCAGGCAGGCAGGACTATTGTTTTTGTGAAGAGTCGTCAATAATCGATGAAGTGAACTTTATGTGCTTCATCTGTCCCCCTTTACAGTTACAGGTTACAATATTTCTATATATCGTAAAGATATACATACATTACATTGATAGGAAGGTAGGTACCTTAACTAATAGGAATTGTGGTAAAGTTGGACTGGCACGTGAGAGAATATAACACCTTTTGTTTAAGAGGGTGAGAATGGTGGGGTCCTTGTTTTTTTGTGGTCGTGTGCTGTAAGCTGTAAAGTATAAGGTGTAAGGATAGGATAGTCAGACTCATTCGAAGTGCTCGATATTTTATTCTATATTTAGAGGCTTAAGGGTCGTCAGCTCATCGCACAAAAAACAAACACAAGCACATATACAAACTTAAGTACACACACCTACCTAAGAGGGTTGCCATGTATCGAATTAGTTCTATTGCACAATTTAAAAAAAATATGTTTAGCCAAAACTCGAAGCCGAAAAAGTAGCCAAAAAATAGACCAATTTAAATAAAAATCTTAGAGCTTTAATCAGAATTTATTTTAATTTGATAAAACAACTTAAATAAAATACGTTTTTATACAAGATGTTATTTTGTGTAATATATTTGTTATTATTTAATTTGTTTTAGAAAAATATTCCCCAGGGTTAGATTTTGGCTCCATTGTGATTAGAATGTCATTCTTAATTTAGTGCCAGAAAGTTTGGAAAAATTTCCGATATAAAGGTCAATTTGGCAACACTACCACCTACCCAAAGTTTATATTTATATTGAGGTTAACAACTTTAGTTGCTTATCGATTCATCTGCTTGTATAGCACTAGGACACGGACAGGACAATATTTGCAAGCAACTCCATCAACAGTTATAACAGCAACAGCAAAAGCAACAGCAACATAGAAGAATAACAATGTTTTTATTTTGTTTTATTTTGTTATGCTCAACAAAATGTATATCAACGACCTCCGTGACATGCTGGTTGGTGGTGCTGCCATCCTGGTACCTGGTGTTTTGCATTTTCCAAGGATTGATGTAAATTTCCAATAACGGAAATACTTTAGAGGTGTTCAATACCTACATATTTACATCGTATTGATTTTCTTTTTCGATTCCCTTTTTTTGTTTTGTTTTGGCTTTTCTGTTGTTTTTTATAAAGTTAACTTTTGTTTGAATTCTTTTTTTAACATCAAGCATCAAAGGGAAATGAAATGTCGAATTAAATAATAAATTGGTTCGTTATGTCAATTTTATACAAATTAAATTAAGCATACATACATAGGTGTATACTGTACTTTACATTTGTATATTTATTATGTGGAATGTCCTTGTATAATGAATGCGCAATCAAATCCTTTTTGAAGGTAAATAAATCATGAAATATTTATTGTATTTTGAAAAATATCATATTAATCATTTAAATAAAACAATAATGTTGTTTCACAATGGATTATATAAAAATTGGAATAATTTTTTAAAAACTTAATAAAAACACAAATAAATTGTATAGGTAATTCTTGTTGTTGTTTTAAAATCCTGTATTTTGCATACAGTTGGTTTAATATATTTTATAATTAAGTGTATAATATGGTGAACAAAAAATATGCAAATAAAATAATTTATAACTTAACAGATTTTACAGGAAAAATATGTAAACACTTATTTGTATATTTACGCACGATGATGACGTTTGGTAGAAAAGTGCATTTCAAGGTTTCTGGGATTATTGCTATTTAATCTTTTAATATTTGTTTCGATTTTTTTTCAATATGTTTCTAAAAATCTTAAACCTTGTTTATATTTACTTTGGCAGAATTTAATTTTCATTGAAATAATAATTTTTATTTGAGCGTCAAAAAAATAACTAATTGTATAATTTTGGAGAAATGGAAGGATTATTCTTTTATGAAAACGCCAAATTTCAATGAAATTACCGTTTTAATTTTTTTTGGTTTGAGATTAATAGAACATTTTATTAAATGTTCTTTATTAACATTTTTAACTTCCCATAGGAAGTAATTTGTCCGATTTGTCAAATTGAAAATTTTGATATTTCTCGACCGACGTTTCAAGGTCCCTAGAGTCGAAATAAAAGATTTTTAGAAAGGTGTCTGTGCGTGCGTGTGTACGTACGTTCGCGACGTTCTTTTCGTCGTCCATAGCTCAAGAACCAGAAGAGATATCGACTTCAAATGAATTTTGCTATACAGATAATAAGGCAGAAAGATGCAGACAGGACTCTCAAGAAAACTGCATTGGTGGTTTTTTTACCATAGCAGTTTAAAAAAAAAGTCGAACATTTTGGTTAACCCTAAATATCTCATGAACCAATGACGCTAGAGACTTGAATTAAATTTTATATTATATATTGCAACGTGATACCAAACAAGTATATTTTTTGAAAAAAATCCAATTAACGGTTTTTTTTATAAATCAATAAAACTGAAAACAAAATTTTCACCTCGAAAATTTTACGACTAAAATATGATTTCATCTCCAAAACAATTTTGTGCAACGAAGAATAATGTTTTCGACAACTAATAAAATTTTGAGCAAAATTTAATTGACAATTTTTTTATAAAAAATAAAAACCTAAAAAAAACATTACTCAAAGTTGGTAAAAATTAAATTTCGACTCAAACATCTTTTCAAAAACTTGAGATTAGGGCTTCAAACTTATTTTATCTTATAAGAAATATTGTTTTCAAATTCTGAAAAATGTTGAGAAAAATCAAATTGACAGTTTTTTTTACAAAAAATAAAAACCTAAAAAAAAATTAATAAAAGTTGGTAAAAATTGATTTTCGGCTCAAATATCTTTTCAAAACTTTGAGATATTGGCTTTAAACTACTTTTATTTTTCAAAAAATATTGTTGTCAATATTCAGTAAAATTTTGAAAAAAAATCGAATTGACAATTTTTTTATAAAAAATTAAAAACCGAAAAAAAATTTAGCAAAAGTTGTTAAAAATTGATTTTCGACTCAAATATCTTTTCAAAAATTTGAGATACTGGCTTATAACTAATTTTAACTTAAAAAAAATATTGTTTTCAGCATTAGGAAAAATTTTGAGAAAAATCGAATAGACAGTTTTTTTACAAAAAATAAAAACCTAAACAAAAAATGTATAAAAGTTGGTAAAAATTGTTTTTTCGACGTAAATATCTTTTCAAAAATTTGAGACATTGGCTTCAAACTAATTTTATCTAATAAGAAATATTGTTTTCAACATTAGGACAAATTTTGAGAAAAATCGAATTGACAGTTTTTTTTACAAAAAATAAAAACCTAAAAAAACAATATTAAAACTTGGTAAAAATTTACTTTCGACCCAAACCCAAATAGCTTTTGGCTTTAAGCTTATTTTATTTCCCAGAAAATATTGTTTTCGATATTCAGTAATTTTGTTATAAAAATCCAACAGTCCGTTTTTTCATACAAAAATAAAATCTACAAGAAATGGTACGAAAATTTGGTAAAGATTGATGATCGGTTCTTGATAATTAATTTCATTCATCCAATTTGTAAAAATTTAAGAAATGCTACTTAAATTGGTAAACATTTGTTTTCGACTAAAAATCTATTTAACAAAACTAGATTTTCAAACTAAACTATTTCTTTATAATAATTCAACTGACAACATTCTTAACATAACACGAAAACCTACAAACTTTTAAGAAAGACAAATCGACAGACGGGATGGGAAGTTATCAGTGTGGGTCGGATCCCAGCCCCTTTTTGTAAAAGAAATTATTCGGTTTTTTATATTGAACATTTTGATAAAATATTACTAGGAAATTACAATTACAATTACAATCCGTTTAAATTAAGAGATTTCAATAAAACTTTGCAAGCAGGCTCGAAGTGGTTTCCTTCAAGGTAATTTTAAAATCTTAACAATCAAAATTTAAAAAAAATATTAACTGTTTAACTTAAATAAAATACACTTTAGGGTCACATAAGAACTTGTAACAATATCCAAATAGTCTGTTTAAAAATAGTACTAATGTACCTTCAATTTTGCGAAAAATAAATGATGTTACCTTTAAAATAATTGTGAAAATCTTTTTTAATTTAAAAACCATTTTTCCTTTGGTAAAATGCTTATCACAATTTGACAGTTTTCTTAAGAAAATATGAAAACCTACGAAAAAATTGCAACAATTTGTTTGTGAAAATGTATTTTCAACTCAACTATCTTTTGAGCATTGGCGCATCAAAATCACCTTAAAAGGTGATTTAGCTTCTCAACAGTTGGGAAATCCAATTAATAGGTATGTTTAAGTGTAGCCGCTTTGTTCATTTTCACGAACTGTCACTTTTTAGACATGTTTGGATACTCGTTTTTTTTTATAAAAGGCAATTAGCAATTTACTACTTAGAATAGGTTTAAAATTTTGGACTCCCATGTTTGTAAATTGCTAAATATTCAACAAATTGTTAACTAGTAAAATGTTTAACCCTTAACAATAGGTTCTTTAAAACTTTGCGCCATTGATTTCAACTTATTATTTTTTTACGAAATATTGTTGTTTACTTTTGGTGCAATTAAAAAAAAAGTTGCAAACCATTACACTTAACTGGTTCAACGTCCCTAATTTTTAATTTAAAAAAAAAAAAAACAGTTTAAACTTCAATTATTGAATGCAATACAATACAACAAAGTAATTATTTTGAAGGGTATACGCATGGAAAATTATTATTTTTGGTTTGTTTTTTTAAATGTTGCTTTAGAAATTTTTAAGTGCAAGGAAAAAGTATTTACTGTTTTAAATAAACGAGAACACTTTAAATGTGATGAAGTATAATTTTAATAAAATTTAGCAAACAGGCTTGAAGGAAAATTTAAATTCTCAGATTCCAAATGGAACTAAAATTAAAATCGTTTATTATCACAAAAATCATTCCAATGATTTTCACTTAAAAAATATGTGGACAGAAATGCATTTTGAAAAAATTATGTTTTGCTTTATGTGGGCTTTTTTGAAAAAAATATATACAAATACAAATTTGGCTATCAAGTTATTCGAGTTCAATTTTTTTAACAGCTAATATTTCAATCAGCTTGAATCTTACTAAATCCAACTTATGTATATGTATTTAAAAAATAACGTAACTACATATATTAGAAAAATATAAAATGCCAAAACATAACAGTCCGGGAGCTAGCAACGTTTGAAAAACAAGAATTTTAGGTCAGTCAATTTTTTGATATGTTGTCTTACTTGCTTTTTCGGTTAGAGTCTGAGCAGTCTGGCTGTTGGTAGTCGTTGCGTTTAGGGGGGAGGGGCAATTTAAAAAAATTATAACTTAAAATGGGAAAAAAATAATTAAAAAATAACGGTAATACTTACAATTAAGTATTATACCTTTTTTCAAAGCCAACACTTTCGTCTATTAGCTTGTATTAAAATCAAGTCAAAACTATGCATAGTTTTTGAAAAAAATTGTTTTAAACTCAAAATTTGGTAAAAAAAAGTTAAAAATATGGTTTAAAGTGTAATTTTTCAAAACCTTAAGATTATTTACTATTTTTTTTTTTAAGAATTCATTGCTCTTATTTGTTTGTGATCAAAAACTCAAAACTAGATGATTTTATGTCTACTAGTTCTCGAGAAAATTGAAGATTACTAAAAATCGAATATGGATTAAGATATGCCTAGGCTAAATTAATTTTTCAATTTTCTCAAAAACTAAAAGACATAAAACCATCTAGTTTTCAGTTTTTGATTAATAGTTAATAAGGGCAACAAATTATTAAAAAAAACCATATTTATAAACAAATGGTTCTGAAATATTGAAGTTGAAGTTTTTTTAAAAACTTTTTTAACGTTTTCGAGCGAGAATTTTAGGACAGTCAATTTTTTGATATGTTGTCTTACTTGCTTTTTCGGTTAGAGTCTGGGCAGTCTGGCTGGCGGTAGCGGTTGCGTTTGTTAGTGCGCAACCTACCTGTACAGGTGATAATTTTGAATTTTAAAAGATTTTTTTAAAGCTTAATTTTCAATTTTCCACCTTTAAATAGGTCTCCTAAATATGCATTTATTATTGCCAGACATTTTTATGATTGTTTATTATGTGTCATACGCGATTTTTTAAATTTTTTAAATAAAAAATTAATTGAGTAAAAAAAGTTTTGGGAGACGGATTTGTTTAGAACAGTTAAAAATAAGCATTTTTTACTATGCGAGGGGGGATCTATCTCCCCCCGTTTAGGCGGGAGGGGCAATTTAAGAAAATTATTACTTAAAATGGAAAAAATAGTTAAAAAATAACGGTAATACAGTTAAGTTTTATACGTTGTTTTAAAGCCAACATTCTGTTCTATTAGCCACTTTTTAAATCAAGTCAAATCTATGCACAGTTTTTGAAAAACGTAATTTGAATTAATTAATTAATTTAATTAATTTGTTGCTCTTATTAATTATTAATCAAAAACTGAAAACTAGATGATTTTATGTCTTTTAGTTTTTGAGAAAATTGAAAAATTAATTTAGCCTATAGGCATATCTTAATCCATATTCGATTTTTAGTAATCTTCAATTTTCTCGAGAACTAGTAGACATAAAATTATCTAGTTTTCAGTTTTTGATCACAAACAAATAAGAGCAATGAATTCTAAAAAAAAAAAATAGTAAATAATCTTAAGGTTTTGAAAAATTACACTTTAAACCATATTTTTAACTTTTTTTTACCAAATTTTGAGTTTAAAACAATTTTTTTCAAAAACTATGCATAGTTTTGACTTGATTTTAATACAAGCTAATAGACAAAAGTGTTGGCTTTGAAAAAAGGTATAATACTTAATTATAAGTATTACCGTTATTTTTTAACTATTTTTTTCCCATTTTAAGTAATAATTTTTTTAAATTGCCCCTCCCCCCTAAACGCAACGACTACCACCAGCCAGACTGCCCAGACTCTAACCGAAAAAGCAAGTAAGACAACATATCAAAAAATTGACTGACCTAAAATTCTCGCTCGAAAACGTTGCGAGCTCCTATACTATAAGGCTGAATATTGAACCAGATGCTTTCCTTCATAATTCCTATAATTCTTTGTGTCTGAATGTTTTATTCCCAGATAAAATTGTGATATTTTTAATTTTTGTAAAAGAAATTAATGTTGAAATTAAATCAATTGAGTCCTCATTATCATAAGAGTTGAGTAAAAGTACATAATTCAGTTGACTTTATTTTGACACGAAGTATTTTCTTGCATATTTTAATATATAAGTATAATATTTATATACTTTTGTATGAAAGTATACCTACGTACGTAAATAAACATAATATTTAATCACCACCTACGGTATCCTTTAGTAAAATAATTTAACAATCAACTCCCTTCCATTACTTAAACTACCTCCTGGCTAGCAGGAGCATAAAGTTAATAAAGAATACAAAATGTATACATTTATTAACTAAGAGAAAATATTTTATATTCCACGTGCACAAAAATGTATAATAATTTTCGTATGTATCCTTATAGTGATAACGACGTGTCAATGCCGCTAGCGGATATTATTATCTATTATTATTAATCCATGAAAATATTGTGACTTTACATACAGCTTAAACTCTGTACAGATTAAGGGCTTGAAATAAATAGTATATACTTTATATATTTGTACATATATACTATACTAAAATGTTAATAAAAAAAAATATAAAATGAATTCATAAAGAAATGCATCAAAGGGAAACCTGAAGTAAATGTGCTAGACATTTATGCCTTTTTAATTCTTCTTATCTCTTGCACTATAAAGTTTATGAATTTTAATCGAGAGCAATAATTATTGTATGAAATAAAGATATCGCTCATTAAAACAAATACCGTAAGATACAGTACGAACCCATTTCTATTAAAGTTTATTATGGAGGAACGTAGTTTTTGTAATTTTAAAACCAAATAAACAAAAATAATTTCATAAAAATTAAGATTATTATGAAATTAAACAATTCAATATTTTTAATTTCGTTTTAAGAAGAAATATGGTGTTTTAAATAACGTTGATTTTATTTTTAACGAGCGAATATTTAATGAAGCATTAGAGCCTTAAGATACATTAAACAGACTTTTTAAAGATTAAATAAATTAAGACTAGGCACATCATTTTATAATTTTAAAAAAATTATATATAAAAAATTCGGTTGGCTCAAAAAGAAAAAAGAGGCTGAGATGCGACCCACACTGATAATTCCCATCCTGTCTGTCGATTTGTCTAGCTTAAAAGTTTGTCTATATGTATCAATTTTCACCAAATTTGCGTACTATTTTTTGTAGATTTTATTTTTATATGAAAAAACGGACTGTTGGATTTTTATATCGAATGATATATGAATATCGAAAACAATATTTTCTGTGAAATAAAATAAGTTTGAAGCCAATATTTTTAATTTTTGAAAAGCTTTGGAGTCGAAAGTAAATTTTTACCAAGTTTTAGTATTGTTTTTTTTTAGGTTTTTATTTTTTGTAAAAAAAAAATGTCCATTCGATTTTTCTCAAAATTTTACCGAATGTTGAAAACGATATTTCTTATAAGATAAAATTAGTTTGAAGCCAATGTCTCAAATTTTTGAAAAGATATTTACGTCGAAAGTCAATTTTTGCCAACTTTTATACATTTTTTTTGGGTTTTTATTTGTTTGTAAAAAAACTGTCAATTAGATTTTTCTCAACATTTTTGCTAGTGTTGAAAACAATATTTCTTATAAGTTAAAATTTGTTAGAAGCCAATATTTCAAAGTTTTAAAAAGATATTTGAGTCGAAAGTCAATTTTTACCAACTTTTATAATTTTTTTTAGGTTTTTATTTTTTTGTAAAAAAAACTGGCAATTCGATTTTTCTCAAAATTTTATCAGAAACATTATTCTTCGTTGCACAAAATTGTTTTGGAGATGAAATCATATTTTAGTCGTAAAATTTTCGAGGTGACAAATTTTTTTTTCAGTTTTTTTGATTTATAAAAAAGCCGTTAATTGGATTTTTTTCCAAAAATATACTGGTTTGGTATCACGTTACAATATATAATATAAAATGTAATTCAAGTCTCTAGCGTTATTGGTTCGTGAGATATTTAGGGTTAACCAAAATTTTCACCTTTTTTTTTAAACTGCTATGGTAAAAAAACCACCCACGCAATTTTCTTGAGAGCCCTTTCTGCATCTTTCTGCCTTATTATCTATATAACAAAATTTATTTGAAGTCGATATCTCTTCTGGTTCTTGAGCTATGGACGACGAAAAAAACGTCGCGAACGTACAGACGTACGGACGTACGAACGTACGTACACACGCACGCACAGACATCTTTCAAAATTTTCAATTTGACAAATCGGACCCATTACAATAACTTCCTATGGGAAGTTAACTAGGTACGGTATATTTTTAAATAATTTTAAATTAAACCATTAAGATAAAAAAAAATGTTTTTTTCAAGCTTCAAGTCGTGAATTATGTCAAAATTATGTCAGTACAAATTTTTTCAAACAATTTTCCCATTTTTTGGTTAAGCGTTTTTTTAAGGTCCATGTGAGACTGGAACAAAACTTTGTCAACAGGTATTTTGATTTAATTAACTTAAATAGAAGTTTAAGCTGTTTTTTGTTGAGGTATTCAGGAAATTAATCCAATTAAGTGTGTAAGTTTTGGTAGGATTTAATTTTTTTAAACTGTTAAATATTTTGTTTTAATTTTTAATTTTTCCAAAAGTTAACAATAATATTTTGTATAAAATAAAATAATAGTCAATACGTTTTTGGTTCTTAAAAGTCATAAATATATACAGCCATATTTTGCATTTCTTTTTTAAAGTAATTTCTGCATATTTTGATGTCGATATATTAGTGGGTTTTTAAAATATGGCCGTAGAAAACACGCATTCACTGAAATCTTTCAAAACATGGATTTGGATTCTAGGGACCTTAAACTTTTAGAAATTTTAAAATTTTTCAGTACACAAATCAACCCAATTAAAACAAATCTCAATGGGATTTTAATTACACGAATTTTATTAATTGTTTTTATTTAGAGATTTAAAGATTAAAAAAAAATTGTAAAAATTGATTGTTTTTCAGAAAGCAAAAGCTGTGAAAATAAAATTATTAAAAATCTGTCTTTTTTTTTTAGTTAGTTAAAATCTGATAAGTTGCCAAGCGCTTAAACATTTTATTGAATAAAAATTTTTTTTTGGAAAAAGAATATTTTTTTAGTTAAAAATGGGTTAAGGGACTTTAAGTCATAATAAAGATCGACTTTTAATTTTTTAAACTTGAAGAAGTAGAATAACGTTTCTTTTTTAATTTAATACATTTTACTGTATTCAAAAAATGGCTTGATTTATTTTTTTTAATGTTAACTAAGTTTTAATTTAAGTTTTGGAAATTTTAATTTTAATTGTTTTCTATACGCGAAAATATTTTATACATACTCAATTGTTTATTTTTTGGTTTTTTTAATGGATGCATGTATATAAAATCGTGAAATGTTTGAATCCTTAAAATAAAATGTTTGTAAATTAAAGGCATTTTCGTCATATCACAACCAAAACTAAGAAACACTAGTGAATTAATTTTATAAAATCTAAATCAAAAAAATAATCACTAAAAATTGTTGGTACATATTTTTAAATTATTTTAAAATAAAAAATAAAAATACATTAAAATGTGATAAATACAAATTAAAATAAAATTATTTAAAGATAAATTTAAATTAAATAAAAAAATAAGACAAAATAAATGAAAATGAAATGAAATGAAATCAGTGCATTTGTTTGTACTAATTAATTTCTAATTTCAGTATAATTAAAACAATTAATACCAGTTTCTTTTTGAAACACTTAAACAAAAACAATAAAATTCAAGCTTAAAATAGGCTATTTTTTTATTTTTTATAACATACGGCTTTTTGCAATACCAACAACTATATTTTGTTCAAATTTTATAAAACACAAAACAACTTTAATTTTTTCCGAATTTATTTGAGTTCACAAAAATGCATACTTTTAGAATACCTAGTCCTTGAAACTTCTTAATTAATTTAAGGAAAAATTTGTAAAAAAATTCAAATTAAAACAAACCTCTTATCAAGCAGGTATCCTTATAAATTGCTGTGCAGGCATAGGTACTCCAATAAATACGAATTAATACAACAAAAAAAAAACAACAAGTTCACGAATCACTTTGTAAATTCAAGTTAAAATCAACGAAACTTCCACCTTGATTCCATAATTTATTTTTACACAAAATTGAAAGACAAAAACACACACTCACTCTCACACAATCATCAAATCAGCAAAATTAATTTATAATTCCATTTATTTTCTATTCTTCAATTTTATTGATTTCCTTGCAGAAAGTTGAAAATTATTTTTTTTGTACGTATTCAAAAAAAAATATCCACCGTTTTAGAAAACACAATTCAACTCAATCAAATTTTTAAAAATACACCACATACACAATCTGACGAAATCAGGCTTCAGACTAAATATAAAACCCCCTTTTAATTTTTATTCACAAAAATCTATAATTTATTTAAAAGAATTTATTTTTAACTAAGATTCTTCTTCTTCAAAGGGAAAACTATTTATAAATTTATAACGTAGATCCGTTTTTTTTTTTTTTAATTTATTTGAAGATTCAAATTTATCTATTCAGAGATGGATAGATACATTTATAATTTTTATATCACTTTAAGAATTCTTTTTTGTAATGAAATTTTTCTAACGTTAGTTGCTGTTTTAAAAAACACAACGAGGACCGGAAACGTTCGATCGCAATTGAGCCTCTTATCAGACTAACTCGTAGGCAAAAATGTTGAATCCTGGTAGAAGATGGTGTCCTTTTTTTCTTTGGCTACCTTTCCTGGAGAAATTTATGGCTATATGGGTGTATTGGCTTTAATATCCCTGGATGTGTTCCACAAAGTTTAAAAATGGGGGTTATTAATGGTGTAAGAAATCCTGTTCTAAAGAAGAGTAACTAACAGAGTGCTTTAGACTGAATGTTATTTTCCCTTAACCCCAGGTGAGTTCTAAAACGGCGGGCGGTACTAAAAAATGTACTAAAACACTGAGCAACAGTTAATAGCTTGTTGCTTCTACATATTACATGGAATGTGGAAAGCTTTTACTACGACACAACAGACGACGTTTGCAACTGGTGGCATTTCCCCTCAAAAAAATAAAAAAAAAAGCCGAGAGTTTTAAGGACATACAGAATCATATGATTCTTTCATGTCTACATTTTGGTTGTACGTAAAGCTAAAGATACTCAAGGATAATTTTATTCCCCCTCATAGAATTTATGTTTTGGATGATGAGGTGAGGATTTTGGAGTGAGAGAGAGATGAGAGAAAGAGAGAGAGAGAGAGAGTGTTTGAAGCAATACTGCGAGTGTATGCATTTTGTTATTTTGTCTGCGGAACTTGATAGATTAGTGTGGGTGAGGATTTTTCAAGGCTACCCACAGCAAGGACCTAGATTCACCTGTTGGCGGGAGGTTAACGAAAGGTTTTCATGTTCCATTTTTATTTTTGTACATATTTTTGCTCTCGTTTTATTTTTTTTTTTTTTTTTTTTGGTTTGTAGGTCCTTTTACGACGCAATCAGTCTTTTTGTTTATTGTTTGTATCGGGTTATAGGTCTGGTTGTTATCATAAAAATGAATTGTTGGCACTTTTGTTGTGTGTTTACACATCAAGTTGGTAGATTGATGAAATGTGAATAATGGATTTAAAGGATTCTTTTTTTGTTTTGTTTGCTTTTATGAAACATATTATATGGGCAGTAAAATGTTGTAAAATGAATATGAATTCCACAGGATTGTAAATAGGTATAGATATTTGAGGATGAGAAGATGAAATATTGTTATTTAATAATATGCGATGATGCTTAAATCTTTTTGTTCGTAGAATAAGAACAAAATTTGTTAAAATTTGAAGGTAATTTTCTTGGTTACAAAGATAGTAGGTACTTAAATCATATTCATGTAAATAATATACCTATTGTTTTTATTTCTCACAGCAGATATTCCAAGGAAAAGAAATACATCTCAAGATACCGGTATTTTTGAGAGTCCAGTTTTAAAATGAAACGTCCTCATCTTTCAACTTCGGAGTTAATTTTTATGTTGAGAATATTTTGCGTAGTTTTTTGCTTTTTGACTTCGATGACTATGATAACAGCATTAAAGATCCTGACTTTTTACCGAGTTCCGAGTTTAGATTTAGTGGAGAAAGTGATGTCAGCGAAGATACGAGACAAGCTGCAGCTCTTTTGGAAATTAATTTATCTGATCATCTGGTCACCAAATGGTGAGTAACACTGAAATTGTAATGATTAATTTCGAAGATTGTTCTGAAGAAACCAAAGGAAACAGATCTTCAAGAAAAGCAAACAGAAACACCGAAAAAGCTTATACAACACGCACTGGAAAATTGATTCAAGCCAGGAAATTCGAACCGTTGGCGTTGGGTAGAGAGCCGAAAAAAGTGTATGACAAAGATACATATCTGAAGAGGACCAGAAAAATATTTTCGAAAAGTATTGGGAACTTGGATATTACAATTTGCGACAAGCTTACGTGTGTGTGCGGTCTCATCACTGTTGAAGAAACAAAATCAAAAAGGACTTCAAAACATGGCACAAATCCAAGAAATAGAAATTTTTCACATTATTATTTCTTAGAAGTCCATGGAAAAGGAATTTCCGTTTGCCAAAAATTTTTTCGATTAACTTTATCTGAAGCAGCAATTTATAAAAACAGCTGTTAGAAAGAAGCTGGAGTCAAATGGAACAACAACACAACCAGACCAACGAGGAAGAGGATTATCTAACAATATTGAAACTGGAATGGAAAAAGAGATCCGGGATCATATTAACAGTTTTCATTCGTATGAGTCACACTACACCCGAAGAGACACTGCCCAAAAATATTTCCATAGCAGCCTAACACTTTCTAACTATGTATGCATAAGTTATACTGTGAAAAATACGAATCAGTGGCATCAATTTCTACTTACTCAAAAATATTTAAAACTATGAATATCAAATTAAAAAAAACCTAAGCTTGATACTTGCCATAGATGTGACATATTAAAAACTAGAATTGAAGTGGAACCAGAAGAAGAAGAAAGACTTTTATTAAAAGTATCAGATCTGTATCATGCCAGAGGTCTTGGGTTCGATCCCTGCCTATGTCATCTAAAATTTTTTTTTCACGGGTACTGCCTCTTGCGAGCAATTGACAAATTCTCCAAGAGTAATTCTTGTCATGAAAAGTGCTTTCTCAAATTAGCCGTTCGGATTCGGCATAAAACTGTAGGTCCTCTCCATCCCTGACAACAGTACTCGCACACAGGAATGGTTGAGAGTTGTAAGTCACTAGGCACTAGTTCTCAACGGACTGTTGCGCCACCCAATTTATTTTATTTTTATCAGACCTGGAAGATCATCATAAGGCTGATGATCTGGCGTACGAAAGCAAGGCCAAGGAAAAGGAGAATGCTAGAAACAGTGGTTCGACAAAAGTTTTTTCTTTCGATCTTCAACAGTGCCTTACCACACCATTCTTTAGAACTAATGTATGTTTCTATAAGCGACAACTGTGGAATTATAACTTGACCAATCGTGACTGCGTTGTTAACCAAGCTTTCTGTTACATGTGGGATGAGCCAACAGCCAACCGAGGTGGTAATGAGATTGCTTCTTCTGTTTTTCATCATCTTCAAACGATTCCGCCAGACGTAAGACACCTAATTTTTTAACAGTGATTGTTGTGCGGGTCAGAATAAAAGAAAGAAAGCATCAACTGTTAAGATTCATCATCCAAGGGATTGGTACCAGTTGGTTAGATCTGTTGGGAAAAACCCATTCATTGTTCATGAAATGATCCGGACGGACTTTCTTGACTTTTCAAAAATTTCAAAAGAAAAATTTGTTTGGCGTAAAATTGCTGACGATAAAAGTGTATTTGTCTGAAAAAATATAAAATGGTTGCGATTCATCAAAGAATTCGGAATTGTTCAATTCAAAACAATTGTGGATAAAAATGAAGCGTTCAAAGACTTGAACATAAGAAAACGAGGCAGTTGAAGTTCCATACTGTTACACTGGGCCCAATACCATCAGCAAGGAAAAGAACAAAAAGATTTATTAGAATTACTGTCAATGCTCGAAAAGTCATATCATTACTTTTATTTAAATATTCAATCCGATGATATTATTAATTCTCATCCTGATTTGACAGATGATGAAAATGAAGAAGAAAATTAAGAATTTAAACAGTTGCAAATTAAAAATCCTAATAATTATTTTCTTGTATTCGAAGCCTTAAGTTGAAATGATTTAAAAAACATAATAATTTTATATTGTTTTTGTATCGTATGATTTATTCATATATTTTTTGTTTATGACTAAAAAGTTAAAAAACAGGGGTGGAATCGTTTAAGGTGATTGTTGATAAATGACAATCAAAATGATCGAATTTGATCTACGTAAGGTGATAGTCAAATTGATTCCTAAAAAGCTGTCACAAAAAATGTGATAGTCATTTTCAAACAAATATGTTTATTCCGAATAGAGCTACCAGACGCTTACACAAACGACTGGAAAATTTAGACCAGGGGTGAACTATCAAAATCAAGAAAATACGTCTGTGTAATGTGATAGTCGATTTCAAAGTTTTAACCAAACAATTTGACATAAAATAGAAACTTTAAGAAAGGGCTTTGTTCGTAGACAACTACATTAACATGTAGTGTTGAAGCGAGCTTGAAACTCGCCTAAATCTACACTCATATTATAAAGAGGAAAGATTTTTATTTTTGTATGTAACAAATAAACTCAAATTACTGGACCGATTTTAATAATTCTTTTTTCATTAGAAAGCTACATTATCACTGAGTAACATAAGCTATATTTAGTACTAGATTAATATAGAAATCTTTAGAAATTCCTATTAAAACCAACCGAAGCGAAGGTGTAAAAAAATTAGCCATAAAATGTCTCTCATCGCATACGCTGCGAAGAGTATTAATGATAGGACAAACAAATGTTTTTTAATTTAGTGATTCATGGTCGTTTTAATTAGCATGCTTATAACTTAAATATCTGTACCTATTTATGTCTACCCGTGCAAAGCCGGGACGGGCCGCTAGTTCTTTATATACCTGAATCGATTTAAAATGAGCTTGATTCACCTCGATTCCGGTGAAAAACCTGTGTAGAGGAGTTGGTTTTACAGATAATGCATTATATGCATTAAAAATATAGTATTGTTTTAATCAAATTAAAAAAAAAAAGTTGCACGTGGAGTAGGTAGCATATTCTTATATGGTGCTGAACTATTCAGTTTATAATTGTTTAACACGAATCAAACTATCTCAATTGCACTTCATAAGAGACATCGAAACACCATTTGCATTTTAGAAAGTGCTGTCAAACTTAATCATTTTAAAATCTTCTTGTGCGGTGGAAACACCAAAAAGATTTATTTAATCTAAAATGAGATAAACCTTTGGTGGAAACATAGCAAAACTAATTATCTTTTCTATTTTTTTCTCTTCCAAAATAAGCCCAGTAAGTCCATTTTCACTAACAAAACTAAATAATATCAACAGTAATAGAATGAAAAACACACATGATTCCAAATGCACAACTACTCAACGAACACAGCCATCGAGATACAAATGCAGTATCAATCGTACCAACATTTGAGAACGAAATCACATCAGATCCATTCGAGACTCGTATAAATGTCAAAAACCCATCCATAGTAAGATTCTACTCTAACTTTTATCGGTAGTATTCATACTGTGGATATTGCTTTTAATATTCGTATAAAATCCTACTATACTATTGATAGATTTTCCAACAAAACACGGGTAATGATATCAACTTTTATTGACTTAAAGTTTTAAACAATGAAGCTTCAATTTTACAAACTTGTAAAAGTTTTTTTTTAAGGACAAAAAAGATAAAATTGATTTCGATTTCGTTTCGCTCAGACTGTTTTGTATAATATTTGGGATGGGATTAATGGAATCTACATGTCTGGTGGTTTTATACAAACAGACAGACACCACCTTTCTACCTACCTTAACGTGCGTCGTCTTCTTCGGTCGTTGCTTGAAAACTGACACCATTTAATTTCTTTCATTTTTTCGTTCGTCGCTATTCATTTCGTCCTTTTCAGGTGGTTGAGAGCTGAGACGAGGATGAATAATGCAAGGACCCAACTTACTTACTTTCTGAACTTACAGACAGCATTATTGACGTAAAATCTTGAATTGTGTTGATTTTGTGTAACCGAAAGCTTCATAAAGTTGAAATTTGTGCGTTAAAAGCAAACAGTTTTTGTTTTATGCCATCCAGACCATTCAAATAAAATTTATATACATAAATATTTACGTCATGAATGACAATTCATTAGCAAATAAAATTGAAATTCAGGTGGTTTTGAAATTCTAACCAAAAATAAAAAATAAAAAAATAATACCTAACCTCAATTTCATTATCCCTGCCATACATAAGAATCAAGGTTCAATGGTTTAGTTTTAAAATTGAATACCTATGTATAAGAAAAAAAAAAAAACAAAAATTCTGATTGTGTTATTGATATAATACTGAAGGACAAATTAATTGAATTTTTCAGAGTTTTTGAAAAAAAAAAAAGCAAACAAACAAACACTTTTTCCATCAACATTAATAAAAGAAAGTCTTGTTTTCGTGGGTGGCATATTTTTTAAGGAGGTTGGTAGCTAAGGTAGGTATCTAAAGAAAGTACACTTGAATGCTTACTTTGCAGGAATGGGTATGGGTTTGACTCCTACTCAAAAGGCAACATTCCTTAGAAATGAATGCTTAGAATGTATGTTCTGAGTAAATATCGTAGAAATTTGTATGCATAGCTACATATACATATATGTAATATGTATTTACAAAATCTTACATTTTAAATTTTTCGTATCTAAGCGACAAAATAATTCAGCTTGTGTTGGTTGGTTTTTAATTTCATTTTAAATAAACCATGTGGAATTTGAAACTGTCTAATATCATTAATTAAAAGTAAGAAAATATGCAATCTTCTATTTTGACATATTTTGTATGCTTGAGTACATAATTTTTCTTTCATTTTCCAATTGAATTCAAATCTTAAGAATTTATAAAATATTGTAATTAGAATAATGGGAACTGTTTTTGATTTGTTTTCGAAGACATTTTTAACCTTTATGTATGAGTATACCCATAATTTTAATTTTCAATCCCCATTTAAATGTTTATTGTGTCCATTTCAATCCTGTTTCAATTCAAAGCAGGTAAAAACAACCATTTTATCCAATACTTGATTTATTTCTCTAAATTAACAACTCAATTTTCTTTAAATCTCTGCAATTTTTCCTACTCTCATTCAAATAAACTCTCAAGGATATTCAAAAGTGAGTTCAAATAAAGTACGAGTACGCCCAGGTAATTTGTAGTTATAGCTTTCAAACCATAGCAATTTTTATAGCAATGTTGGTACTTAGAGACAATATAAATGTTCACATTGCCCAATTCCCAAATTGACATATCTATATATATGTATACAAAGGAACATCAATATACATCAGTAAGCTAAGTTGATATTATGTATATTTTTCATTTCCTGACTTTGCCTTGACAATGAAAGAAAATATATAAGTTAAAAAAGGAAAATAAAAAAACAGAACTTTATTTCCCAGGATAAGGGAGTCCTCATCGCTGGCACTTAATAGTATCGGATCAAAGGGGATCAGAAAATCTGTTGACAGAGACTTTTCCTTTTTTTCTTCTATCAGATAGAGAAAAATAGATTAAGTTGAATTCGGATTCTACTTTAAACTTGAGTTGGGCACTCATTTTGGTCCTAGTGTTAAGTATGGTTACCATTTTTGTAGACTTGAAAAAGGATTTAAGCGAAAGGAGGAGGAATTAAAAACAAAATCTCTAAAGACCGATTCTTTGTTTTAGGTTAGCTTTGTTCCAAATATCAACGATCAAGTGATAGATTGATAAATACCAAAATATTATATTTAACAAGTCAATTGAGAAATGTTTCCACAATTAAAAACTGACCAGATCTATAAAAACCAAAGAAAAGTTCCTTATATTATTAATGGCTTTCAGTAAGAATTTTAATATTTATCAATTGATAATTGGCATACGAAAAAAAGATCGTTAAAAATTGTATTCAAATTTTCAAAAAAAACATATTAAAGTACCAATTCTGAAAATGTTTCTTTATAAAAATAATGCTTTAAAAAATGTTGTTATATTTTTATTGTCAATGATAAACGACTTCAAGAAATTAAATATTAATCCGTACAAAAATTCGATATCAAGATTTTAATCAAACATAATAAGGGTATTCATGCAAACACAGAAAACCCATAGAAACCTTAAAAACTGTAGAATTTTCTATAGGTAGAAATCAACTGTCAAAATTTGTATGGGAAAAATATTCTGCAAAATATAGACTTTTATCTCTCAAATTTGAAGCAGAAATCGTAGAA
Source organism: Eupeodes luniger (assembly GCA_951509635.1). Lineage (NCBI taxonomy): Eukaryota > Metazoa > Arthropoda > Insecta > Diptera > Syrphidae > Eupeodes > Eupeodes luniger. The sequence goes on from OX608074.1 coordinate 38,757,941, forward strand.
GAAAACAACAGATAAATTTTGTGTTTGTTTCTAACGTTTCCGCAAATATTTCTAAAGGAGTGTTCATGTAAACCCTTTGCGGAAATTTATATTTTTCTACAAAGTAGAAAATTATATCGTTACATGAATACCCTTAATATTAAGATGGTATAGAGAAGTATTTCAATACATAAGTGGATCCGGGGATTCTGTCTGTCCTCGCCTCCACAACTAAAATCATTGGGTCCATAAAGTTCAAATTTGGGTAATACATAAGTGTAAATCAGATTCAAGTTTTTAAGACCAAAGTTAAGTAAGTTTTATTAAATTTTTCTCCCTTACTAATGTTTTGGTAAGAAACAGAAAATTCGAATTTTCTCAAAAACGACCTGATAGATTTTTATGAAATTTTTCCACATTTATTTTTTAACATGGCTTGTTTCAAAAGAAGAAATATATTTTTGAATTATCCATTTGGGAACCACGTATAGAACCATTTTGTTGTTTTTAAAATTTATATTTATGATATAATATTTTCTTAACAACATTTTTGATGATCAAAGATGTTTTTTTTTGAACTTTTAAAAAAACTCAAAATTAAATATCTCAAAAATAGGCCAACAGTTTTTAACAATTTTTGTACATTGTGGGCACACTCAAGGTGGCGCAACAGTCCGTTGAGAACCAGGGCCTAGTGACTTACAACTCTCAACCATTCCTGTGTGCGAGTACTGTTGTCAGGGATGGAGGAGACCTACAGTTTTAAGCCGAATCCGAACGGCTATTTTGAGAAAGCACTTTTCATGACAAGAATTACTCTTGGAGGATTTGTCAATTCCTCGCAAGAGGCAGTACCCGTGAAAAAAACTTTAGATGACACAGGCAGGGATCGAACCCAGGACCTCTGGTATGACAGTCCAACGCACTAACCGCCATGACACGGGTACAAAGGGTTTTGAATACCCTTAAAATGCTTAAACATAGTACGAGCAATTAGAAAAGGTGGACAGAATTAGATGCACATTGGTTTAACATGTATCCATATTTTAATGACTGGAAAATATTGATAAAGCATTCCATATTCGTGAAGTGCCGCTGAAGAAAGAATCCCTGTATTTAATAGTACGTCTGAAATTGGGCTCAAGGGAAAGTGATGGGCATTTTCCCAGAAAAATGGGTACTAAGGTTGAATTGTTTGAAGGGAGGAGGAAGGAGGAAGGAGGCTGAGGGTACTGTCATCAGCAAAGCAATTAAATGGGTTAGTAGTTTTAGACAATACTTCATTTATAAAAATAAGGAATAGCGTCGGAGACAAAACTGAGCCTTGGGGCTAGCGTTTATTTTGTAGATATCAGATTTGAACCCATCCAATAGTACTTGAATTGAATAGCCCGAAAAATAATTTTTTTTTTCTTTTTGTTTAATTCAATAGTTTTTGTTTTTGCTTGTTGTTTAAATCATAATTTTATTTATTTTCAATTTATGTCAGTGCTGTCAGGTGTGGAGAGAAAAAATAAAATAGTATGATTTAATAAAAAAAATAGTGAATAAAGAAAATATCCCCTGAAGAAGTAAGGAGTTCTTACGAAACGTTGGGAAAAAGGATGGAATAGTTTTTTATTTGCATTCCCAAAACAAAAAAGTCCAAAATAGCCTATTTTTGACATAATCAATAAAAAAAGTGATTCATCAATATGAAATGCACGCATTTTCGATAAGAGAGCTTGATGCCAAACTTTATCAAATGACGGTAATTAAGAAGATTTCGTTATTAAAGATGTTTCTTATGCTGAGAATTGATCAGCACTTCCATGACCTTGAAAAGAAGGGACGTAGGTGCAATTGGACGATAGTCAGAACGGGTGGAGAATTCACCTTTTTAAGAGACAGGCTAGATCCATGCACTCTGCAAGAGACCTGTAGAGAAGGACAGATGGAAAATTACGCAGTGGTCTTAGTAGCGATGAAGAATACCTCTTCAGAACTACATCGGTGATACTATCCGAACCAGCGGTTTTTTGAATGTCGAGGCCATTGAATACTCTAGCACCTGAACGAGTGCGAAAAAGAAGATTCGTCCCATAAAACTTCATGCGTGCAAGAACAGGGAGAGACAAGTCACTCATTGGCAGCATCGAATTAACAAAAATCTGTGCTGCAAGTAAATTGGCTTTATCAATCAAGCTTACAAAGGAGTTTACATATACCAAATTAATTTACCAAAAAAAATAAATATTTTCTAAAAAAAGAGTAGTGAAGTGCTTTTTGATTTTTGAAAAACTAAATGACATTAAAATTTTTGAAGATAACTTATTTTGCAGGCATATTTTTAAATCTTAATCCATGGGACCCAGAAGTGTTTTTTATTTCGTATAAGTTTTCTGTTCGAAAATTAAATTTCTAGCACTTTTTCTCCTAAGAAAAATGTTGTTTACTCAAACAAATATATCGAAATTTAAAATGTTAAACCGAATATCATTGTATTGTATTTAAAAAGGAATTTTCTTAAATTGGTAATCATGTTTTTTTCGTCTGTCCGTCTAGCAGCTTGAATAAAGATGCAATAAAATAAGATCCTTACGTTTGTTCTTTGTGTTTTCTTATCGTAGACAAAGCTTTGAAATATTTTATTCTACTATTATAGTATACCTAACCTACCTTCCGGTTCCGACCAACCAAAGTGAGCCTCCAAAGACAACACGACAGCAAGGACAATGCGATGCAATGAGACTGCAAAGGATGAGACTTTTTTTTGCTTTATTTAAGAATTGAAATTCAAGATGTCCTAAGGATAAATTCCAATTGAGATTTTTCGTTTGTAGTTGAGAACAACAAATCAGATTTTGTTAAGGTTTACACAATTTAAAGTTTTACACTGCCACAGAAAAAAAAAGTAAACAACCTTCAAGGGATTACAAAAATTCTTTCGGGTGTATTTTTCAAATGAATTATAAGTTCTTTTTTTCCAAGTCCAGTATCATTCTACAGAAAAAAGGCGTTAATTTCTATAAACTTTGGTGATTTCCTTTGAAAAGTTCTACTTTAAATATTTTCTAGAGAATTGTTCAACATGGGTTTGGCATGGGACACTCAATAAAAAAGTTGAGAGGAGAAAAAGAGGAAATTCCAGACCTCCAAGTTTCATCATTAATATAGTTATACAGCGGCAGTGGTGAAGTGGCGAGGTAAGAAAAGTAGTAAAAAAATAAAGTTACATGCAGTATAATTTCCTAGAAATGAAGAAGGATAAGTATAAAAAGAAATACAAACAAAAAACACACACACTCACAGTATACACCATATTTTAATGCTTCACAATTTGCTTTTGAAATGTCCAAAAGGGAAAGTTTAAGAGAGAGTGACCTGTTGACGTGATATGAAAACATTTTCAACATAATGGAAAAAGTTTTACCTTGTAAATTTTTCTACCTTTACCTACTTTTCTTTTATTTTTTAATACGTTGGTGTTAGTAATTAAAGCATAGTGATATCTCCTGCAATTACTAAAGTACCTAGGAATGTGGATATAATAGATCCGTTCGCGTAATTTCTGCACTAAAATTCGTAAAAAGAAATATTTTAAAGAGTGGGGGTAAAATTCTCTCACCAAAAAAAAAACTACAAAAAAGTAAGCGAATGGGAAAACAACAAATTTTTCACACAGTATTACTGTCTTGTTGCTGTTCTTTAAAAATTTGTTTTTAAATTTTATAACTGACAGCAAAAGCGAGCAATTTTTTTAATTTATTTGAATTTCTATCAAATTTGAAATTTTCACAAATCAGCCCAAAGAAATATCTTGGGCTAAAATTCGTAGGTTGGGGAAATATTTTACTCTCTCAGGAGCGCTCTCTTTTACGAAAAACTACGAAATTTTTGAGTACGCGAACAGGATTTGGTTAAATTTCGTATTTTTTAGTAAAATTGGACTGTTTTAGGAGGGTACGCGAACGGACCTAATAATAACTCACGTTTTTACGTTGAATTTTTTAAATATTAATTTTTGTAAATTAATTTCAGGAAAGAGGTGAGTACGACCCGTCACCATTATACAGTGTTACGAACCGACGGAGCTCGCATCTAATGAAAAGAAAGAATGCTTTTATAGTCAACTAGGATCCGCCTACAACAACACTTCCCGCGGAGATATTATTTTAGTTATGGGAGACCTCAATGCTAAGGTTGGCAGTAACAACAACGTAGCCCGTAGGCATGAGATGGGTGTTCACGGAGTCGGAAATTGCAATGATAATGGTGAGAGGTTCATTGACTTCTGCAACACCAATAGCTTTGTGATTGGTGGCACTATGTTTGAACACAAACTCTGTCATAAAATTAGCTGGGTGTCGACGGACAGGCAAGCGGCTTCCAACCAAATTGACCACTTCGCGATTAGTCGACGCTTTAGAAGCAGTCTCTTGGATGTACGAAACAGAAGAGGCGCCGATTTGGGACTTGCCCGTGACCACCACTTAATGATAGCTACCCTACGATTGCGTACAGCTACAGTTCGAAGATCCAACGGAATAACACGAGCCCCCAAATTCAACATCGCGAGACTAAAGGATCCCACGACCCGTCAACAATTTAGGGACCACCTGTCACACGAAATGAGAACAATCAGCAGCACAGTACATGACGACATCGACCACCATTGGAATGCTGTGAAAAATGTTTTCATTTAGGGTGCTGACAGATTAGTCGTTCGGAAAGAAGGAAGCAACTACTCTTGGCTTTCAGAAGAATCTTGGGCAAGGATCAACGAACGCAAACAGTTAAGGGTTCGAATAACTGCTGCACAAGGGGAAGCAAGAAACGAGCTGGAGTCCTCGTATCGCATGAAAAAGAGAGAGGTTCACCGCAGTGTGCGCCGCGACAAGCGTAACTACATCAACGCGTGTTTGCAAACAACGTGCAGCCGATACCTTCTGAAGCGCCTGAAGAAACTAATCCCCGAATCCGCACCGCACTTCCCAGTAAAGATGAGATCGTTGCCGCAATTAAAGCACTTAAGAACAACAAAGCGGTAGGACTTGATGGAATTCCCGCAGAGCTTTTACAGCAGCGCCAACGTCATCAAGTGAACTGCTTCATCCGCTCATAAAAGAAGCCTGGACCACCGAAAGCCCTCGATGAGTGGAAGAAGGGAATTATCATCAAGATGTCAAAAAAAAGGAGATCCTACAAAGTGCGAAAACTGGAGAGGAGTTTGCGTTCTACCTGCCGTTGCCAAAATAGTAGCAAAAGTCATAATGGAACGCTGTTGTTGATGGCTACGGAGTAGACGTATATAAGAGTTCGGCTTCCTTTTATTTCTTATACTTCAAGTGTAACAAGTTAAAACTTAAATCAAAACTTACCAAGAGCTCTGTTTTTAATTTGCCTGTTCAGTGACAGTGAATATTTTGTTAACTTTATTTGATTTATACTGCATTTGATAAAATTATTTTTCTGTTCCGACATAATAAATAAAAATATATAAAGAAATCCAATCGAACTATGTCAAACTCAAACTCAGCGAAACCTGCCGCTAGCACGCGAAGTAAAACTACAAACACACCGAAAACACCACAAAATCATCCTCAATCTACCCCTTCAAAAACTGTAATCAGTGCGAAAGAAGAGTGTAATATTATTAGCCAGCAGTGTAAAGAACAAAGCGACTATATTATCAATCTCTTATCCAAACAAATTATTAACTCAGAAACAAGAATATCCGATAAAATAAGCAACGAAATTAAATTCTTGCAAAATTCCATAAACGCCACTAATATTAAAGTTACTGAACTTCAAACAGCACTCTTGAGCGCTAATAAAACGATCGACACTTTAAAATCCGAACTGTGCGAATTAAAAAAAACTGTAGGCGATGTAAACAAACAAGCCACAATCACTCAAACCGAAATGCAAAGTGTAAGAAAAAACCAATCAATTTTGGAAAATCGCGCCGTTGCAAATGATGCTTTTCTTTTCGGTATTCCACATTTTGAAGACGAAAATCTAAAGTCTACTTTTAATCTGCTGTGTAACGCACTTTCCATAAAACCACCTACAATTAAAAATATTTATCGCACGCGACCTCGAAATGAATCTAAAGACACACCGATTCTAATCAAATTCATTACACCGTATGATCGAAATTATGTGTTGAAGTCAGTTGCTCTTTTTAGAAAAGTGAATAATAGAGAGCTATGTTTGCAAGACATTGACATAAACTCCACAAGTGCTCTCTTTATGCGAGAGGCTTTAACGAAAAACAACCTGTCAATATACCAGCATGCAATGGCTCTGAGAAAGCAAAAAAAACTATGCACTGTGTTTGTATCGAGAGGAGTTGTTTACATCAAGCGACTTATGAATGAAGATGCTCAACTGATCGACTGCTTGGAGGATTTGAATATGGTTGCCAACTCTGAAATATAATGTTTAATATTTAAATACATACTTATAATATATTATTTTTTTTTTTAATTTCTACTTTTAATCTATAAATTTTATATTTTTCATCTCTTATTTGTAACATTATTTTCTCATTTCTATTATATTTTTTATTACTGTCTTTAACTTCCTAATAAGCTTTACAACTTCAATAATATTTACAATACATTATCTTTCAAGGATTTTTAGCATACAGTAAATCTTCTTTGTTTTTTCTTTGTGCACTTTGAATTTTATTGTTTTCATTTACGATGGGTGATCTTAATTTGCGCACCATGATTAATATTTTGAGTGGACATCAAACTGGACTTAGAGTATCTCACATCAATGCACAAAGTTTGCTATGTAAAATTGACGAGTTTCGCTTTACATTTGAAGGTTCTAAGGTTGACGTGGTTTGTGTATCTGAAACTTGGCTTTCTGAATCTCAAAACAACAACATATGTTCTCTCACAGGTTATAAGATATATCGTTCAAATAGAGTACGCTGCAGAGGTGGGGGAGTTGCCATGTTTGTCAAAGAAACATTAAAATCAAGACAGATAGCTGTCTCTTGTAACGAAAGTGAAATGGAATTCGCCTTCGTAGAAATTTCGAATGGTCAAGAAAAAATTTTAGTGGGAACAGTATATCGACCCAACAGAAACGTTTGTATTTCTCCTCTTATCTCTACTTTAGAACAGGTTTCAATTTCGTACTCTAACATAATCCTAAGTGGTGATTTCAATTGCAATATCTTAGAGGAAAATAACGTGTATGACCAATTTCTGACGCTTAATCTATTTTCTGTAAACACTTCTGAGCCTACACATTTCCCTAATAATGGTAATCCTTCATTGTTGGATCTATTTTTAGTATGTGATCGAAATAAAGTTATTCACTACGATCAACTATCTGCTCCAGGTTTTTCAAAACACGACCTTATTTTCTTAGTTTATGATTTCCACGTTGAAAGACATAGGCAAAACCATACCATCGAATTCAGGGATTTCCGTAATTTGAACTACGCCGCCTTGGAACAAAATCTTAATACTATTAGTTGGAACTCGTTGTTAGATATATCTTCGCCCTCTATGCAGGTAGAATTTTTTACTGAAAAAATTAATGAACTTTATTATAGTCATGTGCCCCTAAGAACTAAAACTTTCAGTCCAAATAGTAAACCGTGGATAACGAGAAGTATTCTCTCTCTCATTAAAAAAAGAGATTTATTCTTCAAACGATGGAAATTATTTCGCATTGACAGTCTTTATGTAAATTATTCCAAACTGCGAAACAAAATTATTCGGGAGATACGCAAGGCCAAAGCTCAAACATATTCAACACGTTTCAATGCCGCATTGGGAAGCAAAGAGATTTGGAAGAATCTGAAAAACATAGGAATTGGCAAATTCGATAACAAATCTACAGATTTGCTTGACATAAATGCCCTAAACTTATCTTTCGTCTCAAGCACGACAGGCACCTCGCATTTTCCAGACCGGGTTAATTCATCGGAGAATAATTTATCAAATTCTAGGCCAAATACACCCCTTTTCGACTTCTCTCACATTACCATGGAGGATGTAGTTGAGGCCCTTCTATCGATAAAATCTAACGCTGTAGGACTCGATATGATACACCCTAAGTTCTTAGAAATTGTTCTCCCTATCTTGCTACCATTCATCACACACATTTTTAACTCCATTTTAAGAACACGTGAATTTCCTTCTCTATGGAAAAAAGCAAAGGTTATTCCTATACCAAAAAATTCCAAAGGAGATGAGTTTAGACCTATATCTATATTGCCTTTCTTGTCGAAAGTTTTTGAGAGAATACTTCAAAAGCAAATAAACGAGTTTCTAACACGGTTTGACTTATTGACCTCAAGACAATCCGGCTTTCGAAAGAAAAATAGCTGTTTGACTGCCTTGTTAAGTGTTTCTGAGGATATCAGAAAAGCAGTTGATATGGACAACGTTACTTTTCTAATTTTTCTCGATTTCTCTAAGGCCTTCGATATGGTAAATCACAACAATCTTTGCCTTAAGCTCTCAAATTATTTCAATTTTTCCTCCTCTGCAGTCGATCTATTGTTTTCTTATTTAACAGAACGTGAACAGGCGGTTGAACATAATCAACAAAAATCGATCTTTTTACCTGTAGCGAATGGTGTTCCACAAGGGTCAATACTAAGCCCCTTGTTCTTTTCAATGTATGTGAACGAGTTGCCTAGTATTGTAAAAAATTGTTCCATTCGCATGTATGCCGACGACACTCAGCTGTACCTAAGTTGTCCCTTAGGGATGATTGAACACTACGTTGCATGTATTAATGAAGATTTAAGAAGAATCGATCAATGGTCAATAGAAAACTGCTTGCTGCTTAACCCGAAAAAATCTAAATGCATCGTCATCGCTAGGAATAAGATTGATGTGTCATGTTTTCCTCAAGTTGCTCTCAAAGAAAGTGCCATCATGTATGTCGACAAAGCTATAAACCTCGGTGTTTTGTTCAATAAGACCCTGACTTGGGAGGACCATATCAATAGAACTGTGGGTAAGTGTTATAGTGTCCTTCGTATGCTTTGGCCATCTCAATATTTAATTCCAATAAAAATCAGAGTTCTTTTAATAAAAACGTTGTTTCTGCCTTTATTAACTTACGGTTGCGAAATTTTCTGCAAACTTGACTTCGAAAGCAAAAGAAAACTTAGTGTCGTCTTTAACTGTGCTGTTCGTTATGTTTATGGACTAAGACGTTTTGATCGAATATCCAATTACGTGATTCAATTTCTCGGAATGACTTTTGAAAATTTTCTCAAATATCGAACTATAACTTTTTTCTCTGATATTCTTCAAACCCGACAACCTGAATACCTTTATAATGAGATAAGATTCCTAAACTCAAATCGTACTGCTCAAGTTTTGGTCCCGCGTTTTTGTTGTGCGACATCTGAACGCCAGTTTTTTGTAAACTCCTCACGAATGTGGAATTCGTTACCACGTGAAATAAGAAGTTTAAATTGCGCAAAGAAATTAAAAAATGAATTAAAACTGTACCTTAGCAATTAATTACAATTAAAACAATTAATAATATATTTTTTAAATTCATCTTTTTATAAAATTGTATAAGTACCTATTCTTATTAATATTTTTGTTATTATTATTCTCTTTCTTCCATTTGTAATTTGATGTTTTAACATTTTAACTTATATTTATTGCGATACAAAATGCCGTAGCTGCTGTACACTTTAAAGCTATATTATAAATAAGAATTTATGTTCTTACAATATTAGCTAATCTTGATTAATAATAAATACTAAATACTAAATACTAAATACTAAATACTAACGCATCAGAGAACACCTTGAGGCCACACTCAATGCCGAACAAGCAGGATTCCGCGCTGGATCCTCCTGTACTGATTATATCAACACTCTGCGGATCATTATTATTGAACAGTGCGTTGAATATCGATCACCACTACACCTGCTGTTCATCGACTTCGAGAAGGCCTTTGATAGCGTTAACAGGGAGTATATCTGGTTAGCTTTGCGGAGGAGAGGCATCCCAGAAAAATTAATTGCTATTATTAAAGCAGCATATGATGGATCCAAGTGTCACGTTCTGCACGATGGTAGGTTGTCAGATGATTTTAAAATCCGAAGCGGAGTCAGACCGGGCTGTATTCTGTCGTCAATATTGTTTTTGTTGGTAATAAGATATGTACTGCGCTCAGCTCTGTCAGGTATCGGAGGGATCCAATGGACTTTGACATCCTATTTAAAGCACTTGGATTACGCGGACGATGTTTGCTTACTCTCTTATAGGATCATGGATCTCCATCAAATGACAACAAGTGTGGAGAGAGAAGATGAAGTTGTGGGGCTGAAAATGATCAGCCTCGGAACCCGACTATCCTCTCAAATAAATATTTGCTCGCAACCGGTGGAAAAAGTGGAGAGCTTTCAATACCTTGGAAGTACCGTTTCCATCGAAGGCGGAACCGAACAAGACGTCATCTGCCGCATTGGCAAAGCAAAAGCGGCGTTCGGTATGCTGTCAAAAATTTGGAGGAATAACTGTATCAGCTAAGAACAAAGCTACGACTGTTTCGCACAAATGTCGAATCTGTGCTTCTTTATGGGTGCAGCACTTGGAAGGTTACTTAAGCCATAACAAGAAAGCTGCAAACCTTCGTGAATAGATGTCTTCGTAACATCCTAAGGATTTTCTGGCCAAACCGTATATCAAATGAGGTCTTTCATAGTAGGACAGGTCAAGAACCTATAGAATCTATAATACGAAGACGTAAGTGGCAATGGATTGGACATACGCTTCAAAAAGGTAACGACTGCATTGCAGGCCAAGCAATACAGTGGAATCCGCTCACACAAGTAGGAAGAAGAGCTGGACGACCGAGAAGCACATGGCGCAGGACAGTCGAGGCGAAATCAGCGTCGCTAGGCAAGAGTTGGAGGGAGCTGAAACACATCTCCGGAAACCGTACACGATGGCGCGTAGGAGTAGTAGAGGCCCTATGCCCCTTAAGGGGTTCCCAACGGACTTAACAGGTCTGAGGACTTAAAGTAGGTAAGTAGGAAAAAGCTGAAAGATTTTTGCTGGAAATTTAATAAGTGTAAAAATTTAAATATGAAAAATTCAAATCCGGAAGCAATTTCTTAACATTTACATATTATTTAAGTGAATTTAACTATTTATAATTTATTGTGAGTTTTTTTTAAAATCCCATATCTCGTAAACTATTCAGCCTAAAATATCAGTGTTTCCATTGTCTAAATCATCTTAATATATGATTTTCAAATTGAAAACTTAATTATCCTTGTTTCCTGTTTAATATTCATAAAGAAATAATATTGACCTAAATGTGTCTTCCAAATTTTGTTTACATACAAAAATTAAAGTTTTTGTTTTGTTGAACTCCTGAATATTATAATTTATTGATATTTCAACACTAAAAAAACACATCCTTCCGTAAAAAAAAAAAAACGAATGGAAAAAATAAATTAGAATTATAAACAATTGTTGATATCTCTTTGTGCCGGAAAGTGCCATTTGGCTATTTTATTAATGACATATAAATCATGAAACAAAAACAAGACGGAAGTGAACATTTTGGGTTAAATAAGATTAATGACCTTTTTTCCTTGAAAATGGATTCACATTTTTAGTTTTAACGTAGTTATAGTAGGTCTGTGCCGATGCCATGCCATGCCAAAGGCGATTGGGGATTTTGTTCGAGACACCTGTGATATATGAATAAATTATTGAAAATTTAACTCAGTTAATGTTGGATTGGAATATATAATGTAGATAGCAGGTACAAATGGAAAAGTAAAGGTAAAAATAATATACAATTCTCTTTATTAATCATGATTATAATATTATTTTGTTTTAATGTTTCCGATTGAGTTTTAAAATGTCTTAGTTTCTTTTTTTTTTTATAAAAATGGAATTTGTTTTGAAAAATGGTCTTTTTGGGTTTTTAATTTACAATTTTTCACTTTCTGAAAATGTCTGCAGTTCTTTTAAATATGGATGTTTGTAAAATTTAATTATAGCAACGAATTCCAAGAAAACTAAATACAAAAATTTCATTTCTTCGAAAAATTCTGAGTTTTGGCGGGGACTTATTTTGTAAATTCTAAAAATTATCATAATTTTGGAAAGAAGCATCAGATTTTTAGGTTGGGTGAGAGGATGTGAGGTAAGGCACCTACATTTTCAAATGTGTATTAAAATGTACAAATATATGTAATTGTATTGAGAATTTTGTCTTCTACTTTTTTTGGATTACATTTGGAAAAATAATATATTTTTAAAAGACTATGTTATTTTTTTTATTTTTTGAATAATTCCGGAGAAATTTATTTTTAACAAAATAAGCTCAGAAAACCTTTTGACAGTGCAATTACTCACAAAATGAGTGTGGATAAAACAACACTTTATTACGGCTGCCCACCTGCAATCTTTTAGAAAAAAAAAAACATTTTGCTTAAAAATCCATACAAACAGATACATTTTTAGTCAAAAATAAACTAAAAAATAGGCTGGGATGCGACCCACACTGATAACTTCCCATCCCGTCTGTCGATTTGTCTTGCTTAAAAGTTTGTAGGTTTTCGTGTTGGGTTAAAAAAGTTGTTAGTTGAATTATTCTTGAAAATTTTAAAATTAACAATAATATTTTTCATATAAAGAAATAATTTAGTTTGAAAATCTAGTTTTATTAAATAGATTTTTAGTCGAAAACAATTTTTTACCAATTTAAGTAGCATTTCTTAAATTTTTACAAATTGGATGAATGAAATTAATTTGAGAGATATGTATCATGAATCGAACATCAATTTTTACCAAATTTGCGTACTATTTTTTGTAGATTTTATTTTTTTATGAAAAAACGGACTGTTGGATTTTTATAAAAAAAAAAACTACTGAACATCGAAAACAATATTTTCTATGAAATATAATAAGTTTGAAGCCAATATTTTTAATTTTTGAAAAGCTTTTTGATTCGGAAGTAAATTTTTACCAAGTTTTAGTATTGTTTTTTTTTTAGGTTTTTATTGTTTGTAAAAAAACTGTCAATTAGATTTTTCTCAAAATTTTACTAAATGTTGACAACAATATTTTTTAAAAGATAAAAGTAGCTTAAAGCCAATATCTCAAAGTTTTAAAAAGATATTTGAGTCAAAAATCAATTTTTACCAACTTCTGTTTATTTTTTTTTAGATTTTTAATTTTTTGTACAAAACCTGTCAATTCGATTTTTTTCAAAATTTTACTGAATATTGACAACAATATTTTTTGAAAGATTAAAGTAGTTCAAAGCCAATATCTCAAAGTTTTGAAAAGATATTTAAGTCGAAAATCAATTTTTACCAAGTTTTAGTATTGTTTTTTTTTTTTAGGTTTTTATTTTTTGTAAAAAAAACTGTTAATTCGATTTTTCTCAAAATTTTCCCTAATGTTGAAAACAATATTTGTTATAAGTTCAAATTAGTTAGAAGATATTATCTCAAATTTTTGAAAAGATATTTGAGTCAAAAAAGTGTCATGAAAAAGTGCTTTCTCTAATTAGCCGTTCGGATTCGGCATATAAACTGTAGGTCCCCTCCATCCCTGCAATTACTCGCACACAGGAATGGTTGAGAGTTGTAAGTCACTAGGCCCTGGTTCTCTACGGACTGTTGCGCCACCTAATTTATTTTATTTATTTATTTGAGTCAAAAATCAATTTTTACCAACTTTTGTTATATTTTTTTCGGTTTTTAATTTTTTGTAAATAAACAGTCAATTCGATTTTTTTCAAATTTTGAATGAATGTTGACAACAATATTTTTTAAAAGATAAAAGTAGTTTAAAGTCTTAATCTCAAGTTTTTGAAAAGATATTTGAGTCGGAATTCAAAAAAAAAAACTGTCAACTAGATTTTTCTCAAAATTTTATCAGATGTCAAAAACATTATTCTTCGTTGCACAAAATTGTTTTGTGTGAAATCATATTTTAGTCGTAAAATTTTCGAGGTGACAATTTTTTTTTTTGCAGTCTGTAAAACTTAATAATCTGTAGACGAATAAATAAATTCTTCGAAGGTGGGCAAATTTTGTCTACAAAAATTCCCAAATGCCTTAAAGGCAATCATGTCAATAATATGTTTTCATATATCTTAATTAGTACTATTTAAATATTTTTGTATTAAACCGCAAATTGTTTAATTAAATGGAATTAAAATAATTATGTTTCTAATATCCGCTTTTTAAGTTAATCCTTTTATTAATAATTTATTAAATAGTAATATACAAATTTGGAAGTCATATAGGTAACACAAGATGTCAGCTTTTTTTGAATTAAAATTTGTATTTTGAAATAAGCTTGTGCCACATACTGTGATGTTGATTGGCTTACAATAAAAACTTATTCGTATTCATAACAAACAACAAAAACTTCATATACGTATTTTTTTCGAAGTTAAAGATATCACTGGCGCCATTACCACCTATACGGCTATAACATTTATATGCATTTCATACCCTCACATCACTTACTTGATTTTGATAATGAAGCGCCCACCCACTATTCTGGCTTTTATATTTTCCGAAACAGCTTCAAACTATGTGCCGATAGCAAAATGCTAAAATAAAAAATCCCAAAGTGCTGCATTTGAAGCTTCTTCTTGATTGAAATGAAAACACACAAAAACTAATTAATTCCATTTGGGTTTTTGGAAAAAATAAAAACAGATAAAAGATATGTGGAGGGAAAAATCGAACTCAAAACCAAAACAAAGCGAATTTTATCAATGATATAATTCGAAGTATAAATGATTTCCAATGCCAATAAAATCGTAGGTACATAGGTGGTGTACGAACATTATTTACAATGTTGTATAGCAAAGGATAATGTGATATGAATACATACGAGTATACCTAGTGTACCTACACACAAAATAAAGATAATTATTGTGACGGCGCTTATGTTCTATTTCTATTTATAAATACATAGATAGATCGATTAAGGATAATAGGTAGGATGATTTATGTAGGTAGGTATTTGCAATAAATTTTTGGAATAAACTATGTACATAGTAAAAAACAAAACCTTCATTGATTAATGGAAAAAAAGGCAGAGATGTTGAATCAAAATGAAAATACAAGTCCTAAAAATACATTCAAAAATCAATATTAATTGGAATTTCCTTTTGAAAGGTTTTCAATGAAATTATAAAAATCAACAACTTCAAACAGCTTTTGACTTTTGAAATTTGTAAACATGAACAAAAACCGTAGTTTTTACAAAAAAGACATTTATTGAAGCTGAATTCTCAATATCAGTGAGTTTTAGAGTTTAGTTATACATACACACACAAATATTTCAACTGAAACATACTAAGCCATTAACATCAAGCATGGACAAAATTAAGTTATAGGGTTTCAACGATGTTTTACGTTTACTGAAGTAAAATTTAATAAATTTGCAAGCAAAATATTTTAAAAATTAACAGTTGGGACTGAAGGTGTACTTTATTTAGAACAATGGGATTATGAATACTGCATATATACTTTATATTGTTTTGGAAATGTTTACTTTAATATTTTTGAACACATGATGTCATGTTATGGAGTTAAAATGTTTAAATGTTTTTTATTGAATTGGAATACGAAATATATTATTTATATTCCGTCTTAAAGTGAACACTTAATTTGTGTCCTCAGTATTTTATTGCGGATGCATGTTTATCTAAATATCCATGTTTTTCACCATTTGAGATCTTAGTTTTTAAACAAAAAGTTGTTTTATTATCAAACAAAGAGAATTGAAGAGGCTCACGTCATGTCCCTCCTGGCTCTGAAGTGAGACTTTTACCTTAGCGATTTTTTTTTATAGGTAATTTTAACAAAAATCATTTTTTTCTTTGTTGTAAAATTTGCTACGTTTCCCCTTCAATTTTAACTTTCACCCTTTGTTGTGAAAATTTTCAAAAACACTAACTCAAAGGTCTTATGAAAATATTAACTTTGACAACACAATATCCCCCTGGGTTCCTAATTTTCGTACCGTAGTCCACTAGCAGAGGTAGAACTAATTTTAACTAAACCAAAATAAAAGTACAAGAAAACCTTTGCATTTTCCTAAAGCCATAAGTTCAACTTATTCAAAAAAAATTGTCACATGGTTCGAAAAAAAGGCGGCAAATACGCCCTTTTCCTCTGGCTCATACGGTTTTTGCGGCAGGCTTTTGATAATAAGGTTTTAAAGAAAGGTAATATGATTCTTTCCGAATACTAAAAAAAAAAAATGCACTACAGGATCGCATGAACTTGCACCTATAATTTAAGATTTAACAATATACCTGAATAATAAGTTTGTCTTCAAAATTTTAAATTCCGAGATTTTAGAATTTTTGTTTTAAATACATTTTTTTATATACAATATTTCCAATTTTTGTTTAAAACTTTTTTCGGTGTGCAATTATTTAGAATATAATAATATTCATTTCAGTTCAGCCGTTTTCGAGATATCGAATTTTGAAAAAAAAATGTATATTTGTTTAAAAATCAAAAACAAACATTTTAGAATATCTGATATTTAAATATTATTCAGACTATATGAGAGCTTTTGCATAAAAAAAATTATTAAAATTGGTTGATGAGTTCCTGAAAAAGTTTTTAAACAAAAAAAAGGTTTTTTGAAAGAAGCCTATTTAAGAAAACAAATTTAGAGACAATTTAATAAAAATATATCGGTTTGCTTTTGAGAAAATTCGAATTTTTGATTTTGACTAAAAAATTTGTATAGGATGTAGGGGGCGAGGACAAACAGACGTTCGGAATCTAGTCCAGTCATTTGGTAAAAAAAAAGAGGGTTACCTGGAAAGTTTTCCGGGAGTTTTGAAAATTGGTTAATTTATAGATTTGGGTATGCTCTTTTCGAATTTCAACTTTGCCACCTCGTACCCACGCCGCTCGCGCCGACATCTTGAAAAAATGGCGTCTAAAAACGGTTTTTTGGGAATATCTCCTTTCCGACGCATTTTACGAAAAAAATACTTATATGTACAAAATTAAACTAGAAAAAATTTCCTACAATTTATGTATCAATAATTTTTTTCATAAAATCAATAGTTTTTGGCGTACGAGCGCCACAAAGTATCATTCATCTGCACCACCACGTGTTTTTCGTATATCGTTATAAAATATTCTATTACTGCCGCCGGTTTTGAAGAAGCAGGTATAAGGGTAATATGTGGCCTTTGTATTGGGCCCCTTTCTCTCGACTATGGAGATTACACACAGTGTATATAGTCTCCATACTCTCGACCTTCAACGAAACATCTGTCGGTAGAAGCTATATTACGAGAAATATTTGGTTGAGCAACTACTTAAAAAATACGGTGATGATATTTTAATTGCCGTCACTGCCAATAAAGCTCCAGTCGTTTGTTTTCCAAATAAAGGATTTAAGTTATTAACAGAAGCCTTGTATAATCAAAAAAGTGATGACAATGCAGAAGAACGTAGGCGTATTGTGAAGACAGCAGCAGAAATTGTTATACAGGACATTCTATGAAAGAAAACATTATCCTCCATCAGATAATTTTTTTCAAGACTCTGAGTCTGATCTACCTGAAACTTTACGCATTTTTCTAGATGGCGTAATTTTAAAAAACAAACGAGCGTCCCTTCAAAAATGGAAGAAAAAAAGTATTGCTCTCGCTCATTCTATAATAGCAGTAGCAAGGCCGAAATCTTTTATGTCAACAGTGCAGATTGGATTAGCTACATTTTTGTTTCACAAATATGGATCTCGGCGACTAATAGATGTATTATCATCTCTTGGATTTTGCTCTTCATACACCGAAGCAACGCTGTTCGAAGTTTCAGCTATTATGCGTGCACCGTTGAGTATCGATGATAACGTATTTTCTCAATTTGTTTTTGACAATGCTGATTTTAATACGCAGACATTAGATGGTAATAATACTTTCCATGCCATGGGCGGTATCCATTGTGTAACACCTAAAACTACTATCGCTCCTGATCAAATTATTCCACGATTAAAGCAAATGCCATCTGCAAAAGTCGTTGGTAGTTTCGGTAACATTGCATTAAAAACATTTGTGAAAAAAAAACGATACCGGCTTAAAAACCATTAAGATTCAAAACCTCGGTAGCATTCGTGAGGTTTCGGAAATAGAAAAGCCGTCTGTTTCAGATTTATTGTGGCTCTATGGAAAATGGGCCGACCTGCCTAACATACCTGGATGGAGCGGATTCATGGAACAAGTGACTGCGGAACTCCATTTCCAAAAATCATTTGTAGGATGCTTGCCCTTCAATAATGCTCCACCGAGTGATTACGATACAATTTTGACTGCTCTCTTATCTGCTTTTGAAAAATGTGAATCATTACATCAGCATACTTGTTTTGTTACATTTGACCAGCCTTTGTATTTCAAAGCGCGGGACATTATTTCCTCGTACGATGTGGACTCCAAATTAAGTAATACTGTCGTAAGAATCGGTGGATTTCATTTATTAATGTCATTCTTGGGATCAATTGGATACATAATGACTGGAAGTGGATTAAAAGATCTTTTTAACACTATTTACGCAACTAATTCAATTGAAAAAATTATGACAAGTTCACATATATTGACACATCTTTCAATTGCCAAAATTGTTCTACAATCAATAGCTGATATTACACCCGATCTCAACGCAGAATTAGAAAGAATTTTATACAATTTTGATAGGTCAGTGGTACTCGAGGCGGACCAAGAAGAATGCTGTCAAGAACTTGCAGAGAAATTTGAGAATCAATTGATTACATTTGAACAACGTGACCGTACAGCAAAATTTTGGGTCCAGTATTTCCGGATGGTTACACTTGTTAAACAATTCATTGAAGCAGAAAGAATGAGCAGTTGGAATTTACATCTCGACACTATTCAGAAAATGATTCCTTATTTTCATGCTAGTGGCCACTTCTTGTATGCAAAATAATAATAATAATTCGCCAATTCCATCATATAATTATGATGAAGAGGAAGAAACGGCGACTATTTTTAAAAAAGCTTTCGATGAAATCGAAAATGAAGAGACGTGTGATGAATCTGATAGTCACATCGCAGATGATGCGGACGAAATTTCGGTCCTAGATGTTTCGATCGATGCTCAGGACGAAGTCGTAACACCCGTCCATCAGGAACAGCAAAGCGAAAAAGATTGCACTAAATTTCAAAATAAAATTTATCACAAGTGGATTAGGCCTATAGGGGAAACCACAATAAAAAAAACGCGCCGCTTACTCTACCTCTAGGTGGACGTCTATTGAAATGGACGTTGTGGCGCTCGTACGTCAAAAACTATTGATTTTATGAAAAAAATTATTGACACATAAATTGTAGGACATTTTTTCTAGTTTAATTTTGTACATAGAGTAAGTGCGGCAAATATGGCCCACCCTTAACATTTTTTTAAATAAAACCATAAATTTAAGTCTAATTCATTTATTTTTTTTTTTAAACAGTCTAACAAAACATTTTTAATTCAGCTTTTAAAAACTTTAACTAAAAAAATAAACATAACAAGAAGTTAAAAACAAAAACGTAAAGGAACTTCTAAAATCATATTAAAAAAAATTGCGGCAAATATGGCCTACCTGGTGTTAAATATGGCCCAGGGTGGGCCATATACATATATAAACTTTATCAACTTTTTTTTTAATCATGATACCAAACATGTTAACAAAATATTAAACACAATTTAATTGAAAAAAGAAGTTACCAATTTAAATCAAAATTGAATGTTAAAACACTTAAGAAAACTTACCAAAAAATTACAACCAAAGTAATAAAAAACAAAGTGCCCGTATATCTTTCAAAACCGTCACGCCACATTAAGCACGAAAGACTGAGGCTAAACCGGTTTGAACGTGTTCGTAATGCAACATTTTTTTTTTCGCTCCGGCTTCCGGTTTGGGAAATACCGCTGTAGGCCATATTAACCACGTAGGCCACATTTGCCGCACTTACTCTAAGTATTTTTTTCGTAAAATGAGTCGGAAAGGAGATATTCCCAAAAAACCGTTTTTAGACGCCATTTTTTCAAGATGGCGGCGCGAGCGGCGTGGGTACGAGGTGGCAAAGTTGAAATTCGAAAAGAGCATACCCAAATCTATAAATTAACCAATTTTCAAAACTCCCGGAAAACTTTCCAGGTAAAACTACCAAATGACTGGACTAATCGGGAGACCCACTTTTTTTCTGTCTAAAATCTTGAGTTAAAATTTTTTACGAATGTAAAACTTGTTATATAGTTCTTATGTGTCGAAAGTAATAATGTATATTTAAACCCATTGGAAACTTGATTTTTTCAAAACTTTATGGTTATTTCAAACAAATATTACAAAACTTAATACAAAAATTTCTTTATAAAATTTTTCGAAAACCCAAACTTTGCTGATGAAACAAAAATTTAAAAAAAAAAGATTTGGGGAAATTGGAAAATATGTAATAAAGTGGAAGCATTCATAGAAACATTTTAAAGAGTGCAACAGGATTTATATAGTTATAATTATAATTATAACATAGTATGAAACAAAGTCGCTTTTTCTGTCATGTGTCATGTTGTATGTCCCTATGAACGCTTAAATCTTTAAAACTACGCAACGGATTTTGATGCGGTTTTTTTTAATAGATAGAGTAACTCATGAGGAAGGTTTTTATGTATAATATCATCCATTAAATAGTGGACAAATACTGTTATTTTTGAGGTTTCTAATGTGATGTCGCAAATAATTACATTTTTTCCGCTTACATTGCAAACGCAGGCTGAATCCTACGAGATTTATCAAAATAACAAGAAAGCTGTGAACGTTGTATATGAAGATATTCTGTAATATATTAATTATTGTTGTAAAATAAATAGGTAAAAATGTAAAAAAAAGTAAAAATGTAAAAAAAAGTAAAAATGTTAAAAAATTGTAAAAATGTAAAAAAAAAGTAAAAATGTAAAAAAAAGTGAAAATATTGTGTATAAAAGATATTCCAAAGATAAGGAAAGGGGAATTGTTTTAAGTACTCCAAAAACGCGTGCGGGCTACGGCCAGTAAATGAATAAATCAAATCTACTGGATTGATTTTATCATTTTTTCAGTGAGTTACATATTTTAAACCCGTGCAAAGCCGGAGCGGGCCGCTATGTTTTTTTATAAACAACGTTCACAGTTTTTCTGTAGCGTATTTAGTATATCAGCATTGCACCCGTGCGAAGCCGGGGCGGGTCGCTAGTATAGTTATAAAGTAATATTTTTAAAGTAAACGAAAAATAAAATTTGTACTCGATATATCTCTATTTTACCCTAAAACTGCCATCTTCCAACATTTCGTGATAAAATGTACACTTTTGAGGAATATACTGACATAAATTTGTCATACGTGACTTTGACAGTTGTCAATTTTGCTATTTAGTTTCTTTATGAAGAAACAAACAAATTTTACACAAGCATTGAAAAGGGAAAGATATTGACGTTTATTGATCAATTATTAGATAATTATTGGAGAAAAAATTTTAAATTCTGAAAATCACAGTACTGCAGAGTTGTACAAGGAAAACGATATTTTAAACAAGTATAGTCTAGAAAAATAAGATGTCCATTTAAAAAAAATTCCAACAAACCTGAATTTTGGCGGACAGCTTCATCTTAGCCCTCTAAATCAAAATTCAATTTTGTTAGAATTTTTCGAGGTAAAGCAATTCTGTTGTCTTATTTTCCTTCATCAAAGTTGAAGTTTTAAATCTTAAGTAATTTCAAATGGAAACTCTAATTTGTCTCCAGTGAATTATTGAAGGCCGCTAAAAGCTCTAATTTTGAATTCACGTCACTTCAACAAAACAATTCAGACTCAGTATAATTTCTATTTTTACATAAAATATACAAATAAAATTAAGAACTTAACTTGCAACTGGTAGTTTTTGTTTTTTTTTTAATAATAAAAACAGCGCATGTCAATATCCTTGTAAGAATTTATCCCTCCATCTCGTAAACTTATTCAGCACTTTAAAAACAACAACAACAAAAAAGTAAAAGAAGAACATCAATTTTATTAGATATTTAAAAAGAGTATACAAGAGTTAAGGATTTGTAAGCTTTAGCTTTATAAAATCAAATGATTTCTTCATATTTTTAACATTCATTCAGGTTTTAAAATATCTACTTATTTCGTATATCTAGGAAAATGAAGGAGATGAAGGAGAAAGAGGTGGTATGGTAGTAAAGTTGGTATTGTGTTTGGAAGTTGGAATTTATTTTTAGATCATCAACAACAGCATCATGGATGTTGGGAAGATTTAATAAGGAAGACAATAATATAAAAATGCTAAGCACGCACTCAATATATAGGGGCTTCTAATGTGCTTTGTTGTATTTATTTTAATATTAAGTTGCTAAGTTATTTTTAACATGGTTATTTGATTCTATGGTAATGATATTACATTTTGTTTTCTTTTTTCTTTTATTCTTTTTTTTGTTGGTGTTTGTTCATTATGGAAAATTATTGTTATCAAATTAAAAGCAAGGTACGTTTATTCATATAGATAAATGAGTAATCCAAGTTTGAGAAAAAATGAATAATGTACTGTACATGCCTCGTGGCTTAGTACAAATTTTAAAAATGTTAAAATTTAAAGACTAAGAACTGTTGAATTGAAAATTGTACGGAAAGTTAAACTTTTTTAGAATATTTAAAAAAAAAAAATTTGACCAAATACAAGATTTTTGCAATGATGCCAACATCCTACAATCCGCCCAAAATGTCAATTTTTGTAGGTGTGTTTATGCTTCTCAACAATAAAATGCGGGTTTTTCGAGCCCGAAATAATGTAAAATTCAAGCAGGACGATAAATAAGCGGATGTTCAAGCGCCTTCAATTTACTCAGTCAATTAAACCTTATTATCGAATAATCCAAGTTTTCTTCAATAATTTTTCTCATGCCACTGCACTTCTAGGTTTAAATTTAAATAAAACAAAATACAGTAAGTATACACCCAAGTGTACATCTCTTGGGCATATTAACTTCCCATAGGAAGTTATTGTAATGGATCCGATTTGTCGAATCGAAATTTTTGACATTTCTCGACGTTTCAAGGTCCTTAGAGTCGAAATAAAAGATTTTTAGAAAGATGTCTGTGCGTGCGTGTGTACGTATGTTCGTACGTCCGTACGTCCATATGTACATACGTCCGTACGTTCGCGACGTTTTTTTCGTCATCCATAGCTCAAGAACCAGAAGAGATATCGACTTCAAATAAATTTTGGTATATAGATAATAAGGCAAAAAGATGCAGAAAGGGCTTTTAAGAAAATTGCGTGGGTGGTTTTTTTACCATAGCATTTTAAAAAAAAGGTGAAAATTTTGGTTAACCCTAAATATCTCATGAACCAATGACGCTAGAGACTTGAATTAAATTTTATATTATATATTGTATCGTGATACAAAATAAGTATATTTTTGGAAAAAATCCAATTAACGGTTTTTTTTAAATCAAAAAAAAACTGAAAAAAAAAATTTGTCACCTCGAAAATTTTACGACTAAAATATGATTTTATCTCCAAAACAATTTTGTGCAACGAAGAATAATGTTTTTGACATCTGATAAAATTTTGAAAAAAATCGAATTGACCTAATTTTGAAAAAAAAATAAAAACCTAAGAAAAACATTACTCAAAGTTGGTAAAAACTGAATTTCGACTCAAATATCTTTTCAAAAATGTGAGATTAAGGCTTCAAACTTATTTTATCTTATAAGAAATATTGTTTTCAACATTCTGAGAAATGTTGAGAAAAATCGAATTGAATGTTTTTTTTACAAAAAATAAAAACCTACAAAAAAAATTAATAAAAGTTGGTAAAAATTGATTTTCGACTCAAATATCTTTTCAAAACTTTGTAATATTTTCTTCAAACTACTTTTATCTTTCAAAAAATATTGTTGTCAACATTCAGCAAAATTTTGAGAAAAATCGAATTGATAGTTTTTTTTACAAAAATTAAAAACTTTAAAGAAAATTTAACAAAAGTTGGTAAAAATTGAATTTTGACTCAAATATCTTTTCAAAAATTTGAGATTATGGCTTGGAACTAATTTTCACTTATAAGAAATATTGTTTTCAACATTCTAAAAAATTTTGAGAAAAATCGAATTGACAGTTTTTTTTACAAACAATAAAAACAAAAAAAATGAATAAAAGTTGTTAAAAATTGATTTTGAACTCAAATATCTTTAAACTACTTTTATCTTTTAAAAAATATTGTTGTCAACATTTAGTAAAATTTTGAAAAAAATCTAATAGACAGTTTTTGTACAAAAAATAAAAACCTAAACGAAAATACTAAAATTTGGTAAAAATTTACTTTCGAATCAAAAAGCTTTTCTAAAAGTAAAAATATTGTCTTCAAACTTTTTTTATTTCATAGAAAATATTGTTTTCGATATTCAGTAGTTTTTTTTTTAAATACAACAGTCCGTTTTTTCATAAAAAAATTAAATCTACAAGAAATAGTACGCAAATTTGGTGAAAAATTGGTGATAGGTTCTTGATATCTCTCAAATTAATTTCATTCATCCAATTTGTAAAAATTTAAGAAATGCTACATTGGTAAAAATTTGTTTTCGACTGAAAATCTATTAAACAAAACTAGATTTTCAAACTAAACTATTTTTTTATATAAAAAATATTGTTGGCAACTTTAAAATTTTTAAGAATAATTCAACTGACAACTTTCTTAATCCAACACGAAAACCTACAAACTTTTAAGCAAGACAAATCGACAGACGGGATGGGAAGTTATCAGTGTGGGTCGCATCCAAGGCTCTTTATTATTGTCATATTGGCGCCGTTATTTTGTAGACCTATGTTATATAATTTTTTTTTATAATTCAAGGAATTAAATCAAAATATTAAATTCATTAATTTCTATATGCTAATTTATTCTAATTTAAAGTAATTTTTTTAAAAAATCTCTATGTGAAAATTAATCAAGCCATTTTAAGATTCTAATTTCTCCTCCAAATCAAAACAAAATTTTGATGTCCAACTTGCATGACCTTGATGATTTTCTACCTTTTGACTTTTAAGTTTGTATTTTAGGTATACAAAACATTTATATCATACCACTGCCACCACCTCCTGTACAGCAAAACTTCATTATGCCCAACCTGAAAGAGTTTCTTTTGTTTTCCCTCTGTACATATGATGTAAAATAAGCTACGCTAAAAACGGCTAATTAATGAATCATTTATTTATAAGTATACACTTCGCATAAAGACAACATACATACATTATATTATAATAACACCCTTAAATAAACCCTTGACAAGGACGAAATAAATTTAAAACTGTATAGGTAGGTACTCCTCCTCATCATCCGAAAACACGTGTCGCGTACCAAGCCAATCTACAAAAAATAACCCCATTGATGCCCGTATAAGTATAATTGAGCACTCAACAAGTTGATTAAAATGGAAAGCCCCCAGAAGGATAATAAAGCAATCTATGTTTGCTATACACCGCTTCGCGCCGATTTTATTTTGATGTCCCATACCTACATAACATATATATAAGTTTCGAAATAAATTGAAACTCCAGACAAAATTGCCATGTAATTTGTTGTAACATGGTTGTTGATATGGTTCGTATTCATTTTCCTCTGCAACATTGTGCTTCTGTCTCCAATTTCCAAATCACATCATATATAGCACCCCAAATTAAAGACGAACTTGACAAAAACCTACCAGATAAATTAGGTCGAGCTAGACCATATCACCGGATTTATAGTATAGCTACCTATACCTCTATAAAACATATGCGATGCGTATGGCTTTTTGTTGAATCCTCATCACGCATTGACGCGGCGGTTTTGTCTAGGATTTAGACAAGCAAAACATTCCACAATTACACAACACATAGCTATCCTTGTACCGAATCTAAACACCTACACTGCTTAAGCGTATACGCCAGAGAGAGGATTGTATAGCAAAATCGCATTAACTAGATTGAATTATTAGAGAGATAGGACGAATTGCTTTTCGGAGGCAATTCCAAAGCAGTAAAATTCCTCTGATAGACTATTAATCTCATAGTGATGCTATTTAAATAAGACCACATAGGCTTTTGGTTCGAGATTCGGCTCGACTGAAGTGATAGGTTCCTTGTGATGATGTATGTACGTATAGAAGGTATAATGTATTTTATTTGGTAGATGTTCCAACAAAATGGTGTAATTTGTATTCAAGCGTAAAATAAATTGATTTTTTTATGGATTCAGTTACTTTACTTTACTACTCGTATATAACATCTTCATTTTACTAATTTGATGAAGTCGAGATAAGTCGATTAATAATTAATTTATGATTGAATATCTGATTTGTCAACTATGATATAATATACTCTGTTCCTACTCCTAGTAATTGAAAAAATTGAAAAGCTCTAGCTTGTTTATCAATCGAAAAAAAAATCAACTAATTGCACCAACAACAAGGGATTGCAATGGAAATAACACAAAATATAACAGAATTTTATTAAAAAAAAATAAATTTGTGTTATGGTGATTTCTATTTGTTTTATTTATGTTACCTTAAATCAAATATAATAAATAAATAAATAATAAATAAACACTCCAAACGTTCTTAGGAACGAATTTTTAAAAATATTTCATCAATATCAATAATTCAATTCTCAACTTTTTTATGAACATACATTTTTTAAAAGTTAAAAAAGCTATCACTAGAGTTTTCCTCCGACTTTCTTAAAAGTTATTGAGGGTATCTGTGGGTTTTCTAGCTTATGTAAATATTGGGAACATATATGTACAGCTTTTCTCGAAATTATTTGGTATCGTAAAAAAGTATCCATGTGAATTTGCCATTTGTTGCATTTGATTTTTGGTGGAATCTTTGTCAATGAAAACTATACAAAGGTGGAATTCAGATATTAAGTTAAAGGGAAATTAAATATATCTTAAGATTCTCATACATCAAATAATAATGGGTGATATTGGGAATTTCCATTTACCATCATTGTGAATTTTTCACAAAACAAATTTCCCTCTTACAAAACCAATACATCCCAAATCAAAATTTCCCTCAGAATGTTTTCTTTCTTCTTAAATTGAGAACAGAAAAATACTCAAAAGGAGAAGAGAACTTTTTCAACTTCACAATAACTGACAAAATTTGGAAGGCAACGAAATTTCCTTAGAGATGTCGGATATCTTTGTATATGAATATGGTTTTCATATACAAAGCGGATATGTTCCATTTAGTAAGAATGTGATGTTTACCTTGAATAAAATTTCAATTGGAATTTACCCCATGGAAGAAAACTGGAAATGCTTAAAGTTTTGCACTGTTTCATGAAAGCTCAAAATGTTGATTATTGAGATGAGAGCCAAGTTTTCCGAGAAATATTTTCGATTTATTCAATTTCCGATTTTTTGAAGATGTGAACATTTCCTATAAAAATGTTATTCACAATAGCCCGTGGGAATTTAATTTCCCTCAAGCAATTGTATGTTTAAGTCAAAACAACCCTCACAAATAATTTCTCCACAACAAAAACCCAATATTATGCCTTCCATACTTCACCGCATTTTGTTCCCATTACCTTTGTATATTCCTTTTTATGTACAAAGATGGAGATTAACAATTAATGCGGAATTTGGAAAGGAATGAAATTTCCCTAGAAATTTTGGATATGTTCCATTGAGTAAGAATGTGGTGGTTACATTGAATAAAATTTCAGTTGGAATTCATGCCATTTCAATAAAACTGAAAATACTTTTATTTTTGTAGTGTTTCTTGAAAGCTCAAAATTTTGCTTATTCAAATAAGACACAAGTTTCCCAAAAAATAAATGCGAGCTTTATATTATATTCCGACTTCATTTAACTTCCAATTTTTCAAAAATGGGAAATGTTATTCACAATAGCCTGTGGGACTTTAATTCAACAGGAATAATTGTATGTTAAAGTGAAAACCACCCTTAAAAATAATTTCCCCAGAACAAAAGCCGAATATTTTCCAAATCTTATCGCATTTTGTTCCCATTACCAAAGTTTTCCAAGGGAACCTTTTCAGTGCCAATTATACCCATAAAACACCAGTTAATAAAGGTTTTCACGTCAAAACAAAAATCCAATAGTTTTTAAACTTGGCACACTTACTAAGGGATGTCTGGTAATGACCCAAAAAATAGTTCCCAAGAATCTGAGGTGAGCTCTAGCGGTAGTTAAGAGAAACATGGAGTTTGTTTCAGTTTTTCACTTTTTTCTCAAAAAATATTTGTCGTGTCACAAAATTTTGTTCCACAAAATTAAAGCTCATTAAATTAAAAAAAAAAAAAAACTTTTATGAATTTTTTCGAATCTCTTACAGTTTAAAGAAAATAACTCTGGCGGCAGTGAAGAGAAACATACGGTTTTTTCGGTTTTTCGGTATTATCTTGAAAACTATTTGTCGTATCAAAAAATAATCTTTTACAAAATTTAAGCTTATTAAATTTCCTAAAAAAATATGAAATTAATTTGTTTGTAATTGTTTTAGTTTGTAAAATAACTCTATCGGCATTTAAGGAAAATATGTGTTTGTGTTGCCTGGTGGTAACTTTTGACCAGCCTCTTTATATAAAAAGTAAATAAATCATCGCTGCAGCTTCATCTGAGTCCCGTCTATCAAAATGCGTAGTTAGATTAGGTGGATTTCACCTGATCTAATGTCCTATATTGGTTCAATAGGTTTTCTGATAAGTGGTAGTGGCCTGCAAGAGTTAATGAGCCTCCTTCGTTATGTGCACTAAAACAAAACCCTCATTTGATCCATCTTAGTGAGAAACTACAAACAAATCTTAACAAACTCAAATCTAATGGACCAACAGCAGCCTTATGAATTTAGTTGTTTAATATGTTTATATTGCTTAAAGATTTTATTCACGCTGAGCGGTCTTGCGATTGGAATGCCCATATTGACTGTGTGAAGAATATGATTCCATATTTCCATGCCGCTGGACACTTCTCGTACGCCAAATCATGTCAGCTGTATTTGCAGGACATGATAAAACTGCCTTCTGTAATGACCCCAGATGAATTTGAAAACTTTGTGCAATAGGGTTACTTTACTATGAGAAGAACTGACCGATTTTGGACAGGAGTGTGGTCGGACCAGACAATTGAACAAACTCTAATGAGTGGAATGAAGAGTATAGGCGGCTTGACACGAGGGCGTGGAATCACTGATAGTGTACTTAGCAAATGGGTTCTAGGGCTGACTGCTACTCATGAAATTTGCTCAACACTCGAAGAATTCACTAGCCTTCATTTTTCTACTAGTGAACAACATGAAGATTTTGGGGAGGCACGTAAAATTAGAGATAATACAGA
Source organism: Eupeodes luniger (assembly GCA_951509635.1). NCBI lineage: Eukaryota > Metazoa > Arthropoda > Insecta > Diptera > Syrphidae > Eupeodes > Eupeodes luniger. The sequence continues at coordinate 38,787,301 of OX608074.1, forward strand.
CATTGCAAAGCTGTCAAATTGGTTCCAAAGTCATCCTCCATTTCCAGTTACCGAAAAAACCGTAAGTTTCTCTTCACTGCCGCTAGAGTTATTTTCTTTAAACTATAAGAGATAAGAAAATGGCAAAATCGGCATCTTCTGCGTTGTTCCCAGCGTTGTTTAACCGTATACACAACCATGTTCGTTCAGCGGAAGGATAAAACTAATTATCTGTCAAATCAGACATGAGCTAAGTGTTACCATTCACGAAATAAGCACTAGTTGGAAAAAAACGTTACATGGGGGACCCTATACAAAAATAACATAATTTAATAAACTCCTATGCGTGCATAATTCAAGAAAAATTATCATTTTCTATGCCTACTTTTTCACGTTGATCTTAAAAAACGTGCATGAATTCTGTAAATTTCAATTAATTAGCTTACACAAAATAAACAATTTGACAGGCTTGAGTAAGTTAAAATAGATAACGCGGTTATGGTCATTCGCTAATCGTCAACAAAAAAATCTCTTGATACTCATTTCAATTAGACGCATTGTTTCTGAAAAACAAATAGTTCATGTAAAAGGAACATCGTTATCTTAAGCATCAATTTTGTTTTAATAATTGCATAAAGTGTACTATATAAAAATTATTAAATTAATTTCGAATTTAGCTTATCAGCTTATCCGTCTTATAAAATAGAAATATCATTGAGCACATATCAAGTAATTAGTATTTCATATAATTAGGTTATGCTTCCCACCAACCTTTATCGTATATGGCTGAAATTCCATATTGTTGAGTTAATTTTAAATCTCGAACACAAGCTTTTATTGGTGTCACTACACAAAGTGGTTTTTTTCCATTGTAATATCCACTATTTCGCTGATACTCAATTCGTCTTGCCTCCAAAAACCCAACTATCAAATCCATACATATACATTGCCATAGGTTACCTTCAATGGGCATCTTTTTGAGATATGGAAATGTAGCTTTTACTTCTGGCAAAAATGAAAGTTTATTGTGATCGAGAAGTAACTCTGTGAGATCATTGAAACCCTCAAGAACATCAGCAGGAATTTCTTCGATATAATTGTTTCCGACGTGAAGTTTCTTCAGCTTTTTCAAAGGTGCAAACATTCGAGAGTCTAATTTTTCATAGGAATTATGTCCCAAACTTAGATAATCAATGCTACTGAGACCCCAAAATGTATCGTAGTCTAATGTCTTGATGTTGTTTTTATTGAGCAGAAGTTTCCTCAGCCGTGGCATTGATTCAGCAAAAACATTTTTATTCAAGGTTATCAAGCTATTTCCAGTTAATTCAATGGTATCCAAGCTAAGCAGGGAAGAGAATGTATTCTCCCCAATTGTTTCAATATTGTTGTTGCGCAAATAGAGCTTTTGAAGCGATTGAAGTCCAGAAAACGAAGTCGAATCAAGAGTTTTCAAGGAATTACCGGAAAGATTGAGGTTTTGCAGAAGACTCAGATGCTGAAATGGTTGTCCTGAAATGCTAACGATGTTATTCTGGCTAGCATCTAAGAACTGCACTGTACTGCTTGGATTGAAGTAACTTATTTTTAGAATAGACCACTGCGTTCCAGAAATATTCAAATTTTGTAACGATCTTAGATCCTTAAATCCATGATCGGAAGCGATTATATTACCAGCACCGGAAAGATCAAGTTTCTCAATCACATTCAAGTATTTTGGTTCATGTTCTATAATTCAAAGATTCATAAAACAAAAATTATCGTTGATGAAATAATTAAAATGCACTTCCTTACCTCTGACAAAAAATGTTTCTCCAATATTGTTAATTATTGTTACATCTTTCCATTCTGGTTTCATTTCTTTAGAAAGATCTGCCAGTGAGGCTAAATTAGTACAGGTTACACTGCCTACATTTTTATTTGGTTGGCAATTTTGTGCTTTTACAAACGGGTTTATAATACAAAATAAAATAAAAACAAACTTTGACATTTTGACAGCTGCCATTCTTCTTATAGCAAATGAGATTCAAACCGTGCCGTGCGTGTAGTGGCAGTAAGATGTTGATTCTAAGGTGGTTTTGCGACAACTGTTGAGGTCTGAGGTGAGATTGAAATTTTCTGTGGAGTCTCCTCTGAGATTTTACTGATCGCTAATTGATATGAAGAGTAACTGAGAGTATGTTCTATTTTAAGCGGTTGTGTTCACATTTGATTTCTTAAACCGAAAAATGAGTTTTAAAGAGATTTTGGATTATAAAAAAACTAACTATTTTGTGAAAGCAAAATGTCCATACATATGTACATATTTTATGCAAAGAGTCTATAGTGATTTAATTCATAAGGGTTTACGACTTACGAGGGACTAAAGCAGATTAGCTTAACTTTGGAAATTTGTATGCAACGATATTTGGCTTAAGGTTAAAAATTCAAACTTTTAATTGGATTGTTTTTTTCTTTCATTGTATTCAAGTAATATTCAAATTTAGGTTGATGGCTCTATTGTTAACACCTTCATATTTCAACTATTTATTGTAATTTTATATTGCAATAAATATAATTAAATAATTAAATAAATATTCAAATTAATTAAGAAGAAATAGTGAAATCCTTCTTGACCAGGTGTAAAGAATTCTTAAAATTCTTTTAGATTTTAGTAACATCGATTTTCTACACAAATCCAACTTACGCTTTCTTGAAAAAGTAGTTCCTTAAAAAAATCATTTACTACCTAACTTAAACTCGAATTTAGATAACGCCAATTCTATCATATGCTTCCAAAAATTCAAGTTTTATAACGTTTTTATTATTTTATTCAAAGATCCAATACATTTGTTTAACCTTGTTTGGTTTGCAGGCTTATTTGTTTTATCCAATAATAGGTTTTATTTTCAATTGTCTGTTATTTACGCAGTTGTCGGGTTTAAAAAATCTGTGAATGATTGTAAAAAAACCTTCTCTATCCTCAACGTGGTATTGTCTCATTCGGTTTTTGTACTGACGATGATGACAGTGTGATCGGGCCTCATTAATTTGTTACGGTGAATTGTTTGCGCTTCCGAGCTTTAATCAATGACTTTTTTGGGCGGAATTGGAATCTCAAGAAAAGCATCCTGACCGTTTTAATTTTCAAAAAAAGTGATCGAAACTGTTCACCGACATCTTGTGATATAACATTTTTAGATTATTTCGTTTTGGCAAAAGGAAAGATAGGATCTATGCCCACGCTTCATAATTAGTTTAAAACCTTATCAAGTTTTGCACTGTTTCTTGAAAGCTCAAAATGTTGGTTATTATATTAGGAACGTGTGTCGGGAGAAAACACAAGATTATATTAATGAAATACATTCTTGAAGTATGTATGCATATATTGTAATTTAAAAAGGTTTAAACTATTCTTTTTTTAAACATCTTGTATAAGCCAGACATATTGTAATATTCAGCTTGGTTCGACAGTTAAAACTTATTCAAACTTCGTAAATAAAAACACAAATTCACTTTCTTCTAAATTACTCACAAAAATTCTTTATTCAACACTTTCAATTATTACTTTTAAAACACAGTCTTTACTTTTCAAACACAGTCTTTTCTTTATAGCAATTCACAATCCATAATGAACCGCTTCGCTTCCAAGCGCCTATTTATATACCTCAAATCGGTTCGAGAATCTACGAGGTTGTTCTCGATGCTTAACGAAGTTCTCCACTTTATCACTAGATGCTTACCCCTTTCGAGCTTCTTGTATGCGCTGAATGAGTTCCCCTCTAAGCCACTAGATGTTTCTCGATGCTTAACGAAGTTCTCCACTTTATCACTAGATGCTTACCCCTTTCGAGGTTCTTGTATGCGCTGAATGAGTTCCCCTCTAAGCCACTAGATGTTTCTCGATGCTTAAAGAAGCGAGTTCTCCTATTACTACCACTAGATGTTGCCCCTTATTATTGAAAGAGTGTATACACATTACATTGCCCCCTCCTTAGGATTGATCGTCCCGAACAAATCCATCGTTCTCATCACCACTGTAGCGATGTAGCCGGTCGCGATGTACAACTTTAGGTTTTCCTCTGACTCCCTTTTGTATCCGGTACACGACATCGTTGATTTTTGTAATGACTGTATATGGACCTTCCCAGTCCCGTTGAAGTTTCGGTGACAATCCTTTTTGTCGATGGGGATTGTAAAGCCACACCCGATCTCCTGCTTGGAACTCTGTTGTTGTCGCTCGTATATCGTAGCGTGTCTTCATTCGGTCACTGAACATCTTTATTTTCAACCTGGTATTGTCGTGGATCTGAAGGAGTCTTTCTCTGAGGTCATCAATGTAGTCATCCTCGGCTTGCAGCTCCGACGTGGGACATCCAAATTTTATTTCGCTCGGCAGTCTGATGTTCCTTCCCATCAAAATCTCAGACGGTGTATGACCAGTTGAGCTATGTCTTGCACTTCGATACGCCATCAAAAACAGTGGAATGTGTCGATCCCAATCTCGCTGGTTGTCGTCCACAACTTTGCAAAGATGTTCCTTCAGGGTTCGGTTGAATCGTTCGACCATGCCATCAGATTGTGGGTGAAGTGGTGTTGTTCTTGTCTTCTTGATGTTAAGAAGCCCACAAACTTTCTGAAATATGTTTGATTCAAAATTCCTTCCCTGGTCGGAATGCAGTTCTAATGGAACGCCGAATCTGCTCACCCAGTTGAAGACAATTTGGTCTGCGACTGTTTTGGCTTCTTGGTTTGGAATGGCGTATGCTTCAGGCCACTTGCTGAAGTAATCCATGACGACCAGAATATAACGATTTCCATTTCCTTTCGAAGGGTGCTCCGACATTATACTGCTGCATTTGGCTGTGGTTCTCTTTTGTTCGGGCCTTTGGTGGCAGCACAGGTATCACATTTTCGGCACCACTTCTCGACATCTTCTCTTGCATGTAGCCAGTAAAATCGTTGTCGAACCTTTTCTAGCGTCTTGTTTACTCCTAGATGGCCTCCCGAAACTCCACCATGCATCTCTCGCAGAACGTCCATAACCTTCGATCTCGGTAAGACTAGCTGCATTACATAAGACTTTCCATCTGCTGATTCCCATTTACGTCGAAGGACACCCTCTTGGACATGAAACGAGTCCCACTGTGCCCAATATGCCTTCAGAGTCGGACTTCTATCGGAGATGTCAGTCCATTCTGGTTTTTCCTGGTGTTCCTTCCAAGCGAGGATGGGTTCGATATCTGAGTCTTCTTGTTGAGCCTCCCTCAACTCGTCGTTGCTCCAGCCATAAACGGGATCGGCTCTGGTTCGTTGGACAGTAACCACTTCTTTTTCTTCTTGTCGTCTGCAATGCTTACAGTCTTGCTTGCATGGTCTCCGAGACAGTGCATCTGCATTTGAGTGAAGCTTCCCCTTCCGATGTTGAATTTCGTAATCGTACGTCTGCAGCCTCTCAATCCACCTCGCCACTTGACCCTCTGGATTCTTGAAATTCAAAAGCCAGTTTAGTGCTCCATGGTCAGTTCGGAGAAGAAACTTCTGTCCATAGAGATACTTATGGAAATGCTTTGTTGCCAAAATCAGTGCAAGAAGTTCTCTTCTGGTTACACAATAGTTTCTTTCCGACTTCGAGAGTACCTTGCTGTAATAGGCAATCACTTTTTCTTCGCCATTATGTACCTGCGACAGTACAGCACCAATCCCGACATTGCTGGCATCAGCATCAATGATAAACGGTTTTCCTGGAGTCGGATAGGTCAGCACCAGTGTTACCGCTGGATATTTTTGAAAAGTGGCAAAAAAAGTGGCTCTCGTAAAAAAAAGGTGGCACAGGAAATTAATAATGAAGGAACACCATATTTATATGAAAATTGTCTTCAGAGAAAAAATATCACACCAAAATCATATTATTTGAAGAAAACACACAATTTAAACGAACATTTTTTTATGATTTATTGTAACGCAAACTTAAAAACTTAAAATTTTACACTTCATTTTATATTTTATATTTATACATACATAATGTGTATAAATAATACTAGGTTACTAGGTATTCAATAGAACAGAAAAATAACATTTTACTGATGTTTCAAAAACAAAATTTTTTTAAATCTAGTTTCAGTACATTGACAATTACAATAAATTGTAAGACCATAAAATAAATAAATAAGTAATACTTCATTAAAAGGTACAATAGTTAGGAATACTTATCACATTTTATTTTTTTGTAATTGTTTCTCTATATTTTTTTATGAGGAGCTCATTTGGGCTCCACTCAGTAAGATCACAGTTACTTATTAAATTTAAAGAAGCCAACATATTTTCGCAAGTTTCAGTTCTTAGTCGGTTGGTGAGTTTATTTTTCATTAAAGTAAGCTTTGAAAATACTCTCTCAGCGCAGGCGCTGCTATGTGGCAAAGTTAATATATTTGCAACGAATTCATACAGATCAGAAAATAGGTATTCATTCATACTATTTTTAATATTACCCACCTTAAACCAAAACATTTCAATACTTTCGATTTCGAAAATTGATTTGAAATCTGTGTGGAATGATTTTATTTCGAGAAGTTTATATTGTTCAATAACCTTTTCAGGATTATTGGTAAAATTATTAAAAGCTGAAACTAGTTGAAAATATGTGAACTCTTGTTTTGACTTAATAATTTTTGGATCTAAATGCCTTAAAATAGAAAGTTTTTCATCTTTAATGTCAAATCTTTTAAATATTTCGTCACAAAGTATTTTATAGCAGTTAAGAATAGTTTTTTTAACTTCAACAATTTCATTTTCTGTTAATTTTTCAGAACTTTGATGGTATTAGTAATTAGTATCGTATGCATGCATGGAAATGGAAAGGAACAAAAAACATAAAAACTCATGGAAAGGTGTGGTGAATTTCATGTTTCGGTTTAATTACATGGAATTCTAAAAAGGTGGCACAGATTAAAAGGTAGTGGCTCGGTAGCACAGGCTGAAAAAAGGTGGCTTTGTGCCACTAAAGTGGCACAACGGCTACGCTGGTCAGCACTGGTGCATTACACAAGCGTTGCTTGAGCTCTTGAAAGCTGCGCTCACACTCACCTGACCATTTAAACTGCTTTCCCTTTTCCGTTAGCTGATGAAGACTCTTGGCAATTCCAGCAAAGTCCTTCACAAAGCGCCTATAGTAGGTGGCTAGACCCAGAAAGCTTCGGAGTTGGTGTTTATCCTGTGGTGTTGGCCAATTCTTCACGGTGTCAACCTTATCAGGATCCGTTTTTACTCCTTGGGATGAGATGATATGTCCCAGATATTTCACTTCGGTTTTGAAGAGTGAACACTTTTCTGGGTTAAGCTTGAGGTGGGCTTCTCGAAGTCTTTGAAACACGGCTCTCAGATTTGTACAGTGTTCATCAAATGTTTTCCCGTATACTATGACGTCATCCAAATAGACTAGGCAAGATTTCCATGTGAGTCTTTGCAGGACGCATTCCATTAGGCGCTCAAAAGTCGCTGGAGCATTGCAAAGTCCAAAAGGCATTACTTTGAACTGCCACAATCCGTTTCCTGTTGAGAATGCTGTCTTTTCTTTGTCTTCAGGATGGATCTCGACTTGCCAGTAGCCACTTTTCAAGTCCAAA